>RJVU01015592.1:2481951-2538611 GCA_003731715.1 Anabarilius grahami | reverse complement strand
AAAAAAAAAAAAAAAAAGTTAAACAAAAGTACAATATTAACTTAATTTTTTTTAAAATTGTAAATAAACTAAATTATATTTTTTATGTTCCTGACCTAAAAAAAAGTAACAACGTGTTAAGGAATTTACTTCACGAAATTATGAATAAGGATTAATTATTTGGCCCTAATAATTTTATGGTTCAAGCTGTTTTGTAGGTTTTAGCAAAATCCAACCAAACCACAGGTATATGTACCATTATACAAAATAATGTATAAAACAAAACACTGAGTTCTTGAGTGAAATTGTTTGTATCTTAGCAAAACACAATAATTAATAATAATAATAACAACAACATATTTTTATAATTTCAAGGAACACAGCTCACCTGCAATTCATTTAAATTATTGGAAAACCTCTCGTATGTCTTCTGAGATTTAGGTATTTATATATTTACATGTAGTAAGTGATTTCTGAGAAGTATACATTTCTGAAAAATCCTATTGAAAGTGGATCGGACCGAGCACTACAACATACTTGTAGCCAATCATCAGTAGGGGGCGTGTCCACTAATGATGGGGGAGGAGAGAGAGTGAGCAAAAGGGAGATTTGAATAAAGACTGTAGAAAGAGAGATGGCTGAGAGACATTACAAAAGACAAAAGGTCAGACGAATATCACTGGAAAAAAAAGGGTTTTGATCAGGCAAGAGCTTTAGGACCCATGTAAATATTAGAAAAGCTTTCCAGTGCTGGAGAGACCTAAACAGAAAGACCTGAAAACAGACAGAGTTTGTGTTGTTTCTGCTCCATATGTGAGTAACATTGCAGTGCAGGACCAAAATATGCTGTTGTTGTAATGTTAGCTATAGTAACAGGACAGTTTTGAGTGTCGTTTGTCTGGAGCTGGTGTGCTGCTGGCGACTAACAACCAACTCTTGCTTGTATATACTCTTGTGTACTGTATGTTCATTTTTTGTTCTTCCTTGTCTTTCGTTCATTCGTTCATTGTCTTCCATCATCTTCGCTTTATTTAAAAAAAAAAACCATAATTTTGCTTCGCTTCAGACATCCATCAAGACATCCAATCTTGCATTGCGTGTTCATGCATTTTGGGGGGCGGAGCAATGAAGGGAGGGGTGTGTTTGTTTGGGTCAGTATCAGTGTATCTCAGAAATTGCTTACCGCACCTTTAATACAAAACATAGATTAACTTTATTTAAAGCCTTTCTGTATAGTGCATTATAAAGGTATTCATAATGTACATTATAATGCATTATATCTTTTATCATAAATAATTGTAACCAAAGTGCATTGCATTATAATATTTGCAAATTCCTTGTCACATCTGAAATTGTGAAATCATGTGTTTTAATGCATTATACTTTCTAAAGGTGTGTTTAATTACAATTATAATGTATTCTAACTGGTTACAATTATTCATGAGAACATACAATGCATTATAAGGTGCATATATAAAATATTTTTATAATGCATTATATATAAAGGCTTTAAGTAAAGTGTTGCGCATAGGGTTTATCTGACATAACCCTTAAGTGATTATTTTACTTGAAAATTTCCTTGTAGTTTGACTTCAGGTAAACTCTTTTCTTAATGTCCATCAAACATTAAAGCAGCAGCAGGGGGCGCCATGACACTTTATCATTATTCTCAATGCAGTCTCTTCCCTCTAGAACATGAGGACTAGTCTCAAATTTTACTGGCATTAAGATAAATGACTTACTTATTCCCAGAGGTGATATTTATGTAAAGATGCGTCTTTGTGTTTGTAGGCTGGTTGTGATGGCGAGAGCATCGGAAACTGTCCGTTCTCCCAACGCCTCTTCATGATCCTCTGGCTCAAAGGTGTGGTCTTCAACGTCACCACTGTCGATCTCAAGAGGTGAGAACTTTATTAATCTGAGATCTAATGACATGAAATCTGCATAATAAATGTCAAATGGCACGTTTATGTTATTCAATAACATTTTCATTGGATATTAAAATGGAAAAACCTAATAAAAAAAGTTAATACAGCATATGCAGTCAGTTCTAGGTGATTGATATTGTAAAAATATAATAATTTTTAATCCAGAAAATATAGTTCAGAATTGTATTCATTGCAAATATGAAAATGAAAAATAAAAAGAACGAAAAAGTGAAGTTAAATGAAAAAGAATCTAATCTAATCTAAAAAGAATCTACATTTTTCTGCAATGCAAGAGCTGGTTGAGTAATAGTAATAAAATTAAGAAATTTTTAAAATGTATAATTTTTTTTTTGTTCAGGAAACCAGCTGATTTGCACAATTTGGCTCCAGGCACTCACCCTCCTTTCCTGACCTATAACGGTGAGGTGAAGACAGACATTAACAAGATCGAGGAGTTCCTGGAGGAGGTTTTGGCACCACCAAAGTAAGCTCATTTTTACAATTACACTTGAGATTACTGTATAGAAACTCTAAACCTGCAATTCTCAACTGGTTTTGCTTCAGGACCCAAACACAGCACCAAAATTGTTTAGCATATACACTCTAAAAAATGCTGGGTTAAAAAAACCCAAGCTGGGTAAAATATGGACAAACCCAGCAGGTTGGGTTAAAAGGCACCTATTATGCCCTNAAGTAAGCTCATTTTTACAATTACACTTGAGATTACTGTATAGAAACTCTAAACCTGCAATTCTCAACTGGTTTTGCTTCAGGACCCAAACACAGCACCAAAATTGTTTAGCATATAAAAGTAAACAAACATCAAACCTTTAAACCTATTTATATTCCTAAGAATGGCGTAGCTAGCAAGCATCACAGACTGTGAAAATTAATGGGACAAGTTATCAAAATGTAATTTTATTAGCATTTTTTATTATTATCTATTTTATTATTTTATCTTTTTTTTTCTTTTCGTTGTCCATGGCCTACGACCCATTTTTAGGTCACAACCCACCCGTTAAGAACCGCAGCTCTAGACTTCCAAGGATTTTTTTTTTCCCCTTTGCAATGTATATTGTATTAAACATCACATTAAACCACTGTGAACTAGAACTGTAAAGAATACTGACACATGTGTTTCTATGTACCTTTCCTTGTGTCCAAGGTACCCCAAACTTGCAGCCAGGAACAGGGAGTCAAACACAGCTGGGAATGACATATTTGCAAAGTTCTCAGCTTTCATAAAAAACACAAAGCCAAATGCGAATGAAGGTATGCATGTCAAACTGGATCAAACTGATTGAATGAATGAATGGATATATTGTGTTTTGGTCAGTACACTGAAACAGGGCAAAGTTAAATTCTGTTAACTCTATATGGAATCCATTGTGCTGTAAACATAGCTGTATTTTACCGCTAAATTCTGACTAGTGGTTATGTTTTCAGTAGGTATCTGCCAATATAGACATTTTGAAAAAATGTGAAACCTGGCAGACAAAGAAAATACTTTTTAATTAAAAAAATAATAATTTGTTGTATAGAAATATTTAATATTTACACTACTTTTCAAATGTTTGGGGTCAGTACATTTTATTTTAAAGAAAATAATACTTATTTTCAGCAAGATGCAATAAATAGATCAAAAGTGACATTATAAAGACATGTATAAAGTTACAAAAGATTTCTTTTTCAAATAAATGCTGTACTTGAACTTTCTATTCATCAAATAATCCTGAATGATTTCCACAAAAATATTAAGCAGAACTGTTTTCTATATTGATAATAATAAATTAATTACATTTTAAAATATATTAAAATAGAAAATAGTCATTTTTAAATTGTAATAATATTTCACATTATTACTGTTTTTACTGTATTTTTAATCAAATAAATGGAGCCTTGGTGAGCATAAGATAATTCTTTTTCAAAAACATAAAAACCAAATCTCACATGGTCACTAATATATTCACTGCCAGGCCAAAAAGAAAAAAGAAAAATCGCTGTTTGGATTTAAAGTCTATGTTTGGATCATTATTACAGTGATTATTATGTTTCTAGCATGTTATATGTTTGGCAACAGTTCTTCTAACCTTAATTGATGTGTGTGTAGCTTTTCATTTCTTAAAAAACCATGTAGGAAGACACATCATGGCCATATTCCAGGACGACAATGAAGAATCGTTTTCACACATTAACCATTTCACTCAATTTCAAACATTTTCACTCAAAAATTGATGCACCTCTTGATGGAAATAAATGTTGTGATGTTATTTCCATCAAGAGGTGCATCATTTTTTGGTCAAGATCTTGTATTGACAATGTAAGAGGTGAGCACTCTGTAAAGTCTACTCCAGCACACCCCAAAGGCTTTCAATTAAATTAAGGTCTGGACTCAGAGGTGCCAATTCATGTGTGAAAATGATTCTTCATGCTCCCTCCCAACCATTCTTTCACAGTTTGAGTCTGATGAATCTTGGCTTTGTCATCCTGGAATATGGCCACGATATGTCTTCCTACATGGTTGCTATATTTTCAGAATTCTTGGCTGCTGATTTTACCATTTACAATCAAATACTGTGCAAAAATACAGGTAATTAAAAAGACGTGTAATGTTTTGTTAGCTCTGGAGAAGGGTTTGACAAAGGCACTCAAGAAGCTGGATGACTACCTGAACAGTGCCTTGCCTGATGAGGTAGATGCCGACAGCATGGAGGACGAGAAGGTCTCCAACCGCAAGTTCCTGGACGGGAACGATCTGACTCTGGCAGACTGCAACCTGCTGCCAAAGCTCCACATAGTGAAGGTGAGCTGAACCGCTGAATGGGCTTGTCACTAGCAGATGGCCTGCAGTGTTTGGGGGGTAACCAAGGAGGTCTGCAATACCTGGAGAGAGTTATCCGTTAGCATTCTCATTCATCACAATGGCAATTTTGGTGGAAATTTGTACTCATGGAGGACAGTCAATGGAGAAGATGCTGTTTGCTGCCATATGGTATTATGCTTATTAACGTAGTTCAATCAGCATGAGTACAGGCCTATATGTAACCACAGTCAAACTCATCTAACGATCCTCGACAGTTTTCAGAATCCCTCCACCACTCACTGGGGGGGGGTACTCTGTGTTCGGGCCAATTACCGAGCTCGGAGCCCTCTCCCCGGACAGCACGCCAAATACGTTTACCGATTAATTTATCTGACTTATTTGTAAGTGTGAACTCGTGAAGTAGTTATGGCATTTACCAGCAGGGGGCCATGCTACCAGCAAAACCTCCATCCATAATAATGCATGTTACACTCTTAAAGCTGTATATCTTTACAGTTATCGGTCTTGTGAAGAATAGATACAGCGGTGCATAAACAAAAGTCAATTTAAAAGCATCTTTAAATTTAGGTTACATTTCTTTTTAAATGGAATTAGTTTTATTAATCAATTTTCTATCCATTTTTTTGCAGGTCGTTGCCAAGAAATATCGTAACTATGACATTCCCAGCGATTTGACAGGAGTGTGGCGTTATCTGAACAGTGCGTATGCACAAGAAGAGTTCACCAACACTTGTGCTGCAGACAACGAGATCGAAATGGCATATCAGGATGTGGCTAAGAGGCTAAAGAAGTAAACGGATGAACAGATTTGACTCAACCAGACTTGGGGTAGATATTTTCTTGAGGAAGAGATTACATTTTCCATGTAATTCAAAACTATTGATCCCAAACTACAAGTTAGTAGTTTCTTTCATCCAGGGCCCTGATAATCAATCATCCATCGAATTAAGGACTGGTGCTCTGATATACAGTAATTATGAAACACGTCATTTGCCTGTCTGTGAGTACCGTGACTCAATATCAGCCCATACTTACCAGCACTCATTCATCTGTTGCTCATATAAACATTGTTCTAAGCAACTTTGCTGTTGTCTCAATTTAAAGAGACTTCACATTACTGTTTTCTGTTTCTACTGTTTTTACATTACTGTTGTTCTTTCTCTCAGCATAGACAACAGTTCTTCCTGTTTCATTCTATTTATCATATCATGCACTGATTCTTGAGATATGGGACAAAACATGTTCCACTGCATCAGAATGAATCAAAGATGATCATCCAATATTTCTGATACACTGATTTCTGATTCAAAATTTTGAGGTTGGTAAAAAATGTTGTTAATGTTTTTATGTTCACCAAGGCTGCAATTATTTAATCAAAAATATTGTAAAATATTACCATTTATTTTAACTTTTTTCTATTTTATTATATTTTAAAATATGATTTATTCCTGTAATTGCAAAGCTGAATTTTCAGCATCATAATTCCAGTCTTCAGTGTCACATGATCCTTCAGAAATCATAATAATATGCTGATTTGCTGCTCAGGAATCATTTATTTTTATTATCAATGTTGAAAACAGTTGTGCTGCTTAATATTTTTGAGGAAAAAGTAATACGTTTTTTTTTTCTGGATTCTTTGATGGATTGATCAATTTAATGGATTCTTTCTTAATGAAAGTATTAATTTCCTTTAAAAAAAAAAACTTACTAACCCCAAACTTGTAAATGTTAGTGTAAACTTTTAACTTTTATGTGTTTAACCTGCTTTGTCCCAGTACTCAAGAATCAGAGCATTACATAAACTCTGATTTTTTATCAGTCAAACATAAATGACAGTTGAACAAGCTTGTTCATTTTCACTTCTGTTTTGATTTTACAATATCTTTCAATATTGCATTCCGTTATGTTTATTATTATTTGTGTATAATGCATGAAAAGATCTAATGTGAGCTGCAGGATAAACTTAAAGCAGAAAAGTTGGTCTATCCTAAGCAGCTTCTAAATCTAATCAAATATAATTCCTGGTTTTTGTACGTTTCATAGGTTTTTGTTTTCTGAATGCGCACTAAATGAATGATTTAATGAGGATCTAATTTAATATGTGCCTTCATTAGAAGAAATGCAGTGTGGCAAATACAGCATATTAATGCTGTTAATGATAATTTCCAGCTAAATATCCTGCTCTTTTATTACATATTAAAAGCCACTAACAGAGTTTCCATAAACGGTTCTCAATACTTCATTGCCTCATGTAATGTCTTTGTAAAGTACAAGTTGTTCAGACTTTCCTCTGTTATTTCTCAGAACTCATATCATTTTGTCTTATCTCAAAGTGTTTAACATCAATCAACGCTGGATATAAATATTTATTCACAACCCCGTTTATGGGAAATTAATGAGCTGAGGTGGAAAGGAGATTCACGACACACAGTGGTCCACCGAAGTGGAGAATAAGGAAATCTGATCGGGCGTCCGTCCAGGTCTCCTCCTCTCCACTTAACACTGCTGGAATATCATAGGGCCCATGATAGGTCCTTGTGGAGCTCCTGCTCTTGTGTGGTTTGGACAAGCGTTTGATATGAAATGAGAGTGTGGCGCCAGAGAGGCCTATTCCGAGTGAAGCTCTATGAATAAAATAATATTTTCACAGTTTGACTTGCATTATTTATTTTTCCCTGCGCACACGTTTTTGCTAATTGATACCGTTTTATGGAGCCGTTTCTAAGGAAATGGATATTTATTGTAATTGAATGATGAGTGCTAATTGTGCGGTTACGTTTCTAGATCATTCTGAGTGTATTTGGACACTTTATCCAAATGTATTTGGTTGTCATTGAACTAAATCTGTCTATCTGCCTAGATACATTTATGAAGATTATATATATATGAAGGTATATACTGTATATTTACTTAACGTGATGATAGAGCCATTATGTTAGCTGATGGTATCTAAACTGGGTTTCATTGTCCATAAAATGCAAAGAAACCTACTTTGATCTGGTCGTTTCATCCTTGGGCAAAGATGAGTGATGTCTGCTAACAGATTTAAACATGAGCTTTCAGGCCATGGATCAAAGCTCTCCCTTTGCTTCCACTCTCTCATTATGGCCAAAAGCCATCCAAGCCTGTCTCTATTTTTCCTTAAAAGAGCCTCAAAAGTCTCCCAAGACCTGTGCCCGTTAGATTTACAATAGGGAACGGGACTATTTACCCGAAGTAGAAACCATCCAGAAATAACAGTGCAGAAAAATAAATGGAGCCTGCTATATTTTTCCACACAAGTAAGAAAATATGCTATAGGACTTGTGCCTCGCTGGTTCGTAATTAGTTCTTAAACATTCTCCGCCTTGGATCTCTGCGTCCACATTCAGCGTTTCTGATAATATACAATGCGGCATTAATGTCAAACATGTCTCACTCTGGTTCAGAGCTGTAACTCTAATCTGTTTGTACAGACTCAAGTGATTCACAAGTCCTCAAAGAGAAGACCCTACAGAGACAGTGGCTCACTGTCTCTAGAGTCGATGCTTGGATTGGTCAATTAGCTACTTTTAAAGGAATAATTAACCTAAAAATAAAAATGTTGTCATTCAAATGGAGAATATTTTTTTCTACACTCTTAAAAATAAAGTTTTTTTATTGGCATCTATTGATGAAGAAAATCTATTGTTCATCGCTCAAAAGATTCTATAGGCCTATAGCTATTGGAAAAACGTTCTTTAGACTATTAAAATATTCTTCACACCTCAAAAAAGAAAAAAAAGAAGGTTATTTTATGAACTGTTCTCTGAAAGTTTTTTGGGGGGAACCCAAAATGGTTGCGAAAACTCTCTTTCGGAAACTTTTTTTTCTTCGTCTTTTTAAAGTATAGGCCTACCATGAAACAAAAGGAAAACTTAGAAAGATTGTACCATTAGCTCTGCTGCTCTTATCCACATAATGAATGTGCGGTTACCTTTACCGTTTCTCTGGGAAATTTCGCGTGCAAAATCCAGTCAGATTTCGCTCATGGAAGTTGGTTACGTGAATTCGCCTCGCTGACAAACATAAAAATACTTGGTTTGAAAGTGACTTTTGTGTGAGCAGAGCTTCATACATCTTAATTGAACTATATTGTGATAGTTTTGTTTGAAAAACAGATCAAATTTACGTCGTCATCATTCGTTATTTCAGTGTAAAGTCTCTCGAAAATATAGGCCTAATTTTTTTGTTTTCAAATCGAAATTAAATGCTCAATTAAATTTTAAATGATACGTGTCTTGACTCTTGAGCAAGTGAAAAACTCCAGGAAAAGCCTGTATACCAGCCATTTCTTCATTGAAGTAACTTTTTTTGTTTATGTCATGGCCACGTGATCCTGAGTGGCGTATGTGAAGTGAACCCTGGTGTGAACAGAACACTGAGGTAATTTATTTTGCAGATTTGCCTACATAAGACTTAAACCCAATGTGAAATAAACCTTAGATATTTAGACATTTTTGTTCTTACCAAATGCCAAAGGAAGAGACCCAGTAGGTACACTATTGAAATCAAATTTAATTAAAGAAGCAAAGAGGCTAGACTATATTTTACTAAAAACTTTATTTTCAACAACAGTCTTAACAGCTGCATTTTCTTAAAAGTATGAACTGTACAAGGTATTATAACAGCAAATTGGTCACTTCCTTTTGCCAAGTTTAAAACCTTGCTTAAGGTAAGCTAATTGCAGAGCTGGGTAGTAACGGATTACATGTAATCTGGATTACGTAATCAGATTCCAAAAATCAAGTACTTGTAATTATATTAAATACTTTTTAAAATACTCGTAATCAGACTACAGTTACTTTTTTAATGGATTACATGATTACATATTATTTACTCAATGGCAGTAAACTGTTCACAATTCATTGATTCTCCTAGTTTTTCTTTTTTTAACGTTTATATTTTTTTCATAATAAACCTGCCGCTTATATGCGCTCATGATTCTTCAAGTTCTTCCAGCAGTGAGGGGGAAATATAGATGAATATATATGAAATACAGATTAAATATATATGAAATAATAATAGTAATATGTATGAAATATAGATGTAAATGTAAATTTTGATGTAGCAGTGATATTGCTGTGAATTTCATGTTTTTCAATATTTGTAATGTTGCTGTTTTCTAAATTTACTTAATTTTAAGTAAATATATTCAGTGTTACTATCAGCAAACAGTAACAGGTACATTAGTGTTAGTATTTTGAAGTATTAACTGTCCGTACATTGCACTTTAAAAAGAATCTGTTGAGGCTCTTGTTGGTGAATAGAATGTATTTTTTGGAATATATTTTTTCTTTGTATCTGTCAAAATAGTATGAGATTATCCTACAATATATGTGACATCAAATAAGGGTTAGCACAAAAGTAATCTAAATGTAATCCAAAAGTAGTCCGATTACATTACCAAAAATGTGTAATCTAAGAGATTATATTACTGATTACAATTTTTGTCATGTAATTTGTAATCAGTAATTACAATTCATATATTATCACACAACTCAACTGATTACAATTCACAAGTAATCTACCCAGCTCTGGCTAAGTGTAGGCCTATAAGCAAAGGTTTTTCTTGCAGCTTTTTGCTCTTTCTCTTGCTATTATCTTACAGCTGACACTAGTATTAGAAGTTGTAATTCTAATTTACTAATTCTAGTATATAAAAAAAAATCATTTAATGTCATTATTTCATCACCCTTGTTTTATTTTTTTATTATTATTATTTTGCCATTGCAAAACATGTCCAGCAGATGGAGGTATTACAGCTTTATGACATTCTAATCACATTTTGACCAATGTGTCTGTGGCACAGCAGACACACATCTTAAACTGTGCACAAGTGTGTTCAAACAAAGGCTTGACTGTGAACCAGATGAACAAAGTATTAAATTACCACAATCAGTGACAGTTGAGAATGAATCAATGTTTGAATGAGCGTCTGGTAGTGTCTGAGTGACTTGACCGTATAAACAACAGTCAGTTCTAAAGCTCGCAACAGTAAAAAAATGGATATCGCCAGATTTATTGAGTATACAAAACCATATATTATTGCTGAACTTCTAAGACTCTTGCAAGTCACCCTATTTAGCCTCATTTTGGTTGTATGTTTGCAGTTCCTCTCCGGATTTCAGTAATATTTAGTTTTTAGGATCACATGAAAGTTTACTGTTGATTTGTGGTCTAGTAGAATGAACTGGTCTCCAGAATTCTGACATAAATGCATTATATCATTTTTATAAGGACAAAGTGGAAGAAACATAAATCCTGGTTTTTCTTGGAGAAACAAAATATCAGGTTTTTCCTCACAATCGTAATGAAGTTGCCATGTGACTGACATGCAGTGGGATTTGATGGAGATGGTTGATCTGACAGGCACACGCCTGTGGCTTCAGTAGAAAGCTGACGACCTAACCAGAGGGATTTCTGGCTCTGCAGAGCTCCAGTCTGGCAGACGAACTGGACATCAAAGCGGAGCAGTGGGGTTTAGTACTCACCCTGTCATACAGAACTGCTCCAGATCCACAAACACAGAGAAATCAGATACTTTTGGGGTTATTCTACAAAACGGGTGTCATTTGTATCCCTCTCGCTCATTTGTTAAAACTGAGTCAAGAACCCTAGGGTTCTATTTTGAACTCTATTGTACCTTTTCTAGAGTGTATTTAAAGATGGCACAATGCATTTTATTAACACATAAGCACATTATTTATCTTGTACATGTTGAAAATCCTACAGAATCATACTTTTAAATTCACTTTATCAAACTTAGAATCATAGAACAACCCTTTTTTTTCCAGTACTGAGTTTTTATTGTCCTTTTTTTGTACAATTTCCAGATGAGACATTTATTTCAATATATTTCATTTTGAATAATGGAGTCTGCTGCATTATTATTTTATAATATGTGTTACATTCTATGTATTTAATTTGTATGATTTGTTATCAAAAAAAAGATGTAACCCTGAGTTTATCATATTTGTCTCCTTTTTAATGTATTTTCATGTATTAATCGCTTTTTTATTGGGAATATGTGAACAGCTTGTAGCTAAACTTAAAAAACGAGACCATCCCCGACTTCCTAGGTTGTCTATAAAAGCCTGTAGGCTGATTTTAAGGACTCGGGACGTTTTTGCCGGGAAAATCAAAAGGATGTGACGTTTACGCGCTCTGCCCAGCGCCTCTCTTCCCTTTTCACAGACTGTGATGAAGCGTTTTTAACGGTCATCAATATCGTAAATCCTGCAAAGTTTTTTATATATATATATATATATTTTTTTTAAACGTATGTACATTTATAACACTATACTTAGTATTATATTACCTTTGCATCAAATTACAAAAAAAACTAGTTAACGCCGCTGTGAGAGTGTTTCTAATACAGCGGATATGGGAGTGCCGGTAAAAATGACATCTTTCTCTCTTCTAACTGCCGTTATCAATCTCTCTCTATTTTTTTCCCTTTTTGTAAGTTGAAAACACTACTTCTTTTGCTATTCAAGCAAATGGAAACAAAAATATATTTAACGTATTCTCTCATTCACCACTATAGAATTTTACACAACTATGACGACTTCCGCTTCTGAGAAACCCGGAAATGTGAAAAGGGTCTAGGCTACACATGAAACAAATGCTTACAATGTTCAGGTTAATGCTGAAAGAGCCATTCTGTACTGTTGTTGCATGCAAAGAAAAGGGATTATTTCAATCGCACATAGCCATATCTATAATCTCAAATATATTTAATCAAACTATCATAACTGTAATTTTAATTAGCCTACCTCATCTGGTGACATGATGCACAGCTTGTGCAAACATATTCACATCACTGTGATCAGATGCTTTCTTAACTGCTGCAGTGCTTTCTCAACGATATTCATATTCGATATTCGCTCTTAGCAGCATGGATGGCGTCCTGATGTTGGTTATCGCTGCAAAGGTATTACTTTTTCACTTCTAAACAAAGAACGAAAAAGAACTTAGCCGTGACTATATGGCTTGAATCACTTTCAGTCTATAGAGGGTATGCACGTGACGTCACCGTCGACCGTTACGACTGCGGTCACGCCCACTGAGTGGCAAAAGACTGAGTGGCAGCATTGGATTTCAGCGGGAATGCCGCGAAAAACACACAAAACACATCCAAAACGGGAAAGAGCTTTGTGATTGACTGTACAAATAGCTTTGACACAAAACCTGAGGTATATATTTAAAGACCACCGAAAGATACAGAAGAAAGAAGCAAATGGATCACTGCAATTCACAGAAACAGCTGGACTCCAGCAGAGAAACATGGATTTGCAGTTATCATTTTGTGTCAAATTGTTGGATTTTGAGGTAAAATCATACCTTATATATTGTATTGTTATATATTGTTGACAACTCATCAATTAAATATTTTCCATCTTATATTCTGCATAATTGTTTTTTTGTTTTTTTTAAATAAACTGACAAAAACTATACTATAAAACTATATATGTTTTAGGGCTGGACAATATGACGATAGAAGTGATTACTCCCCAGACAGNATATTTTTTTTTAAACGTATGTACATTTATAACACTATACTTAGTATTATATTACCTTTGCATCAAATTACAAAAAAACTAGTTAACGCCGCTGTGAGAGTGTTTCTAATACAGCGGCTATGGGAGTGCCGGTAAAAATGACATCTTTCTCTCTTCTAACTGCCGTTATCAATCTCTCTCTATTTTTTTCCCTTTTTGTAAGTTGAAAACACTACTTCTTTTGCTATTTAAGCAAATGGAAACAAAAATATATTTAACGTATTGTCTCATTCACCACTATAGAATTTTACACAACTATGAAGTGTGTAAGAAAAAGAACTTAGCCGTGACTATATGGCTTGACTCAGTTTCAGTCTATAGAGGGTATGTGAGTGACGTCACAGTCGACCGTTACGACTGCGGTCACGCCCACTGAGTGGCAAAAGACTGAGTGGCAGCATAGAATTTCAGCGAGAATGCCGCGAAAAACACACAAAACACTTCCAAAACGGGAAAGAGCTTTGTGATTGACTGTACAAATAGCTTTGACACAAAACCTGAGGTATATATTTAAAGACCACCGAAAGATACAGAAGAAAGAAGCAAATGGATCACTGCAATTCACAGAAACAGCTGGACTCCAGCAGAGAAACATGGATTTGCAGTTATCATTTTGTGTCAAATTGTTGGATTTTGAGGTAAAATCATACCTTATATATTGTATTGTTATATATTGTTGACAACTCATCAATTAAATATTTTCCATCTTATATTCTGCATAATTGTTTTTTTTGTTTTTTTTAAATAAACTGACAAAAACTATACTATAAAACTATATATGTTTTAGGGCTGGACAATATGACGATAGAAGTGATTACTCCCCAGACAGCAACATAATGCGGCCCAGATCCGGCCCACATCTGGTACATGTGGATTATATGCAGACCGGATATGGGCCGGATCTGGGCCGACACTATGTTGCTGTCAGGGTCGGATTTAAACCTACCTATATTGTAGTTTTATAAAATATTCACAGGCAGATTTGCTTTATGTATTTCCCCGCCGTCGAAATCAGGCACAAATAAATGTCAAATAAACCTAATCCATGGATATTGACATGCAGCCAGGATTCCTGTTTCCTGACAAGTTGTAAGGAACACATTCAATTCCAACCTTTAGTGCAATCGTTTGTTTTACTCGCGTTTTCGCAGTTTCCCCATTAAATCCAGTCACGCAGCAGGTTCTTTTGCCACTCAGTCCAGCAGAGGGAGCGCGTTTTCGGCGGGAAAGTGACGAGCACGAGCTATACGTTGCTAGCTGCAGTTCATTTAACGGCCACCGGTGTCACTAATAACAAGGGTTTTGTATAGTAAGAAACTGATATTTGAAAAATGAAAATTCTCAGAAATTTCAGCATTATGTTGTTTTAAAATGTATTAAATTCCCACAAGACTTTTGATGTCAAATTTAACAGCAAACTAACACATAAACACATTATTTATGTTGTATATGTTGAGACTCGTACTTTTAAATTCACTTTATCAAACTGAAAAAGGCACCTGTTTCATAGAATAACCCCTTTTGTCAGTAGAGTTTTTTATTGTCCTTTTTTTGGTACTATTTCTAGATGAGACATTTATTACTCAGATATATTTCATTTTGAATAATGGAGCCTGCTGTATTATTATTTTCCTCAAAACTGATTGATCAAAGCCAAAGCTGTAAAAGAGATTTTCTTCATTAGCCTTTAACATGGAATCATATGGTGAGCAGAAAGGGTGATTACAGCCTCAGTAAAAACAGATTGTCATTTCAGTTTTTCATTTAAGTATGGAAATGTTGCTCTTCCTGTAGTGGCAGGATGTGGCTGCTTGCGGAGACAGTTGCGCCTGAGAGGACCCTAATTCATTTAAGACATGACTTGGTGCCTGCATACGAAACCAGGACAGCCGAGTTTTCTTCTCGGTGCTCCATCATGTGATATATCTCTCCACATAAGAGCTCAATCTGCTGTTCCTGAGCCCGGCTTTACCCACAGAAGCTCTCGCAAGTCCTCGGCTGTCAAGAGAATTCGTTTTATCATTCAGCCATATAAATCATCACAAGCTCCACAGGAAATCGAGAAAGTTTGACTTTCCAGTCATAAACCATAAAATCTGTCATTAATATAATAACATGCATTGGGATATTTGGAGACAGGGCTAAATGAGTACCAGACCTGGGCATCGATAAAACGGTTTGGCTTGCAACATCAGCTCCAGCGTTTTCCAAAATACAGTATCAGAAATAATAGGTATAATGTCACCGGGACTATATGTCACTCATCATGCGAGATCTCTGGAAACGTGATTTGACCGGTTTGCATTACCAGTTCATTAGTTCTCAATTAACACTCAGTCACCTCAAAAGGTTTATAGGGCCGTTTCTTTGACGAGAAACATGTCTTTGCTCCTCTGTGACTGGCCGAGACTCAAGATGGAGTTTCTTTCCAAATATTTCACATTTTAGTGTTTGGCTCAATCCTATGGAAAAAGGCTGTTTTGCATGAATATTTGGCATGCTGCGGAACTCTGTCCATCATATGCAAGTCGATCTTCACTTGTATTGAGCGGCCTTTGACAAGTCAGATGGAAGATAACTTGAGCCTCCTGGCACAAACATATAGATTTAACAATGAGATCTATTGTTCATCTGGTAGCTGTCCATGGTACTGATAGCAGAGCCGATTGGTCCACAACTACCTTGATTATCATATGGTGGGTTTGAGCATACTTTTACCAAAACTGCTCGGAAGTTTATTAAATATGTCACATTTAAAAGCACTTTGACCTTGGAACTGTCTGAGGACAACTTTATAGAGGTCATGCTCAATAAATAAATGTACTTTATCTTTTATGCAGTGATCATGGATTATTTAGGAGCCTTTACACTCTCATATAAGATTATATGAATTAGTATTTGCACAAGAACAGCACAGAGCTCATGCTGAGCAATGGCTCAATTTCTCCAAAAGGCAAAATTTGGAATACAGCAGTGAGATTAAAGCACTAGATGGCGCAGCTGACTGTATCTGGACCTCCGCATAGTGTTAAATCTGATTATTAAAAACAACACTAACAGAGACCATTGTTTCACACGTGTGTTGGCTAAGAATCATCTTAAAGATGATGTTACAATATTGTCTAGCTGTTTTACACTGAAAAAAGAGAAAAGAATAAAGGCAGTATTATTTGACATCACTGAATCAACCTGAATATATAAGGTAACACCAACAAAACTAAATGTAAGAGTTTTTAGGTAGAAGGGTTATTAAATTAATATTTATCTATAGAGTTTAAATCATATTTTAAGCATAAATGTCACTAAATTGTGCCAGATTTGTGCTTAAAACTTTAAAAACGACTAGGAAATAGGAAAGTGAATATATTAACTTAATATCTTATTTTGCTTTTCAGGTAAATTTACCTGAAATATACAACCGGCCAAAGTTTTGGAATAATTAATATGTCATTAATAGAAGTCTCTTATGCTCACCAAGGCTGCATTTATTTGATTAAAAACACAGTAAAAACAGTAATATTGTGAAAATTATTACAAATAACTTTTTCATTTGAATATATTTTATAATGTAATTTATTTCTGTGATGCAAAGCTGAATTTTCAGCATCATTACTCCAGTCTTCAGTGTCACACGATCCTTCAGAAATCATTAATATGCTGATTTGGTGCTCAGTTATTAATAATGGTTTTTATTATCATCAATGTCGAACTTCAGTGTTGCTTTTGCTGCCTAATATTTTAAGATGCGATACTTCTTTTCTGGATTCTTTGATGAGAAAGTTCAAATGAACAACATTTATTTGAAATTGAAATCTTTTGTAACATTATTAATGTCTCTATTGTTCTTTTTGATCAATTTAATGAGTCCTTGCTGAATAAAAGTATTAATTTCTTTTCACCTTTTGAATGGTAATGTATCACGGTTTCCACAAAAATATTAGACAGCACAACGGTTTTCAGTATGAATAATAATCATGTTTCTTGTGCAGCAAATCAGCATATTAGAATGATTTCTGAAGGATCATGTGACACTGAAGGCTGGAGTAATGATGCTGAAAATTCAGCCTTGACATCAGGAATAAATTCTATTAAAATAATTTTAATTAAAATAAACAATCATATTTCACAATATTACTGTTTTACTGTATTTTTGATGAAATAAATGCAGCTCTGATGAACATACTGTTAAGAGACTTCTTTAAAAAAATAAAACAATTATTCCAAAATTTTAACTGGTAGTGTATGTTTAAACTATTTTTAGACATTTTTAATGCAAAGACAGAAGTACTGATTAAGAGAATTATTTTTTTGCACCATTGGTGGGCATATTAGTAGAATGCATTTAGTGAGCCCTTTCAAACACAGATCGTTTACAGACTTTCGGTTGTTTGACACAGAGGTGCTGACTGCTTTGTGGGTGGAATGTCTCTCTTTCTCCTTGTTTCTTACTTAGTAGACAGTAATTGAAAGATTGATATCAAAGGGAAAATCTGGGGGAATTTTGCTTGACCAAGAACAATATGGTATCAGGTACAGTACAGCACATTCTCAAATACTCAACACACCCAACATTACTTCAGATTTCACTGCACTGTATTTAATAATAATATACAGCAGGGTCCAAAAGTCTGGAGCACATTGAAAACCTGGGATTTAAAATCTAATTTGGGTACATTTAAAACATTCTCAACAACTTCTTTGTTACAGATAAAGGACCTTGTGCTCTCTGGCTCATTAATTACTGGATGTATCTGAACTGTGAACCTAAAACGTGCTTTTCCCACTCAGTTCATATTCATGGAAATCCCAGGAAGGCTCCGGGTTTAAATGGAGATGGATCACTCTCTGATTATTCCTGTTATGTCTTCAAGTAATGTGTAACAGCCCCAATTTAACAGACTACCAGAGAGACGAACGCAGCACTGAGACCAGCCGTGCGCTTCCAGGACCATCCAAAGCAAATGTTGATCCAGACTTTGGTCCAAGTCAGTGCGTTCTACAGTAGTGCACAAACCCCGAGCTGCTTCCCAGCTTTCATCTCCGGCCAGGTATCTTCAAGGTTCATTGATAAGGCAATGAAACTGTATGTAAATGGAACAACCCGGCGCATGGACTTCTGGCCATTAGTCTTCCCTTAAGCCCCAATGTGACTTTTAATCAACGTCAAACTGGGGAAAAGAGACAGAGGAGAAAGTTTAATGACGGAGATGATATATTTAAAGAGGAACACAGTAATGCCAGGAAACTATGATAGAATACTACTTTTGAGACCAACGAGATCATTGCAAAATCTCTCTTTATTTCTCTTACAAAGAAAACTATTATAATCAACATACAACAATCAAAAAAAGCCAATTTCTTTCACTGTTGTCATGATAATTTCCCCTTAAACCCTTTTTCTATCCGTGGATAAAAGAGAACAGGCTTCACGGGGAAGAAAAGCAAGATAATTTAAACACAGATGTGCAAAGGAAACAAAGCATGCAAGAACCAGAGACAAATTTGCTACAAATTGCCCTCAGTTAACCTGTCAGATAAATACTAATTTACAAAAGAAGAAATGAGATAATAATTCAACAAAACTAGGGTGGTGTATTTACCTCCTGTAATATACAACATGGTCTCTGAACGATGTAAACATTTCGTACACACTCACAGCTATTTAAATTTATAGCCAGACGCCCTGATTTGAAGCAGTGTCTCCGTCAGGATGACGGAGGAACCAGGAATGCTGAATCGGGCCTGGAAAATGAACCATGACCAGTCCTACCAGAGATGCAATACTGGACCAATGTTCAGGAAAATAAGGACAAAAACACATCCTGCTCTAGCAAAGAGCTTTTGGTTTTTTAATTGCTTAAATATGGGCTTTACAAGCCATATTTTATTTAAAGCACTGCTTTGAGGAAAGCTTTCAGTTCTTTGTTGAGGTCTGTATAGTTCCAACTGTAAGGCACTAGATAAATATAACTCTGGTACACTATTGCAGTTGGGTAAGTCAATCCGTCGATGATGGATAAACTAACGGAATACTAATACTCTGAAATTATGAAGCTAGCTTGTGCACTTATAACCTGATAATGAACATTTTCATTAAAAAAGTTGACAATGTACCATCCATGGAATAAAATTTAGCTACATTACCATTCAAAAGATTGGGGTTCGTAAGATTTTCACATGATCCTTCAGAAATCATTCTGATCAAAGTGGCGGCCATCTTTGAAACGCCTCTCGGGCAGCCATTTTAGTCATGTAAGTACAGCTCCTATCTCTTTGAATGGGGAATCATACAATTCTCCAAAGCTGTTCACCATTAAATTTCATATTTGAAATCACCAATGCAATCTATCTCATATATTTTGTTTCTAAATGCTCAAATAATGACAAAAAACTGAAGCAACCGGAGCTTCTAAAGACAGCTGCGGTGATGCAATGACTTTAGCAACTGGCGATTGGCTCTTTAATTTAGAAGGCGGGACTATTCCGCCATATTGCGCTTTCTCCCATTCATAGTAATATGAGTGTGCCGTCTTTGTTTATATAATATATCAATGTTGAAAACAGTTGTTTTTGTGGAAAACGTGATACATTTCTTTTATCAGAATTTTTTTTAAATAAATGCTGTTCTTTTGAACTTTCTATTTGAAATCGAAATCTTTTGTAGCATTATAAATGTCTTTACTGTCACTTTTGATCAATTTAATGCATCCTTGTTGAATAAAAGTATTAATTTCTTTTAAAAAAATCGTACAGAACCAGAAGCTTTGAATGGTAGTGTAAATTTAGCCTATATTAAAAATACATACCAAATAAAATAAAATAAAAAATACTGGGATTTACTCCAGCTGCATTGTTGTAATGGGTAATACAGTGCCATATGTGTACTACCCCTCTTTTTTTGGGGCATATGAACCACTCCAGTTATTGGGAAAAGAATATCTGTGTACAATATATATCCAGAAACTTCAATATTCCCCTCATTGGAAACCACAGCCACTTTTGACGAAGCAACATAAAAGCTAAATAAATTATCCCAGCACATGCACGTTACTCAAAGAAAGCTTGATCTAGCACATTGGCAAACACTTTTGAGCATCCATGGCTGTTTCTTTGGTTTAAAGCTTTCAAACAGTGAAAGAGCATTTGGTACCAAGCAATATTAACTGCTTACAAATGTAGTGTACTTAGACACAGAGACCCCATTTCGTTTTAAACGCATTAGACTTAAACATACAACTCTGTGAGATCAATTAAGGCACATAAATTTAAATTACCCTAAATTAGTTGCATTAACTTGAACATAGATGCTTTACAAAAATATTCCCATGACTCAAGTTCCAAATACATTAATCTATGGCTTTATAAGTTACTTTAAATCCTTTTATCAAATACGTATAACTTAAATGCTTAAGTTAAAAAAGCACAAAAAAGATTTTGATCACAAACTGTCATACAGATGTTGTTCAGTGCTTTAAATGATATATTAAAAACATGCCAAGACAAGTAAATAATAACATGATGGTAATGAAATACTCGATCCATCTCTATTCCTTCAATTCCAAATTCTCCTGCCTGTGACAATGAATCCCAGAGGTCAAAAAGTCCAGAGCAATGTATTACAACAACAAAGTTCAATGTAATGTAAAAAATACTTCCCTTTCAACAGGCTCATAAATACTCATGATAGCGAGGGAAAGTAGCTCAGCGAGATAGGATGAACATCCTAGTAAGGTTTGTGCTTTAAAACCATGCCGTTCGTTCCACGCTCCGGTCAATACGGCCGCCACACGCCTTCGTCCATTCTACCAGCAGGATTAAGCAGAGTGGGAGAGTTGCTATGACTACCGTCTCCCTCCACCCCCCCGCCTCCATCAGCCTGGACCGGGAGGTTCGGATTGACCAGGCTGGTTCCCGTGGATGCGCTAGTACAAGGCGGCATCATCCGGGTGGGCGATCGGTCCCCTCCTGGAACCATGGAGAACTGGTAGGAGCCAGAGGAGGCGCCGTAGTAGAGATAGGGTGTGCTGCTGCTCTGGAAGGGTCCGCTTTGGCTCTGGGTGGAGCCGGGGTACGGCGGCGGTAGGTAGGTGTGGTAATGAGCGCTGCCGAGAGACATTCCCGTGGTGACCGGGGTGGGCGTGTACGTGAAGGTCGCCGGGTAGTGCATTCTGGGACTGGAAAATCGGCTCTCGGTGAGTGAGGAGAAACCAGGGAACTGACGTTCAAACTGGCCAGGAAAAGGACTCAAATCTGTCGAACCTACAGGAAACAAATTTTAAGGTTACTTTCAAAGCAGGATGGAAGGATTGAAATACTATTGAAGACAGAATTGAACAACATGACGACACAGTAATTGCGTGCATCGAATTGAACTACAATCCAGTTTAAGCAAGTGCTAACAGAGTTTATTGTGAAATATATATTTAACAATAACAACAATACATTTTATGGGTCAAAATTATCGATTTTTCTTTTATGCCAGGTTCCATGAAGATATTTTGTAAATATATCAAAAATTAATTTTTGTGAGTGGAATTGCATTGCTAAGGACTTCATTTGGACAACTTTTTTTTTTTCAATATTTTGATTTTTTTGCACCCTCAGATTCCAGATTTTCAAATAGTTGTATCTCGGCCAAATATTGTCCTATCCTAACAAACCATAAAAATTTACTCTTTTGACTGGTTTTGTGGTCCAAGGTCACACACACACACACACACACACACAGGTTTGTTTTGCTATCTTAGTGGGGACTCTCCATAGGCGTAATGGTTTTTATACTGTACAAACTGTATTTTCTATCCCCCTACACTACCCCTATCCCTAAACCTAACCATCACAGGAAACATTCTGCATTTTTACATTTTCAAAAAAACATCATTTAGTATGTTTATTAATCCATTTCCCTCGTGGGGACCGCTGGCTGGGCCCCACGATGTAGGTGAACTCAGGTTTTTATTACATCGTGGGGCCATTTGGTCCCCACGATGTAATATAAACAAGAACACACACACACACACACACACACACACACACACACACACACACACACACATATATATATATATACATACAGCCACACATACTGTATCTATATACTGTATATATATTGTTTTTAAAAGAAGTCTCTTATGCTCAGCAAGGCTCAATTTTTTTTGAAAAATGCACTAAATAATAATGTAATTTATTCCTGAAGCAGCCATTTTCAGCATCATTATTCTAGTCTTAAGTGTCACATGATCCTATTATTAACAATAGTGAAAACAGTTTTTGTGGTTTAATATTTCTGTGAAAATAGTGATGCACTACTTAAAAAATTGGGTTATGTATGATTTTAATACTTTTATTCAGCAAGGATGCATTAAATTGATCAAAAGTTACAGTAAAGACATTTATAATGTTACAAAAGATTTATATTTCAAAGAAATGCTGCGCTTTTGAATTTTCCTTTCATCAAAGAATCCCGAAAAGAAAGTATCACTGTTTCCACAAAAATATTAAGCAGAAGAAACTGTTTTATCAACACTGATAATAATAAGAACCATTATTAATAATCAAGTGGCAATAATAATGGATAATAATTGAGCACCAAATCAGAATATTAGAATGATTTCTAACTAAACAAGAACAATTTCTACTCAAATAGAAAACAGTTCTTTTAAATTGTGACAATACTTCACAATATTACTGTTTTGTATATATATATATATAAATAAAGAGACAAATTTATTTAAAAAGTAAAATGCCCTGTATTTAAATAAAAGGTCAAACTGAATTTAATTGACAGAATGTAGCTATTAAAAAACAACCATTAACTTTAAATTACACACAGAGAAGAACAGTTTATCGATTAGTTGGTTTAACTTCATTGTGGTTTTTCCTCTTTGTCACAGACAAGTTCATGTGTATGTGTATTCATGTGTGCGGTTATATGTCTCAGTTCATTTGTGTCTCTGGGCTATTTATATGCCTCTGTATTCTGTGTGCATGTTTAAATTGTTTCTGTGCATACAAAAGTGTACGTGCATGTGTGTGTGTGTGTGTGTGTGTGTTTCTGTATCTGCATCACTTGGCTGCCGCACATAAAACACATAAAACCAGGATGCATAATCGGTCACACATTTGGAAACATTTAGAGGGGCGCGAAACAGCATCGTAGCGAGAGAGACAGACGTCTGCACTGTTGTGGGCTCCTGGTATCTTCAGCATTATAAACCCAGGCAAAAACTGTCCATCTGCCCTTCTGTCCTTAACATATTCTTTATTTCCCTCCAAAAATCAGAAACCACTAATGGTCTGTAGCTATAATGCTAGTGCCAAGGGGTGAAAGGAACAAAAAGAAACGGCCTCGCCTCCCTGGCGCGGAGCTGTTTTCATAAATCACAAGGCGTCTTTCTTGTCACCATGTCTGCGCCTGTGGGCCGACTGGGTGGCATGGTTAAATGTGGGCGATTTGCGGAGGCACGGCTTGTCGCTAATGCTAGCAGTGTCTCCTTTCCTCTCTACACCCCAACCCCTTTTTCTTTTATATTCAAAATCTTTGGTTTGAGCGGTTGACGATAATGGTTCTCTTGCCCCGGGCTACACAGAGAGCCTGTGCTCTGAATAAAAGGCCATATGATAAAAGCAAAAAAAGTTATTTACATACATTCTCTGGTGCTAGTCACCAAAAATCCATAGACGAGATGGTGCTGGTCTTGAAAACAGATGCTATGCCTGTAAAGCTAATGATTTATTTGGCAAGAGTGATTAGTTTCAGGTGAACCAAACAATTATGGGTAGTTTACAAGTTTAAGTCACGTCTACATGAGGTGTGATGTCACCATACAACACAGTACAGTAGTTTTTACCCTTTTATTACCCTTTATAAAAACTAAGCCTCTAACTCTCTAAATTTGACAGTATATGAACACATGCTTGAGATCGATTTCATGCATTATTATTTTCTGAAATGAACCAGACCTCAATTCATAATGTAACTGCTGTTGTTATCATTAACTAAAACTATTAAAAACATTTTCTTAATTGAAACAAAGCTGAAATAAAATAAAATCTAAATATTAGATGAAAAACTTAAACTAAACAAAAAATGTAAATGCTGCCTTACTAACTGTCTAATAAGTTTAAGTAGTACAATTACTAACTGAAATAAAACTAAAATTAAAACTATTTAGAAATGTAAAAAAATATGTTGTAACAAAATCAAAAAATCAAATATTAAATATAAAAATAAAAGCTCATTTAAAATATTAATAAAAACTGCAACAGTATATAAATAATACTAAAATAACACTGAATGCAACAAGTTTTTTTGCATTGTGCATGTGTCAAGGGCTGCTATAGCAGATGTTAGCAAAATCTGTTATCATTTACAGATTTTGTCTTTCAGGTACTGTCATGCAGCAGTAAAAAAAAAAGAAAAAAGCCAGTTTAAAGTGTGTAAAAATAACTTAAATCTCAGTTTAATATGTGGAGACTGGAGACAATACATAAGACACTGGTAGTCTGATTTCCCTTAAAATTAATGGCAGTTTTCCAGAAACCTGTCTGAAAACAGTTATTATTTTTGCAATTCTGCTTGGCGACACTTGTGTCACAAAAAATTACACACTTTACTATTAAAATGCTTATAGCTAACGATCTGAATAATAAATCCGCTGCGACTCAAGTTCATGGATGAGCTTATGTATTTAAGTTTTATTAACGTCACTGAAGCAGGGCGGGTCCGAGAGCCGCGGGAGCGGATTGAGGCTGATGGAGCGAATGCTAACGTAAGACACGTACCTGCGCGACACACCGGTCTCGAGTCCCATGAAGGAGCTCTGGAGCTTTTACAATGCTTATATGCCGCAGTCAGCCGCTGCCACTCCTTATGTTTTGTTGTTTATGTTTATTTTACGACTAAAGTTACGTTTAACGTTTGCCAGTTTCCTCCTCCTGCTTCCCTGAACTTGAACTTTGTCACAGTTATGTTTGATCACTTAAACCATTTTTTTATTTAATTCTAATGAAATAGCCGCAAAGTGATGAATTAATACTCGTACATGTCACTTTATTTGACTTATTTGACTTTACTTGGTCAAAACAATCATACTAAAAATACATTTGAGTGTGTTGAAAGTTATGATATTACTCTACTTGTTGCACATTGTAGCAAGCTAGATTGATTTTAAAATATATTAATAAAAGCTGGATGACTTGGGTTGCTAAATGGCACGCAATTCATTTTAAAATATTTTGTATGGAGGAGAAAATGCTGTATTACTGTTACTATAAAGCTCTTTCTGATTTTGCTGTGTTAGCCACTTGACAAAATATTGTTGTCTCTGGTGCAATTGTGGTGAATTGCATTACTTGCGGTAAATCAAGAAAACAAGAGATTCAAACAATTAACACTAACAGTGTTGAGCGGTGTTGCCAAGTCCGCGGTTTCCCCGCGGAATTGGGCTACTTTATCACTGTTGCCGTGGGTTGTTTTTCATGTCCATGGGTTTAAGTGACCCCAACTAATATGATATTTAGACCCTGGAATGCAAATTTTACCAGGGAAGTCCCGCAAAAAACATGGATTTTACCCCTGGAATTTTTACCAGGGGACGCCCCCCGAAACGTGATTGGGCTAGTTTTTGAGTAGCAATTGGGCGGGTTTAAACCTGGCAACCCTGGTGCTGAGCAATATAACAATGTCGATAAAAAGGTCTCCAAACAGTTGCTCACCTGTCTAATAAAACACATTATATATTAAAGCGTCTTTGGTGTTTCCATGGTTTCTACGGAAGTAAAACCGGAAATCGAGGGTAACGTGGATATTACGTAATTGACCGGCGATGCAATAACAAGGGCCGTTACACTGGTTAAAATTGCGTATTTCTCTGGATTTAAACATTGTTTGAAACATTTGGGATAATGTAAGTACACAAGTCAACAAAATATATAACATTGTTCTACTGTTTTTGGATATTTTAATCCAAAAATCTTACATATTGTGCCTTTAATGGCACATACATGAAGGTAACTCTATCACCCCCTTGAATACGAAAGTATATTACTGCCACTGCAACACAAACACACACTTGCAGTGTTAAAAGACTAATACTCCTGAAGTGTTTTGTATCTCACAAAAGACATCAACAATGAATATTTGCACTATTACTCTTACAGTCAAGTGGTGGGAAACATCAAAGAGCCGTGTCCTTATCTGACATCAAAGCTATTATTAACAAAAGCTCACATGCACCAGCATCACATGAAAGGACGATATGCCTAAATTAATTAAACACGACAGGCAGGTGGCAGGCATCCAAAACCTGCCAGCCAGTGCTCAGGTGAGGGAGATTCTTGTTTAATCACTTAAAGCCTATCCAGGTTCTCAGGAATGGGCGAGGGTGTAGTATGGCGGTAAATAACAGAGGATGAAAACACTTACCTGGCACTGACTCAAACAGGTGTTTGGAAATGGAAACTTGTCTGTCTACATTTATTCTTTAAAGGGTATATAGGTGTGTTGTAGGGCACACGAGGACAAATTATCTTATGGGGTGCAACTCGGGCACTGAGTGGCCTTCCATTCCCCAAAGGTTCTCTGGGAAGCGTAACGCTATAAAGCGGCTTTATTTGCCCACCACTGGCCTGTTATTATGTCTTGGTCTGTTATTAACGATATACTACGCAGGATCAAAGCCATGGAAAGAGGAGCAAAGGAAACCTTTTTTCCTTCCCCCGAGTTTTAAAAATACACTCATGGCACAGTCCAATTTTCAAACCAGCTCCGTTTACAAATCTACAGGACCATTACCTAATAAAATTCGAGCGAATTTGAGATTGTGTTTCTAATGAATTATGACTCTGAAATTTAAAGCTATGATTTGTTTAATATGATTGACAGACCATTACAGAAAAATGATAATTTCTGAAAATAGCCCTCTCAAAATGAAGCCACACTTGTTGTTTTTTGTTTTTTTTAGGTTCATGTGTGTTTCTCATTAATCTCATTAAACTTTCATCCAACACATTTAGGAGCGAATTTACCAAATATTTGCAACACGTGTGTTTTAAATTTCAGTGCAAAAAAAAATGACAAAAGCACATAAAATTACTTAAAATTGAAATTAAAATATAAAAACGAAAGTTAGTTCAAAATATTAATAAAAACTATAATAGCAAATAGCACCGTGACTGCATACTGTAATTCTTTGCTTATTCTATGCTTATTTTTATACAAATGAGGCTCAAATGTGGATCATTCACAAAATTTAGAGCCATTTGTCTGATGATAGGTGGTAAATGTAGTTTAAGAGATATTTTTTTTAAAGAAAGTGAAATTTAAGATTTAAAAAAATGTCTTATTATAAAATGTGTCATTAAAATATTCAAATTTTTTAGTAAATGCACCCCTTACTTTTCAAATATCTTTTAAAAGGCGCTTAATCAAAGATTCATTATTCACACAAACCCCAAATCTTCTAAATGTGCAAATCACCATTGAACACGTGCCCACCCCCCTGCCCACTGCAGTGTCGAACGCGAGGGGTAGGGGGCGCACCTGCTGTAGGTCTGAGGCTGGAGGTTACCTGGAAGGCGTCTGGGCACATCGCTGATGGAGGGCAGCCCTGTGGCCCGGCTGGACGAGAGCGGAGTGGTGGAGTGCACAGAGGGGGAGGCCATGGGACTCAGGTACGACGGGTACGTCTGGTCATATGACCAAGGTGGGGAAGATTGAGCCTGCCGTGGATCTAAAGGTACAAACAATGCAAATATTACAAAATGTGCCATTATAAGAAGTGTAAAAGTCACTCATTTTTATAAAGTATCACTGTCCAACAGCAACACCCGCAGGTAAAGTTACAGCGGGAGGCTTGCCTCCGCTGATCCCATTGACTTTTAACAGACCCCCTAAAGTGTACAGTGAGTTTGATTGGGGGAATTGAGAATTAATGGGGGAAAGTCACGTGAGAGGAGGCAATGCCTCCATCGCGCTATGACTGGATATGATCGGTTATGATTGGATATGATTGTTTAGTGAGATTAATCCCGCCTCTTGTTTTCATGTGCATTCTTGAATCGGCCTGAAGGAAGACAATGATTGCATTAATGGGTAGACTAATCAAAAAAGTAAGTAAACAACTCAGCCACTTAGATATTACTGCTTTATGTCATGTCAAAATCAAACATGAAATGGCCTGAAAACATGATGACTGTGGTTTTTTTTAGTGAGCAATCAGGTCAGCCTGATGAAGTTAAAGGTACATCTGTGTCTGTGACCAGTGTGTACAAGCTTAATAACTGCTGAAAATAAGTTGACTATTAAAAAGAAAAGCTGAACTTTAGTTCACAAAAAAAAAAAAATTGTTTAAATTGTAACTGCCTTTAGTTATTATTTTGGAATAAATGTAAAAATGAGAAAAACTGAAATTTATACCTGGTTTTAATAAACAGAACATTGCATATTAAGTGTAACAATACAAAATAGAATTGTATTTGGTCTTTCTTTTTAATGTCATGTTTATTTAACCAGTAAAATTAAGTGTAACAGGAACATAAATTTACATTTGATAAAAAAACTTTGCCTCCTCATATTTAAACACCACTGCACACCACTCTATTTGAATTATCTCAAACACTGATATATGTAATTAAATAATCAGTATATCCTGACATTAAATAAACTGAAAATATAATTGTTTGCATTCTTTGATCTATTTATATCTGTCTGTCTGTCCCATATAGAACCATTGTGTGCTTAGCAAATACAATATGATCCCTTGGGTAAATCATTTAAATGAATGCGCTCACAAATATTTGTCTGAGCTGACATATTTCATGCCTCATAATTCAACCTCTCTGTCATGCCAAGTATTAGTTTAAAAGCAGGCATATAATTGCTAAAGTCAACGAGGTACAGTGCATTCCTTCTCAGATTCAGTCACTTGGCTTGTACATACAGAGTTTGGAGCAGTACAGTAACAGGACCCAGAGTACAGGACATGCGCTCTCCGAGCAGTAATTAAGGACAGGTGATATCCTGTTCTCTCACAGTGACACAACGCACTGCCCTAGGCTGTCCGCACTCGGTTTCCACTTGTCCATCATGTTGCAGTGTGCGATTTCAGCTAAGATAAACCACTTTGTGCTGAGATGGATAGACACTAACAGTGACACACACACACCACATATGCTGAAATGCTTGGGTGGAAGAGTAAATATAATCGCAGCAAGTGATGACTTGACTTAAAGGATCATTTGGTTCATTCATGTGATTTTGTGTGCAGATCATATCAATAATCTGCCAAATGCATAAATGTAAATAATTAAATATGATATGCATTCATCCAATTTCCAAACCATGGATGGTGTAGCCTAAAACAATGTAATTAAATATGATACACACACATACATACATACCTACATACATACCTACATACATACAATACATACATATATGTATATATATATATATATGTATTTCGAATATGTTGAATGTATGTTTACACACACACACATATATATATAAAAATGTTAAACAATCAATAATAGAAATGGTCTAAATATTAAAACATGTATATATATCTTCTGTGGAAGTCTCAGGACCAAAAAATTTTCATCCACCGGACTGAATGCAATGATAGGATGTCCTACCTGCCTGTCAGCATTTGTATTTCCATACCTCCGCACACCCTGCTCGCTCAGACATCACACGTCATCAGCTCAATGAATTTATGCTGCGTTCATGCCATGTCATAACCGTTATTACGAGATGGCAACCCGTGACGTTCTCAGACTCGGAATTATGCGTTACTATGTCTACACTATCAATGCCGAAAATGAATCTGCAGCAGTCAGGTGGTACAAGTAAGAGCTCTGTAAGTTGTTTATAATTATTATTGTTGTAATGTTATGTGCTTTGAAACATGAGGTAATTTAACAGCATCTCTCGTGATGCTTTGCAGACTCTGCTCTGTGCGTTCATGTGTTTTGGAGGAGGCGTGGCTTTGGAGACGCTCTGAAGGGAGGGGTCTCCCTAGGATCTCATGCTTTCAAAGCTAGCTTGATATTGCTAGCCACTCCGAAATTGCCTACCCTACCATTAAATGGGGACCTTTCTGAATAGAATAGAATACGCATTGCGTTTCTATCTCATACCTGTTATCTGTGTCTGCCCCTGAGGTGCGAAGGAGTTGGGGCTGCTAAGCGAGGGCCGTGGAGTTTGCGTTGGCACGGTAACCCGCATGGTGGTCTGCCGGATACGCTCCAGTTCACTGAGACGGTCGGAGAACAGTCCGGCCTTCGGCGAGTCATCCAACTTTGGCCTGTGCCCTGCAATCAACATACTGCCATTAACAAAACTGATGACCACATCATAACTTGTATTTACATATTTCTGACAAGATACACCATAAGTGTTACTCGCACTTCTGCTCCTCACAGGCTGCATGTAAAATCAAACCTACATCATGTAGTCCAATTCACAAACAAATGATTCTTATGAACGAGTTCTTTTGAATCATTCAAAAAGATTCACAAACTACGGATAAAGATAATTTGAGAAATTAATTAACCGCATTTGCTCTTACCCTAAATGTATTCACAACAATCTTTAATGTCATTGCGTAAGTGTTAAAAGTCAGTATAATATTTAGTATTGAATATGTTATTGCTGCTGTGAGGATGTAAGATATGCTGCTGCTGCATAAATAGACACATAAATCCATAGCAGATCAAGGCAGGTGGAGCTGGGGGAGGTGGAGGGTTTCAGAAGAACTCTAGCTAGTCCTAGTTTACAGCAAACAATGAACCAGACTATTTAAATGTTGAGCAAGCAATCTCATTGGCTGCAGGATCAGCAGAGGCCAATCAGCTTGTGCCTTGCGGTAATGATGTGATTGCTTGCAGACGGCATGTTAAGGACCTATCAGCCTGCACAAGTTTTTGGTGGGTCTTGATTATATCTCCTAGTAGAAAAACTTAGCCAATCTATGATGTATATGTATGGCATAGGTTTGACTATGAGACAGGTGTTCCATTTCCCCTCTTTATAAGAGGTTTCATTATGCCCCATGGCATTTGAGTCTTTCAAGCCACAATCTACCGTGACTCTGCCATATGGAATCAAACCGAATCTAATTTCATTTCCATAAAAAAGTCAAATATTACATATTCCGTGTTCTTAAAATATCATCTATTAATCTGTCCCATCAGGGCGGGGATTTGGCTTTGACAATGAAGTGCTATGCTTGGCATATAATAACATTCTGTTGGCACACATTAAACGCTCAACCTTCCCAGACAAGACGAAACCCTTATAATACAAGACCGTATGTGCTTTCTCTGTGTAGGATGCATGATGACACTGGCCAGCACCTTTCTGGAAAGCTATAACAGGAGCGTTTAAGAGTCTATAGCCTCAAGTCTATTCTTGGCAAATTAGAGGAGGGATAAGACAGCAGCGTGGCCCAATACACAACTAGCCCCTTTTTCCACATTAAAATGGCCCAGTGTCTCCCTCAGACTGCAGCAGTTTTTTCTGAGAAGGCCGTAAAGTAAATATCAAACAGGAGAAAGAGAAAAACTCCTGCTGGAGTTGGCAGCGCTCCAGTTGGCAGCGAAAGAACGAGCTACCTCTATATCTTGACTAACCGACCTGTGCCAGGAGAACAAAGAGAAGCAGCAAACACACTCAGAAAAGTTTCATAATCAAATCATTAAAGTACTTTAGTATGTGTAGAATATATGAACCAGTATTTAAAGGCGAAGTGTGTTCAGTTTAAATCTTAAAATACTTTCTCCTATCTTAATATACAAAGACAACTCTAAGTAACTCTATTTAGGGGGGCAATCTTTCATCTCAGCTACTCTAAAAAAAATCTGTGCTTAACTGTCAGCACCTTCAAAAATCCGTGATTATGTTATACGTTCACTGTCTGAAGCAAGTTATCTGAAGTTATTTCACTCTAAATTCTCAGCTTACAATGCCATTTGGATGGCGCGGGACTATGCACTACAAAAATATGATTTTTTTAACTCAGTATTTGTGTCTTGATTTCTATTAAAAATAACTAAACAATCTTAAATCAATATATATTTTCCTGAGAAAGATGAATGACTTAGTTTCCTGAAAAATGTATACAAATTAAACTAATTTATGCTTAAAACAAGAAAATAAATATGTAAATAGGGTAATAAAAATAATCTTGTTTTCCCTTTGAATTAAATGTATTTTTCTTACCCCACTGACAGATGTTTTTACTTGTTTTTTATGCATAAACTCACTTAATTCTGATACATTTTTCAAAAAAACAGGACTTTATATCTTAAAGTGGACCTATAATGCCCCTTTTACAAGATGTAATATAAGTCTCTGGTGTCCCCAGAATGTGTCTGTGAAGTTTCAGTTCAAAACACCCCACAGATCATTTATCATAACTTGTCAAATTTGCCACTATTTGGGTGTGAGCAAAAACACGTGTGTAAATGCAAATGAGCTGCTGCTCCTTACCCCCTTTAACAGCTTTAACAGCTCACGCTTCGGTTGCTCAACAACAACAAAGCTGGAGAATCTCACGCAGTCAAAATGAGGACTGTCAGTAACAGTGTTCAGCCTTACATTGTTCAAACCGGAGGCAGACACTGATGGAGAGACTCAGGAAGAAGTTACAACTTATAGAATGCATCTGGACATTTCTGAATGGTTAGTGGATAAATGTATGTAGTTGCTGTGGAGTTGATTCAACTCATCGACTAGCATGTGCCGTCATGTTAATCTTCTGTGCAAATCCAGCGTTGAATTGACCCTCGTTTGTGAAGCAGTCCGGCGTAAAATGACGACAAGGCAACAACACTCTACTACAACAACTCTTCATCTTCTCTAAAGCAGCCCAACATGGCCTCACCCACTTTGTTGCGTGTTCACGGGGGCAGGGTTTATGTAAATTTTAGGGTTAGTGATGTCACCAACCCAGTTGTAGTCCCTACCAGCCGCTTGTTGTAGTCCTTAAAGAGAGAATTTTTTAAAGAGAAAATATCTCCCTTTGCATTGAACTTTGAGCGTCGTAACTTTGCAGATGTTGTTTATGATCAAACAGCAACATTACACACTAACTAAAGTTAAAAAAGTGAAATCATAATCAACCGCCCCTTTAAGTCATTTTGCTTCTCAAACAAATGTATCTCGCTTTAAAAAGAATTTTAGAGTACGAAAATAGATTAAGAAAATTAATTTTTGCAGTGTGATTTACCAACCAAAGGCACAAAAAGTGTTTGGAAAAACCTGTCTGAAAACATTCATTCATTACTTCCATTTGGTTCCCCAAATGGTGCAGAAATTACACACTTCACCTTTAATATCACGCACGTCTTCTAGAAGCATGAAATACTAAAGAGACACAATAATAAAGTATTTCACCACAATGAAAACATTACAGCTAATGGAAAAATCATTAGCTTGACTCTGAGTGTAACTTCAGGACATTGCTGCATTGCACTCCGCCTTTGAACTCGCAAGCAATGTGACATATGTAAAAGCTAAAAGCTAGCATAACTCAACCTCCCAGGAAGTACAGCATTTGAACAAACCATACCTTTTCACACAAAGCCAATTTGTCTACTATAATTTTTTTGTGGCAAGCTAAATCCAGACAGTGATACTGACATAAATCCTGCTAGGGGAAATAAAATGGACAAAGATGTGCTTTGTGTGGCTTTATTTTACAGTGATTCATATAAAACACAATGTTCTGTGCTCGGAGAGACAGCGGACTCTAATCACCAATAAATTTAGAGTGTTCAGTGTGCATCCGTACTGAATCTGATCCAGTCGGCAAAAGCCTCCCTGAAGACTTGCAAGGGGTGATATTTACATTTTTGAGAATCACCGGAGTAGACCACATTCAGGTAATAGGTATGCTAGAGATACATTTGCAAAACAATGGGAATTTTCAGCAAGACATCTGGAATGTTAAGTGGCTTGTTTTTGATTCTGTCCATGGAGAATTTGTAGCCACCTCAGTTTGGATAATGTATCTGGTTACATTTGCTCGCCCAAGAAGTATCTCTCGGGGGTGGGGGCAGCCAAGTGGTTAACAATCTGGGCTGCTAACACAAAGGTTTTAGGTTCAATCCCAATGGTGTGGATAAAATACAAAACCAGGAACGAGTGTTAGAGAGATCACAAGCACCTCTGTACTGTTGAGCCTAACAGGTTTCCTCAGGGTAGCTGACACTGGAAGTCAGTTTTGATCAAATATAGTTCATAACTCAATGGTCTCTCCTTCACAATTATGTGAAAAGCCATGACAGTATATCATTTATATTTATTCTTTTTTTGAGAAAAAAAAGAATCACTTCCTGTCCTCTCTCTATTTTTCAATCAATAAAAATGTAAAAAATGCTAAAAGATAATGGCTAGGCTTAAAATGACAAGCACTAATGCACGATTTTGAGACATTAATAGTTACGCATGTTGTTACGCGTGACAAATTATTTCTGAGTAGGGTTGTCAAACGTAACAGTACTAAAAAAAAAAAAGTTGATGGTACCAGCATTTCTGCAATACAGGGTAATACAGGGTATATTTGGTACCTGCTGATAGACGCTGTTTTCGTTCGTGTTCGTTTGAGTGCTTTCTGAGCGTCAAAGGTTTCTATTTACAGTGTTTTTACCAACCTGGTCTCATGGAAGGACGTACCTGTGGGAACGTTTTCGCGAGTCGCAAATATACGTACCAATACGTACATATCACTGTAGTTTCCAACAAAAATGAACACTAGGGACAGTAAAACAGCAAGCGCTTTTAATCGTTTTCATACACCGTTACGATTACAGGGTCAGATTATGGATTAATAAAGACCTGTTTTTACGTCTCCTTGCACAATATTATGTTATGACGTCAAAACGCTTTTCACGAAAGTGCACGATTTGTAAACAAATATATTTTGGACTTTGCATCACTTGACCAGCTCCATATGTTTCCCTTTTCTGACATAAGCTTGCTTTGTAGCTCAGCTGATACGGAGTTGGATTTAGGACGAGGATGCCTCGGGTATGAATCCGGGGAAAAACGAGTCAAGGTAAAAGAGCTCAAAGATGAGAGACGATTACGGATGCTTTTTATGTCACATTTGCTTTTGTTAACACTATCGGGTAGGTTTAGGTGTAGTGTTGGTGGTACCCACCATTTAAAAAAATAATGGAGCACTACACTTTTAGCGGCACTCACCGGACAAAATTTTAAATCAGAACTGCGGTGATTCGTATAAAAACCAACGTCATAAAAACGTACCATATTCATGTTTATCTGTTCCGGCAAAAAAATGAACATGCTTTTAGCGCCATTCAGTGGACATTTCACATTGAAACTGCAGTGATATGTACGTATTGGTACGTATTTTGCGACTCGCGAAAACGTTCCCACAGGTACGTTGTTCTAATGAGACCAGGCTCGTTTTTACAAGAGTTTAGCATTGTAGCCAATCACAATCATATCTGTTGAGGGTGTGAATGCAATGGCTAAGAGACCGCGTAAAAAGCACAAGATGTCTGTGCCGATAGCCTCGTGGGCAGCATGCCGAAATGTAGCGTTGTTGCGCTTCAGGGAACCCAAGTTCAAATCCTAGCTTGTGACCTTTACCGATCCCATCCCCCTCTCTCTCTCCCACCTAGCTTCCTGTCCACTCTATGCTATCCTATCATAATAAAGGTAAAAAATGTCAAAAATTTAATGCACAAGGGTTTGTTTTGTTCAGCCACACGCTCACAAATCCTTTCATTATAACCAACAAAGTGTAAACACAATGTAAATAAGAGATTCATAGTACAGTTAGGACAGCTTTTTTATTATAATGGGAGTTTTCATGACAGAATGACAGCCTTAGTGATTATAAAGGGAGGCTCTTCTCTTGCTTTCTGATTATTACCCACTCATCTGAATACAAATTTAGTTTTTAATGCTGCTAAGTACACTGCAAGTGTCTGGATTGACAATCATATTTAAATGTGCGATTGAATAGGAAACTGCGATGATTAACGGCGATAAGCAAAAAAAGAGACAAAACGGGATATATTAAAGTTCTTAATTAAACAGTTTTTGCTCTGGTATCGAAATTGGTACAGAGAACTGCAAAAAAAATTATTGGTATTGGTACCGACTACTGAAATTTTGGTACCGTGACAATACTACTTGTGAGTGTGAATTAAATCAATGGTATAACAATTATCCAGGAAAATCAATGCAGAATACAAACTAAAAGCTATTAATTGATATGTGTGTATTCTTGTGGTTTTGTTGCTGTTTTAACTTGATAATTAGTGGTTGGACCACAGATTTTCATATCTACTTTTTTGGTGCATTTTTTTATTGAGAACTTACCCCTGCTGAAATTTGGAAATATCTTAGTGACATACTGTAAAGGAATGAGCACAAGGACATCATCTGTATGAGGAGATGTATTTAAGAGAGCCAGGAAACCAGATGAAATCACTGCTGGAGGGAAAGTCCCAAAAATTCCTGTCATCCCCCAGCCAGAGGAGTGAGATTTTCGATAGCTAGCACTTCCCTGTCCAATCACAGAGCGGAAGCGCTAACACATTCATTCCAGATGTTTAAATGGCCCTGTGGGATGTGGCCCAGTCTCCAGCTGACACAGATCTTATCTCAGGTTGAGAATCACAGAGCAAAGAGAATTGTAATGGAGTAATTCCTGTTTTCAGGCTTCCTTTGATGACAGGGGAGTCTGTATGGCCATATCAACTGATCCAAGAACAATGGATGAAAAAAATGAAATGAGTGTGAAATATATGATCCGAGGGTTTTTGGACTATTCGAAGAACAGCATGAAAGGCTGTTTGGACAAGGAAATCTAAACAAACACTGATGAGCCGATAACGAATTCCGATGGTAATGAGCAATGGACACAGGAACTGATGAATTTAGGCCACAGTCAGTGTCAATTAAACTGTGACTTGCAGGGAGATGCAATCAAAAATGCCAAATGTCTACTAAATAAATAACATTTAAAAGTAAAAACAAAACCAAAAAAAACCCATTATATATATATAAAACAGTCAAACCAAAAAATATTCAGACATTTTGTTATATATTTTTACTAGTGGGTGCAGGACACTATAGTTCATTTATGTAATTGAGGATAGCTAAATAAAAGTTAACTGTGACATATTATACCCAAAAATTCTTCATACCGTGGACTACCAGTAAAATTGATAAAAATTTGGAACCAAAAATTCTTCAGACACTTTGACCTGACCATGTTTTGCTTAAGTGTTATCTGACATAATTAAGATTAATTTTTTCTGACACAGTTTAATTCTGAGATCATATTTTATTACCATTCATTACCAACAGTATTAATGAATGAAATGTTTAAGGTGTCAGAATAAATTTTGGTTTGACTGTATATATAGTCTGAAAAAAAAAAAAATAAATAGTGCCACAGGTAATCAAATCTATGAAACTAATATTGGATTTTATATTTTAGAATATATTTTCATTATGAAACCTTTGCTGTGGAATCACTTCNCATTATATATATATAAAACAGTCAAACCAAAAAATATTCAGACATTTTGTTATATATTTTTACTAGTGGGTGCAGGACACTATAGTTCATTTATGTAATTGAGGATAGCTAAATAAAAGTTAACTGTGACATATTATACCCAAAAATTCTTCATACCGTGGACTACCAGTAAAATTGATAAAAATTTGGAACCAAAAATTCTTCAGACACTTTGACCTGACCATGTTTTGCTTAAGTGTTATCTGACATAATTAAGATTAATTTTTTCTGACACAGTTTAATTCTGAGATCATATTTTATCACCATTCATTACCAACAGTATTAATGAATGAAATGTTTAAGGTGTCAGAATAAATTTTGGTTTGACTGTATATATAGTCTGAAAAAAAAATAAATAAATAGTGCCACAGGTAATCAAATCTATGAAACTAATATTGGATTTTATATTTTAGAATATATTTTCATTATGAAACCTTTGCTGTGGAATCACTTCTCTTTCATGTTTTCTGTGTCAGGTGTAATATTTCAGCATGAAAAAAAGTCAAAATAGAAAAAATTTGTATTTGAGAGATGGCTAAAATAACCCAAAACATCTTCACCATCTGTCTCCGTCGCACGTCCTGATTTTGCAAAGTTAGACGCGCTCCTGTGTCAACATATTTTGTTGATCCTGCAACAATATTCCTGTCCGAAAATGTAATCATAACCAAGTCCCGACCCCTAAACCTAACCCTACCCATAAGTTATCCCTAAAATCAGAGGGAAATGATAGGTGAATAACACTGAAGCACCTAACCCCGGTTGTAAGCCTAAACTTGACATAAACTGTAAACTTGTCCCTCGAATCTGATCGCTTGATTAAAATGTTGATCCAGGAACATGTTGCATTTGGTAAAATCAGGTTCTGCTGTCAGTGGCGCCATTTCAACCAAAACAAATATTCGTATATGACATCACTACCTGTGGACAAAGCCACTGCAAATGTCACAAAAACATCTGCTGAACGTCATTCTAACATTCGACGGGGAATATTTTAGAGACATCTTACAGATCTTTCACATCGAGTTGACGTCCGGACGACGCACATACGCTAGTTGGGGCGGCCCGGAAATTATGGAAATTCATCACTCGCCGTCATCAACAGGGTTTTTGAGAAAGTCAGCGGAAGAACGGAATAAACTGGAAAAGAAAATCAGAAAAAGGGAGAGGGGAAGAAGAAAAAGGAAAGTGGGAGGAAAAAGCCAGGCTGTTGTGGAGTGTTGCCAGGTGTCTGTGTGGTCTTTACATTTCAGCATTTAGGAGGCAAGCCAAGCAGGGAAGGGGTACAGACACACACACACACAAGACGCACAAGGCTTTCAGCCCTTTTCAAACCGCAGGCACACTTCTTCATCACCTCCATGCGGATATGAAAGCAGTGTGACTCGGAACAGGGCGCCATCAGTATTTCTCGACTTCTAATGAAGCAGCACTGATGTACGCAGCAACTATCCAAATCAGACGCAAACACGCACAGCCTGAGCCCGCGACCTCGGCGGTTGGCACCTTCACACGCAGACTGAACGGATCGAGCCTGCGGTTCTGCTTTTCTCTTCTTCTCCTCTCTTGTTTTGGTTGGTTTTATGTGAGCAGTTCCCATTGTAAACTTAACTCGCCCCAAAGTGACGCCTCTGCTAAGTGAAACCGACTTCTTTTTACATTCACTGTAAGCTTAAATAATGTCTATCAGTCTTGTGTGGTCTGTTTTGAAAGGAGCACCGCATGATGCGCCAAATCTTTTTTTCCTTTTTTACTATAATATCAGCTGCTGTTATTGCTAAGGCTAAATTATTATCCTCTTTCAACTTGTTGATGTGTGAGATTGTCAAAACAATGAGACTCATGTGTCAGATTTGGGATTTTAGCTTCAAGCAAATGCGCTTGAAAGGGGATTTTGAGCAGATTTACTTGCGGTCTCTGGTACTTCTAACAGTCGTGCCGTTTGACTGCTGTGATTGAGCTGTGGAAAGACAAAGATGCATAGAGCACTTCCTATAGGTGTTACACAGAGTGACAGTCTAACACTGAATCCATAATTACACAGGTATGTTAGTTTAACCAACTCCACCCCGACTATTAGATCAAATGATGCTTAATGAGTGCCATTAGACACACACACACACACACACACACACACACACGCACGTTGAGTTTCCATGCTTTATGGGGACTTTCCATAGGCATAATGATTTTTTATACTGTACAACTGTGTATTCTATCCCCTAACCCTGACCCTACCCATCACAGAAAACCTTCTGCATTTTTACTAAACATCACTTAGTATGATTTATAAGCTGTTTTCCTCATGGGGACCAAATAATTTCCCCACAAGCACAAGGAATTTTCTTCTAGAGCCAGGAACTAACAACATCAACGCCATGGGTTTGTTTCCGAGGGAACAGACATTTCATATGCCAAAAGATAGAAAAGCACAACGTATTGCAAATATACACATTATATTGTATTGTTGGATTTATTAAGGCAAACCAGTTAAATGCTGTTTTTAAATTACATGACATTTAACCCCTATTTTTCCTGGAGTCACCCGTACAAGGAACACACATGCTGAAGCGCTTTTGAAATCACACTATTTCTATTTCTTATTTATTGGCACTGCTAAGAAGTTAAAGAAATATCATAAATATCATATGTGACCCATGCTGGCAAAATGAGTCTTAATGCGCACCGGCTAATTTCGAGCTGCAGACAAAAGAATTTTGGTCGAAATTGAGGTTTTCACAAAAATTAGTTAATTAAGCCTTCGTATAGCGAGCCAAATGCTCCAAATAACAATTAAACATCTAAAAGTATTTATTTGTAAGTTTTCTGAGAGGAGTACCTTTCCTTTGACCATGAAAAATGCTATTTTTCTCAGCTATTCCCTATTTTACTTACGGAAAAAATGGAACTGCCGCTGCGTTCGTTGCGTAAGTAGAATAGGGAAGGCGTAGGACATACAGCGTAAGCTTTTTGAAGAATACAAAAATGCGGTTTTGGCGGAACCACTTGGAAGGCGATCATTTGTTTATATAAAGCATATACATTTACATTTTTTTCGAAAATGACTGTGATCGTTTCGCTAGATAAGGCCCTTATTCCTCGTCTGGTATCGTTTGAAGCCCTTTGAAGCTGCATTGAAACTCTAATTTTGACCTTCAACTGTTTGGAGGCCATTGAAGTCCATTATAAGGAGAATAATCCTGGAATATTTTCATCAAAAACCTTCATTTCTTTTCGACTGAAGAAAGAAGGACATGAACATCTTGGATGACATGGGGGTGAGTAAATTATCGGGAAAATTGTATTTCTCTGTTTTTATCATTGATAATAATAAGTGAAGTGACATGTGGCCAAGTATGGTGACCCATACTCGGAATTTGTGCTCTGCATTTAACCCATCCAAGTGCACACACACAGCAGTGAACACACACACCCGGAGCAGTGGGCAGCCATTGCTGCGGCGCCCGGGGAGCAGTTGGGGGTACGGTGCCTTGCTCAAGGGTCTCACCTCAGTCGTGGTATTGAAGGTGGGGAGAGCGCTGGACATTCACTCCCCTCACCGACAATCCCTGCCGGACCTGAGACTCGAACCCATGACCTTTGGGTTACAAGTCCGACTCTCTATCCATTAGGCCACGACTGCCCCCCATAAGAAACGATTCTTGAGCAGCAAATCAGCATATAAAAATTATTTCTGAGGGATCATGTGACACTAAAGTCTGGAGTAATGATGCTGAAAATTCAGCTTTGAATCACAGGAATAAATTACTTTGTGAAATATTTAAAAATAGAAAACAGTTATTTAAATTCGAATAATATTACACAATACCACTACTGTGAAATATTGCTGTTTTATAGTTTTTTTGATCCAGCAAATGCCTTGGTGAGCATCAAAAAATCATCAAAAAAATCTTAACAACCCCAAACTTTTGAACGGTAATGTATATGTAAACGTTTGCTTTTATTAATGGAGTTATTTTATGTATAAAAAAAATATAATGGAAAGAAATAAAGTACAAAGGTGTCCAGCAAATGAATACATGTACAAACAATGACCTTGAATCTTAAAAAAACGATACTGCTCTTTGTGGTTATGTCAAAAAAAACAACAACAAAAAAACATCAGCATTGTTTATTCCATTCAGATGTTCGTCAGCTTACAGAACGGCAGCCATTTAACAACAAGTAGCTGCGACATATCCATGACTCTAATTCTTGCAATAACCTTTAAAATAACAAAGAACTCTCTCCATAATTTGATTCAAATGTTAAGACAGCAGGCCAGCACTGTTATGATACAACTGCAATAAAAAACAGGTGTATGTACTGGCTAAGAGAAAACCCCATGTGTGAGCCAATCAAGAAGCAAACTCACTGAGAGACGTCTGTCACAGAGAAATACTCAACGCTCTCGTTGTCTAGCTCTTTCCTGGCCCTATTGATTCACAGTTCATATGGCACCCATCAAGATCTATTAAATACACAAACACATTAATACACTTCCTGTACTGGATATCAGCCTCAGAATGAGGCCTTTGTGGTTGACGAGGAAAAACATGACCCAAACGAACATTACAGCCACCTGTACTGGAAATAATGAGGATATTTTGACTGAAATAATAATAATTTTATGTTCAAAAACATGTTACAGTTATTTCTATGATTCTCAAAAAATATAAACACATAGAGATGTTCCATCAGGACATTCTGACAGCATACTGTAGGCATTGTCTGAACGTGCGAGACGGGCCTCTTCCCAAATTACCTGCTCATTAACACCAATTTGAGGTTTAATGAGGCAGAATTGTAAATGAGGCGTTCTTGGATAAAATCAGTGCGGAGTGAGAAATGTGAAATTATTAAGAGGGCACATGTGATTAGTCCCAGAAGGATCGCATGGACATCTGCACATGCTCAGAGCGCAGGTGATGTCTGAGTCTGCTCATTTATTTCTGGGTTTGTTTATTTCCCTCTTGTCTCTGCTTAATTGATGCAATAGCTGCCTTTGTTGCATGACTGCTCTCTTTGAGACTCGTTTGAACTGCAGTAAGTGTTCCGAATATTTCCAAACACCTGCAAAGTTCTTGTAGATGCTTCAAGCACTTACTTTGGTATTTAAATTTTACACACAAACTGGACACCATCCTCAATATTTAGATGCCATTTTTATTTTTTAGCTCAACTGTCATGGAATGGAACACACAGGATTGTGGGATATCAAAGGCAGCGAAGGATAGATCTATACTGCCTTCAAAAATCCATCAGATTAAAGTATCTCAGTAGACAGGATGTGACACGATCATAGAGTGATGCAGGTATGACGTCAGAACCCGAAGACTAATTCGCTGCAGGTTCCTTTGAGATTTTCCTATGGAGTTTTAGAATGGGGTTTTTCAATTTATGAGTAAAATAAAGCCTGCGGTAAACATAACTTGATGCTTTGACGTTTTGTTCTACAAGTACACTGCACACACACACACCAAACTGTCTTATATACAGGTAGTTACTTATTAAAAATGTACAGTACGTTTTCAACAATGAACATAACTGCTTCAAAATTTGTGTTTTCGCTATGGGTTTGTGCAGGGCCACTCATCATTTTCACTGGCCTCAATGTGGACATCGATACATGGGGAAAAACTGCCATACAAGATCTTTTTAATATTATCTCATAATTTGGCAACAGGTATATTTACATTTACATTTACGCATTTGGCAGACGCTTTTATCCAAAGCGACTTACATTGCATTATCCTATACATTTGTATCTGAGTATGTGCAATCCCTGGGATCGAACCCATGACCTTGGCATTGCTAGTGCCATGCTCTAACCACTGAGCTACAGGAAAGGTATATTAGGCTGCTGTCACTTTAAGACCTGACGCATGGATCCATATTATTCTGTTACACATGCGTTTCTTTCTCAATACTCGCCAAGACCGGCATTTTGACATTATTTGTGTGTGTATTTGACTGTTTAAGTGCAATAAGCAGAGAAAAAGAACTCAATTTAGTACTGAGAGGTGGCATTATGTGCGCGCACTTTGGGTGTGAACAAAATCTGCGGGAATGAGTAAAATTATGCGAAATACACGCAATCCCACGCCCAAATTCAAGCCCTGTAACACCAACAATATTCATCCGGAGCAAATGAAACGAGTGAGTGAGGGGAGGGGGGTTTGTGTGTCAACTCGCTGTTGGAGAGATGAGAGAGCGAGAAAGAGCTGGTATCTTGTATCTATTTTGTGGAAAATGCTGTAGAACAAAACATCAAAGTATCGTCAAGTTATGTTTACCATAGGCTTTATTTTACACATAAATACAAAAATTAAAAAAACATTATAAAATCCCAAATAGAAAATCTCAAAAAGAGATTTCTCAAATCTCAAAGGAACCAGCGGCGAATTAGACTTCCAGGGATCTGACGTCATATCTGCACCATTATATTGGATTCGGACGTGCCTTGTTGCCTTCCTACTTCCATATGCTGCCTGCGGAAGCAGCATTTTTCAGCTTTTGGACTGTCTTCAGAAAAATATGGCATATTATCCTTTTTTTTTTCTTTTCAAAAAAGGTAAAAAGTTCACAGCTACATGTAGGTCACTATGTTAGTCACATGACCTTGTCACATTGCATGCTCAATTCAGGCAAGTGGCATCCAGTTACCAGTTGCTGTATGTTAACAACTGTGGCTGGAAAGGAAAGGTCAAGTCCAGCGCATTGCATTATGGGACACAATCAATAATAGTTAAAAATTCTTAACTATATCAGACATAACTTAAATTACAGGACAAATTAATACTTTCGGTTCCTTACACACTGCATAGAGTTTTTTGTAAATAGGGTTGTCCCTACCTGCATTTTTCGGGAGTTAATTCGGTTGTAGAATGTGGTTGTCACTCCAGTAAATTACTGAACTGTGTGTACAGAACAGGATTAAAGGTTTAATTCACCCTAAAATGAAAATTATCCCATGATTTACTCACCCTCAAGCTATGCTAGGTGTATATGACTTTCTTCTTTCAGCCAAACACAGCCAGAGTTATATTCAAAATATCCTGGCTCTTCCAAACTTTATAATGGGAGTAAATGGTACCTGAGCTTTTGAAGCCCAAAAAAGTGCATCCATCCATCATAAAAGTAATCCATATGACTCCAGGGGGTTAATAAAGGCCTTCTGAAGCGAAGCGATGTTTTTGTAAGAAAAATATCCATATTTACAACTTCATAAACTATAATCACTGGCTTCCGGTAACGGCCGTACGCAAGTCTAGTTCCGGCAGAAGAGTGACCATACTGACTTAAAGGTGGGGTATCCGTTTTTTCAGCTACACTGTTTGGAAGATAGTCAGGCCGATACCAACAACAAACGTCTAACCAATCAGCATTAGGGGGGGCGTATGACGGTCGTGGAGACAGAATGAGCAAGAGGGAGATTTGAAAAAAGAAAAAAGAAAAAAACGCAGAAAGAGAAATGATGAGACAATACAAAAGAGCTCAAAAGAATATCGCTGGAATGAAGGTTTATGACTGGGCAAGTGCTTTAGGACCTGTGTTAATTTTAGAAAAGCTTTCCAGCGCTGGAGAGAACCTGAAAACAGACGCGGACACTGCTTTGAACCCGCTTCTCATGTGAGTAAAACTGGGTTTGAGTGTCATGATTGTCTGGGGCTGCTGTGCTGTTGGCGATTAACAACGAACACTTGTTTGTATTTAGACTCTTGTGTACTGTACATTCATTTTTTGTGCTTCCTTGTCGTTTGTTCATCAACTGCGCTTTATTTTTCGTGAAGCATTTTGTTGTGCATCACGATAAACAGACATCCACTCTCGCATGGCGTGTGTAACAGTGGCTAGCTAGTGAGAGTTGTGCAGGTGAAGCACTGCACACTGACGACTGCTAGAGAATGAGGTGTTTAGAGTCATTGCCTCACATTCCAGTAGCGATCGGGCCGGGGTTCGAGACCGACTTGGAGCAGGGTGGTTAGGATTGGAGTGTGAGTTTTGCAGGCGGAGCAATGAAGAGAGGGGTGGGTTTGTTTGGGTTGATTTCAAATACCAACAATATCCAACAGCGTAGGATACCCCACCTTTAAATATACAACATAATGAGGTCATGTAGCATACTAGTGTTTGAAACATTTAACATTGCATACTGTTTTTTTAAATCATTAAGCAGTATACAGACAATACTGTGCAATATATGAAATAAAGTTTAAAGTCTATCAGAGACGTGGTATTCTTAATTGCAATCTGACAGTAAGTCGAGACAGGAGCTTTACAATATCAGATCAGCGCTATACAAAAAGTCCCCTGTAAAAGACCTCCGGTACACCGACCCTTTCATCTGTTCCTACGCACAATAACACGGCCTGCAAGCCCTTCAAAAACTTCACTTATAGATAAGGCAGAAATAGAGGAAGTCTTCAACATCAAAGACGAGGCCTGTAGTTGCTAGAGGCCATTGTAATACAATGAAGAATCAAGACCATATACAGCCGTTGTGTCTAAGTGCCCCTAAATACTAGTACCATATGTGTTCATTGAGGATAGTCTGAAAGTCAGAGAGAAAAAGAGAGGCAGAAATGTTGTTAGGGATGTGATAGGCTTGATTTCTAAGCCAAGACGAAAGTATATATTTTTCATAATAAAGTAAAACAGCTGCTTGCCAGACCAGTTGGCACTGACAGATGTAGTAGATTTTTTTTCCGCTGTTTTATAAGTGCCATTAAAACAAGCTGATGCAAGCACAATGTTACCGTGGTAGAACCTCTGTGCAGACACTAACCTAACACTCAGACGGACAGCTGATTAAGATAACACTGACAGACCAGCCATACACAACAAAGTGTCAATTCTCTATAGTCAACTTAAAAGTCAAAATACTGTTTATTTTGTTGGTGCACAATTATGGTCTTCTTGTGCACAATTCATTGCAGTGTTTCCCACAGGAGTTTATGTTGGAGGAAAAAATTTTTTTTTTTATATCAAATATAAAAATAAAATATCCCCCAAAAATACTTAAATGTATACTTTTATATATGTTTTAAGACAAAAAAAAAATGTAATTTCAAACGTAAACATTAATCATAGTAAATATTAATATTTTACATATTATTAAAATAATATTTAAATGTTAATTTAAACATTAATATTTATATAAAAGGTTTAAATATTTAATAATATATGTATCAAATAGATATATATATTATTTGATATTTGAAGATATTTAAAGATCATAACTAGAAAAACATGCACTGATGAAGAATATTAATAACTAGAATATTAATACCTTAATACCTATATTAATACCTATAATAACTCTAAATGTCCGTTGTGTATATGTATCTTTAACTGTATGTCACATGTCATGTAAACAACTAGTTTTCAGAATAGACTGATCTCCGTTTCACTGACCTACTTTTAGCTTTCTACAAGTACACATCACAATAATGTCTCTCGACTCATCTGAAGTAGGACACGATCATCTGCAGTTCAGTAAGTTAGACTAACGATTCAATGAGGAAGTGAGTTGTCTGACTGATTCAGTCCAATGACTCCAGTGTTTGATTAAAAATGATTCACCGACTGGCTCAACTGATTCATTGAAAAGAGCCAAATCTAGTGATTCGAGCTACGTGAAGTTTTTCCTCTCGTCACATACAACTTTGCAAAATTATTCCACTGAATATCCCTCAGAAATTATAGTATATATATCCAATGAATTCAGCATTAGTCATGGGAGGGATTGTGGCACTTTTCTACATTTTTAAACATAAAACTGAAAAATCATAACTATACTTTTAGTCCCCATTAGTAATAGCAATCCTGAAACCAAGTCTCCAGTCCGTTCAAAGCTAAATTAAAGTCATCAATCTGTCTACCCAGAGAGAATTTCTTCGGCAATGATTTCAAGACAAACCGATTGAGGCAGAAATCAAAAAATAAATAAATCAATCACTAGCACATGCACCGAATGACCGCAAGCCTTTGATGAGGTGCGATTGCGGCCCAACAGAGAGGTGAACGTGATGACAGGCCTCATGGATGTGGTTAGTCACAGCCGTATGTAATATAAGGTGTACTCACTCCTGGGCTCCCGCGGTCCGTCCACCGTGACCTTAATGGCTCTGTGGTAAGTGGCCACTTGCGGTGGGTTTGTGAATACTGTAATCGTCAGGGTGAAGCTCTTCCCTGTGCAAACACAGAAACATTTAAGGGCTTTACTCAGTGTCAAAGCAAGACTGAGCTCCTTGAGCTAATAATTCAGAGGATATTTAAAGATTTTGCTATTAGTGATAATGACTTCAGCATAATTTTGTACTACTTCTTTTTTTTTGTATTTTAATTCTATCATAAACAGGACAGTGGGCTGCTGGGAAATTGTGCAACGCTACACTGTGGCATCATCAGCAATCTAGACAGCTCACTTCCCTAAACACTGTTTCCAGATAATTTGTGCTCTCTGGCGGTTTAACACGGGGGAACAAGGTATTAACGTGACGCTCCAATGGTTCCTACTCATGAATGCCCCTGGTTTGCTGGGGAGACAGGAAGTAGTGGGTGGAATACTTTGGCAAGGCTGGGAAACAGCTGGCAAGATGCGTGGAATCTCAGCACCACACAGAAGCACAGATCTGCTGACACTGATTTCATAAGACTTGTGATCATAAAATATAATTAAATACGACCAAATGGCTCTCATAATGTAAAAATAATTTGAACATATTGCTAATACAATATATGGCATGTCATCTTGCCCTGGAATCTTCTGAAAATCAAATAAATCTCAAGTGTCAAAATTCATTAAGCTTTAAGAATCAAGAAGCCAAAAGATTCCTGTTGCTATTTAATTCTTGTGAGTAATTCTTCACTTTCCCCCATGCAGAGACAACAATAAATAAGTTATTTGCAGGTTGGTCTGTCTCAAAAAAAAGTTTTCAGTTTGGCTCAGCCAAAGTTTGAGGGCGTGGCTATCTGTTTGACTGACGTTTTCAGCGGCGCTGGTTCTGGAAGGATTTTTTCCATTTATTTCTCCTATCTGAATTTGATCAAAAAGTCTTTGTTAAGCCATGAACCAAGCCAACCAGCTATGAGGTGAATCATAACATAACTATTGAGGCTTGTTTCCGCCGCTGAATAAAAAAATTAAAAAGGTAATTGCGACTTTTTATCTCACAATTCTGACTTTTTTTCTCACAATTGAGAGTTTGCATCTCACAATTCAGACTTACTTCTCAGAATTGCGAGATTTAAACATGCAATTGCGAATTATAAAGTCAGAATTGCGTTATAAAGTCAGGATTGTGAGTTATAAAGTCAGAATTGCGTGTTTTAATAAAGTCAGAATTGCAAGATAAAACGTTTTTTGCGAGTTTTAATCACGCAAATATTTTCTCAGAATTGTGAGATTTAAACAATTGCGAACTGAAAGTCAGAACTGCATGATATAAACTCGCAATTCTGAGAAAAAACATCAGTCTTTTTGGACAATTGGACATTATAACACGCAATTGCAAGTTTATATCTCACAATTCTGACTTTATATCATGCAATTCTGAGAAAAAATGTTATAATTATGAGATAAAAAGTCGCAATTACCGATTTTAAAGCAAAAAAGTATTTGAAAATCAGACAAAAATACAAAGGTACAAGAAGGGAGACTCAGTTGCATCATTCACATGAGAGTAGGTGGAGCTTGGAGCTCTTTTGGCGCGTTTTGCTTGTGGCGACTCTGACTGGTGGAATTTTCTGAACAGCATCATTGCTAATGTAGTTTCTCACCACAAATTCCGCTGTTAAACGCGATTATTTTAAAAATATGTTGACAGGCTAATCGCTTCAACAGAAACAAATACCATTGATTAACAACTTTATAGCTCATGGTAGGGTTTGTTTATAAATTTCCCTATGGAGAAAACAATTGGAGGTTTTATTTCCGAAACCCGACTGTTGCTCTATATGGCAGACAGGAAGAATCTTTTTTTTTTTTTTTTTTTGTGCAGTGATTCTAAAAACACAGAATTGAACGCTTTACACTTAAAAAACTTTCTGAGCAATATGCAAAATTATCCAACACACAAAAGACTGTTAAACAGACACCTTAGTTGCCGTCGATGGTATGAGAAACCTTAGTGCAGAACGCACACAGACCTGTAATTTAATGAGTGCATTCTTACCGCCAATGCGGTGATGTGGTTTCACAACGGTGTTGGCTCGTAACTGATAGCTCAGTACACAGACTGACTATAATTATTCTAAGAATGTCATGTGTCCCGGTGTGACCGCGTGCCTCCGTTACCAAATCTCCCTAGAGGATTTCTCCACATGACATTGTGCAAGTGTAGATAAACACAAAATGATTACTCTTAATAGAAAAACGCATGGTGTGATAATATAATCTGGAATATGGTAAACCTGTTTGAACAGAAGTAAACTTATTCATTGTTTGAACATGCTTGACTGATGTTCAAACAATTCCTCATGATGTTCAAAACCTCATGATGTAAAAGTTTATGTAAATACTTTAATTTTGTAGATAATTTTAAATTGCTCCTACATATCAATTGTGTACTGTAATTAATTAAACATTTAATTAATTTAACAAAAAATTAATTAAAAATTTTTTTTTTATGAGAATTGCACTATAGTGAAGGAAAGCCTCCGTGTCCGATATTCATGTGAACTCCTTCAATACGGTTTAATTAAAAGGATTTTTACTATCATTCCAACACTTACACTTTTGTTTGCTATTTCATGATTTGATAGCTACCAATATTCTAACATGAAAGCAGTAATAATAAAAAAGGTGTGGCCAAATTTTTGAGTGAAATTTTTTTCAAAAAAATCATTTTTGATTTTCTGCACAAATGCAAACCACCCTGTACATAAATACATTCCCAATGTAACTTGCACGATAAAGGATTTAAATCGTTTCAACAATCAGAAAACCATCTAAATATTTCTCAAAAAGTGGACTGACCTCTTCCGCTTCGGCCCACAAAGCGCAGGTCATTGAAGCGGGCCACCTGGTTCTTCATAACTCCTGAGGCATTCCTGAGCTCAGCTGAATAATTCTCATCATTCCCAGCCATCACTGTAACCACCGTCCCATCAGTAACTTCTCCCAGAGCCACCACCTGCGGACAGGACCATGATGCAACGCTTCAAACAGTGCATGTGCGTATATGCAAGAGCTTCTTCAGACAGATCCTGTGACTTCTGATTATTATTTAAAAGCAGGATTACATGCAAACAATTGAACATTGTTTGTATTTACGCAGATTTAACATGGAAAGAATTTCTTTTTGTTTAAACGTTTAACTTTTAATGCATTTGGGTTTCAATGCATGACTGAAGGTGTTCACTAAAAAAATGTATTTCGTCAAATCAACTTAGATCATTTATGTGGTTCAGATAACATAAAATTTTGAGTTTCTGTTGTATTAACTCAAATTTTTAATTTCAATGAACTCAAAATTTTAAGGCAACCACGTAACTTAATTTTTAAAGTTAAACCAACAATGCTTTTTCACAGTGTAGGCATAAAAATACTAGATATGATATATGAAATAATTTATTGCATGGCTATGCCGTGTTTGTGTGACTATCTATCATTATAGTTATCAAACATTTTAAAATTGAGTTTACACCAGACTGCATTTATTAGTACAGTGGGTACATGAGTCAGCATATTGCACCTAAAGCAATATATTTGCATATGAGCTCGGAATTCTATTTCATCATTACTAATCTAGCTACTAATCTGGCAAGTGCCTAATAGCTAACCACACCTGCACAGGCCTGACCATAAACATGAGCCAACAGCAATGATTCTGCCACAGGCCAGAATTGCACATCAAACAGTGAATAATGCCAGAGCAGTATCATTATTTCTTATTAAATGAAGCTTTGTTCCAGTAAAGTCTACTCTGCTTATAAAGAAAAAAAATGCTGTTCACACACTCTTACTAGAGTATAAATAGTACAAAGGCACAATTCAGTCTACTGACACAGTAACTATCCATGACAAAATAGACACATTCAGCAAAACTGACTGAAATTAATACAATTATATGAAGTACTTTTTGTTTAAATGTAAGCCTTAGGGATAGCAAAGAAATGAGTATTATAAATAATAAGAAAAATATACAAGTAATCTCAATTCCTAGCACATGCTACACTTAAATATTTTGGTATATTATGTATTATTATTAATGCTGTTTAAACATGTTTTATTAAATTAAGACATACTGTAATTCTATTCTTATTTCTCAGTGCAGTCAGAAGTGTTAAAACATGGAAAATTTGACATGCACAAGCTTCACATTTTTCACTTGACAAAGTTATGTCGACCTAAAAACTAACACACAATAATCGCCGAAACACTTTACATTATAGCTAGCATATAACAAGTCACTCTAATAATTAGCAACTATAATTCATGTAGTCATAAAGACTAACGCATTTTCCAAGAGGGGTATTTTAAAACAAGTTCTTACCTTAAACGCAACCGGTAGCGTTTTATTACACCTCCAATGAGAAGGCAAAACCGAGCAGAGAAAGTTTGGACTGTCGGTCCGAACCAGTTCGGCGGGGTGGTCGGCGATGATCTCGGCCATGGAGCGGTTCTCTTGCGCGCGGAGTCTTGGCACCACCGCGCTGTCCTGCTGCTGTTGCTGCTGCTGTCCTGCGCTCGGGTTCACATCATTCATCTTCACCGACACCGGCGGACTGAACCTCCGGCCGGCGCTGGGATCTACGGGAATGCGCATCACAACAGTCTAAATTAGCCGAAGACTAACGTATGTCCTCTGTTTGCGTATATGGAGCGCCGTCAGTCCCTCTCCGTGCGCTCAGCGCTGCAGTCTGATGAGTTTGGGAAGTGCTGCGGGTTACACACACTCAACCAGACTTCAATTGGCGCTTTGCGCGCAGTCGTCATTAACTACGTTTCCTGTATTAAAAGGCGCTTAATTCACCGCCACAAGGTGAATGTGTACGGTTTAGTCAGGTCTCTGAAAAAAGTTTTAAGATTGTATGAATCTTATCATAGTGGATTAGACAAATTGTCTAAAAAAATATATATATAAAAGAAAACGTGGGTGTTATCCGCGTCACTAGAGCGCGTAATCACGCAATCGCTTTTACTCCGGATAAAGATGTATACAGGCAGTCGGATTTCATCTCATATAAACAGTATTTGTTATATTAGCCTCGATTATAAATAAATATAAGGTGATGTTTTGTCACTGTGTGTAGGATCAGTGAAGTTCTCTCTAATAGCGCTCCCTGGAGAGCGCAGGATCAAATTAAGCTTTGAGGATGAAAAGAGCTCAGGAGGCGAAATGTTTGTTGCTTCCGATGTGGTTGGTCTTTGAAGACAGGGATTTCTCTTTTTTGTGGTTCATATAGTTCCAGCATCATGCAATCATTAGAGTGATGCCACTCAAACACGTGATGTCCCGATCACATCATAAAATTTCAACTGAAGTCAACTCAACAGTATAATCATGCATAACTTTAGTCTATAACTTTGCCTGCATGTGAAAGATTTAAACTGCATTGCTATTATCACTTCTGTCTGAATTGAAACTGTCCGTGTGGGTCCTGAATAGATTCAATTGCTGCATTATGAAAATATCTCATCATTTTTATGTTTTCCATGAAATCGCTTGCAGAAAGGACATTATTAAATTACTTTTATGCACAATGGCAATGGAATATGCATGCAAAAATTAAAAACCACACATGGTGATTAAGAAGAACTTCACAATATTGACTTATACAGAGTATGTTGAGTTTTTTCAGACACTGGAAAAAGGCCAATTGGAAATTTTCAAATGTAGATTATGTTTAGAATTCAGAAAGTAGGCTACTGATTTCACTTTATAGGCTATATCTATATCTGTATTAGTAATCTGCTGTCACATGTCTTCATAAAGGCACATCATTTAATGTCTTCACTATTATAGCCCATCAAAAAAACACATTGACCTTTTGTGACAACATGCCCCAATAACTATTGTCACAACGGAACGTGCCATTAATATTCTAGGCTTTCTTTTCTTTTCTTTTCTTTTTTTTTTAGCAAAATTTTACAATAAAACAATTAATTAAACAGTAAAAATAAACATAAAATATCAAATTATTATTTTGGCTGACAAATACTATAATTATTAAATGTATAACATTTCAAATACATGTGACGTCTTATAAAAAACAAATCAGATCCAAAAAGAACAGCATTTAATTAAAGAAACTTAAATGGAGTTTAACTGAAAATCTCATCTCAGTCTAAGAAAGTTTGACTCACAGAGCAACATGCTGGGATAATTTGAGTGAGCCATAATGGCAGAATATTTTCAGAATCATATTATACACTTTCTACACACACTTCTACCCCATAAAGCACAGACTAAACAGGCTGCAGTTTTAACACCCTTTGAGTTTCTCAAAGTATCCACACACAGCCTTCCGCGTTCTGGCAGTGCAACTAAAATACAAGTCATCTAATAACTCTAACTCTCCATCTCTCAGCGATACTGTAGATGGCAATCTCTCCCTCTGACTCAACAGGCTCACGGATTGTGATTAACCCAAGTCATAAGTGTTGCAATATGTTTCACACATTTCAAAAATCATTGGAATAATAGGTCCATAATTTTGATGGGAACACAGACACAGCCAATAAACAAAATAGGATATAAACAAAGCATCTAATTATTCTTGGCAGAACCGTGCAAGAGAAATCAAACTGGCTCACTCGGTGACAGCCGTCAATCAAAATTGTGCCGAATGTTTGTCTTGGGACCTCCTTCAGCTTTAACATTTAACCTAATATTTCAGTAGTAGGGAAAAGCATATGCTTTAAACATGTTCCTGAAGAGAAGAAAAAATGTGAAAGAACATGAAGAACAAGCAAGACATTTACAATATAGTATCCTCCAGCTAACACTTATACCTTCAGATCCTATTTGCCATTTTGTCATGAAAAACAACAACAAACAAACCAAAAGCAAATGCAAAACCAACAAAATCAAAAGTGATTATCTACTGACTGATTGTTTAGCTGTAGTTATGAATATATATTCCTAGAAAACAAGGTAAAGTAGCTTAGTATTGTTTGCATATACTGTATGAAAGTCTTACAGGGTGGCATGAGTGGGGGTGGCGATGGTCTCTTGGGAACGTTGTGAGTCTCTTGTATGTGGGAGGGATAGAAAAAGGTTCAGGAAGCACTGACATGCATCTGGCACATCGTTAAGAGAGAGAAAAAATTGTTTGAGTTATACAAGTTGCGATTGAATTACATGCCGTTTGCCCTGAGCACCGAAAATGTGTTCAAGATTGGCCAACATTATTAAAGATCAATTTTCAATTCCCAAAAAGATAAATCAGAGTAGATATAATTGAATTCACAAAGTTATTATTCCAACAGTTTGCCTGATTTTTGTTCAAATCTCAATCACTGATTTGTTTGGGAAATAAAATCAATCTTGATGAGAAATGAGTAATAATTCCTCGTAGATTGATGCCAAACAGTCCCTGCATGGGAGATTCATGGCTATCAATGAAACGATGCAAATAAAACTTAATAAGAGAAATAAAGCAACTGTCGACATGTCTAAACAGAGAGGCGTGTTAAATCATATACACGACGAGATATCAAAGAGCATTTATCACATCTGAATCCACTTTGCCGGTACAGTATGGCCGCCATCTGCCAGCAATATCAGCGTGGAGCGAACGCACGTGATTCGAGTGCCTCGAGAGCTCTGCCCACTTCTTTTCGGGCGTCTCGTTTGATCTCCTAATGAGCCAAACGGAGCCCACACAGCTGGCTATGATGTGCTACAAAGATGAGGGGTTAGAAGGCATCCACCGAGCAAGAACCCGGGATTACCACGCGTGCGCTATTCCGAGCTGCTCGTCACCAGACACTCGAGCTGGATTTGAACCAGCTCAAACGCTGATGATGTGATAAGCCGAACGTAACCGAACCCTTATCTGCCGATGTCGTGATACGCCGAGCTGACAGCGTAATCCAGCGCGGGTAGCTCATCAGAAACGGCTGTAAGAGGTCGGTTTCAACACAACCAGACAAGTAGTCATGCAAAAAAATCCAGCAGCAACACTTGCCCCCCTCACGGCGAATTATAAGTGATGACACGAGACAAAGAAACCATTGTTGACTGGTAATGTAAACACGAAGAGACACTGAGCTCCAGGGCTTTAATGATATCCAAATGACTCCAATTCAGATTCATACAGCCCTGGGATTATGTAACGTGCTACATGAGTGTTTTTCTCTGCTTCTTTCTCGTCCTGCATTCTTTCGACGGTTGAGAGGAAAAGTACAGCCACTTAAGTCCCTGGATCAGGGCTCCATTTCACAGTGGTGCATTTTTTGAGACACTTAATTATGGCTTTATGTGGGGAGCAATTTGATGGGGCTATGGAGGCTTCCAATTTTAAATAGTTACTTTCCATCCTTGGCACGCTTCACGAGAACATACTCGCGCGAGCGGGACGGTGAGGATTCGTACGCAGAATTCATGGCCTTACCTCATCAGGAAGACCTTCTCAACATCCTTTCAACCCCCAGATTTAATCTGAGCCTATAATTGCCATTTTGTCATTGACTGGTCAGTGACATCATCACTGCAGACGAGATCTTCAGTATTTGTGTTGCCAGTGAGGCACAAGAACTGGCTCCGAGAGCAAATTGGACCCGTGTTATGGTCACGAATTTCAGGAACACGACGGTTTTTTGGATGTG
>RJVU01015592.1:2451667-2481913 GCA_003731715.1 Anabarilius grahami | reverse complement strand
GCTACAAACACATTTTCCTTTTTGCTCTCATTGGCATGACTGTCTGCCGCCTCTAGCCTTCATGGAGGTCCTTAATTGAGATCACTTGTACATAAAAATAGGAACAGAAAAGGAACTTTTGCGGCTTGTGAGGGGGAAAAGCGGAATAAAAAGGCTGGTAATATGTGACAAAGGCTTCCATTAAAATACTCGTAACACTTAAGTCAAGTATAAGAGATTGAGGGCCGTTGCCATGGCGACATCTCGGAGATTTATTATCCTCCCCGACTTCAAGTAAGCATGCGACTAGTTGTGTAGCAGTTCAGTTCCCCACAGTGAATTGTGTATTGAGAAACGTGTCACACTGATATTCCATTGAGGCCTACCTTATAACAGGAATTTGGGGTAGGTAAAAATATATTTATAAATATTGAAACAAAAAATAACATGTATATATAAACTGAGCTTGAGCATGTATTTTCACCTGCTGCTTGCAAACGTCTTTGCATGACCAGTTAACAAAAGCAACAGTAGGCTGTTCGATCATTTCTTTTTTTGACAAAAACATAAATATTGTCATTTAAAAATGTTATATCACAAAACATACATTAAAGATTTCTAAAAAATAAAAAACACATTTAAGATATTTTAAACTCTGAATTTACAGTACTAATAAAAGAGCAGGCAAAAAGTACCCGGATGACCTACTACTTCCGGAGAGATTCTGAAGTGTGCATTCGATGGACACTTTACTATCCCATGAGGACACTTTACTATCCCAGGATTTGGGAATGGCATTGTAGCGACGCAACTGACGTTGGTAAGTCACATGACAGTGACAATATGGAGAATGTAGTACGTGCGAATTACATTTATACTACACACATATATACTATATTGGTCTCAAAATAAGTATCTACTCAAGAGAGTATGCGATTTTGTCTTAATGCGTCTTTATGTCACTTTATGAGTCATCGAATCACTCAAACAATTCATTCAAAACACTGATTCATTCAGGAACATAACTAGTAATTGTTTTTATGAGTGAGTCATTGAATCATTCAATCAACCGATTTGTTCAAAAGATTGGTTCATTTAGCTGTGCCATTAGGCCGTGTGTCCACCAAAGCGTTTTTTTCTCACTGCTAGCATATTTTCCCAATTGTTTTCAATGGGAGCACTGCGTTTTTAAAACGCCAGCAGTGTGACGAGGTGCTGATCGTCTATTTCATGCTGTGCACTAAGCGCTCTCCGATTTTTACAGATCGCCGAGAGTTGAAGAATGTTCAACTTTGGGTAAAACGCAGCGTTACCATCACCATCACTTTTTACCCAGCCAACCAATCAGAGTGGAGGAGGGGTGGGACAAATACCACACCAACCAACCGCTACATACTGCTTGTACTACGGCAACAGATGAAAACAACAAGCATAAGGCCGGGTGTCCAACAAATAGTTTCCAGTGGCTAACGTACTTTTCCAATTGTTTTCAATGGGAGCGCCACTTTTTTAAACACCAGGAGTGTAATGAGGCGCTGAGCGTCTTTTTTCACGCTCAAGCACTGAGTGCTCAGGGTTTTTTTATCAGTCGCCTCGATTTGATAAATATTCAACTTTGAGTAAAATGCTGCGCTCAGCACTGTCAATTTTTAGCCAGCCGTCCAATCAGAGTGGAGAAGGGGCGGGACAAATACAACACTGACCAACTGTCCCAACAATCTTGCTGTACAACATCATCAACAAGCAGGAAACTGAACAAAACGGATGAGAAATTAATATTGCTGGTCTCCGAACATACATAGCAAATACTCTACATTGTGTCGACATTTTTAGTCTGAAACAAATGAACTGCAAAATCAGTTAAAATGGTACAACAGTGCCGGGGATATTCCGTATCATAGCAACAAAGCGTCTCACCTGAAAAAAATGCTGTAATGCCGAAGCACTTTCAAACGCTCACAGCTAGGTGTTTTCAGCAAAGCGACTAGTGTTTTCAGCTGGCTAAAAACACTTTGGTGGACACACGACCTAATAACAGAACAAAATAATCTAAAACAAGAGCCAGAGCAAACACTTTACATTGTATCGACATTTTTATATAGAAACGACACAGAACTATCTGTGAAATTAGATACTAGTAACACTTAGCAAGCAAAGAGTCTCAACTGAAAAAAATGCTGCGCTGCTGAAGCGCTCTCAAGGGCCCACAGCTAGGAGTTTTCAGCAGAGACACACGGACTTATTGTGTGTTGCTTGGGACGCACAGCAGTTAATTATGCCGAGGCTTTGTTTCTATTTGGTGCAGGACAACAGCAAAATATATAAATGCAATTGGTTAAATAAAATAATAACATATCAAATAAAAAAATAAAGCATTCCAATACTATTTGTTCAAACACTTTTGGTGGGAACTATATATAATTTCGTATATATAAAAAAGAAACATTCAGCCTACAAAAAGGGTCTTCCTTTTACATGCATAGGTTAGGTTGCATTTCCACCTGATATCTGCTGTGTAATTTAGCGAGTGTGGATTAGTGATTTATTCAGCAGAGTCGGAGGAATAATCAAGGGATCAGTCTAAAGCAGACCCTCACACGAGGCACTCCTGGATGAGGGTCGGGTATCACTTCTGTACAAGAGCGTGCTTATTTTGGACCAGATTAACCTTCAGAATTCCACCTCACACTTTCCCCTTCCGCTGTGGATTGCACGGGTCTACTTCCTCTCTGAAACGGCCTGGTTATAGTTGAAAAATATTTATAGTTATTACTCCGTTCTCATGTATCCACAGTCAGTTAGTTCTATTTTTTGTGTGCAAGGTAAAACTAATAGCAGATTTATGTGGGGGGATTTCACCTCATCCCGCAGTAGATTGAGGATGATTTATTGGCTGTATAATGTGAACTACTGATGGATTGAGTAACTGGAGGACAACCCAAACAGGCAGGTATCCAGAAAGCAACTCGCAAGGGAGCTATCACCTATCACCTCGCTGCTGTACAGCTCCGGCTTTATTTCCCTGTTTGGATGCAGGAGGGCTTGTGCTCAGGTGTTTAAAAAAGAAAAAGTCTGGATGAAAGGGAAAAAAGTGAAAGTTGGGATATTACCGCAGCTGCAAAGAGTTGCTTTCTCTTGAACGTAAACCTTAGGAAGGGGGTAAAATATAACCTGGCCATATGTGCACAGCAGTGGATTAAATGAATTATTCCAGGACGTCAAAAATCTGTGGAACCAGGTGATTTGCTTGGCTTCTGGTCTGATATTTCTTTTGCATAAAAATAAGGCTGCCATTGTTTGCTCGAAATCGAATCATTCTCATGGGGAGCAAACCTGTCCAGCTCTCTATTCTTTAAAGACATTTTTAACTAGAGTTGGTCGTTCCCAGTCCTTAAGGGAGAATGGTAATACAACCCAAAAACCTAAGAAAAAAAATTTGTCTTCTCAGTCTCTGACTCTTGTGATGGTTACTGCAACAGGCTAAATGTGATAGCAGGGAGGTAATTGAGAGAAAATGCTACTGCAAGTATAGGGTAATGATACTGCCACAACGACTTTAGGGTTTGGGAATATTTTCTTTCGGAACCGACTCCAGTCTGAACAGATTATATTCAACCTCTTTGAACTCTCTCCCTGTTAGAAGTCCCAAAAAAGAAATATAGTATATAGACATCTCTTTCTATATCCAGAGCATGATAAAAAAGTTTTGGTTGCCCATTCTCTGTCCATCCAGAAATTCTTGAAGCACCCCTGAAGATAATATACAAGTGAACGGGTTCCAAAAGATTGAAATGATTAATTACTTTTGCAGAAGTTTTTGTGCAGTTATACTGAAACAAAAGTCTTTGCTTCATACAAAAGTCGGAGCGATTTTTCTGTAGCAGCCAAAATGTGCGCCACATTTTGAAATCCAAATGATATCTAATTTAGGGTGTTGAACCAAACTCAGAAGAATTTTAACTTGTGAAGGAACATTTGACTGACTTCCCGAATCCCATTGGGAGAATTTATATTATTGGTAATCGCAGCACTTTAGGAGTGATACGCCTGTGGTTTGCCTGCGACATACCAGTGCAATCTAGACATTTTTAGAATTGAACAAAATGACTCTTTGGCATTTAACTGCAGGGATCTCAGATGTCGCAAATTCACTGTGTTGTGTTACTCGTTTTATTTAACTCCTAAACTGGGGGGGTTAAATAACAATAAAACTTCTGAATTATAAAAATTTGCTCAGCCTTACAGGATCATATGTTCATTCTCTACACATCATGATCATTTAATTAACATTATCAATATGAAAGGATAAAAATACATTTAATGTGTTAAAAATATGAGCATTTTAAAATACAAGAGATGTTGGGACTGGAAAAAAATAATTGTTTTAATTATCCTCTTGAAGATATTAAGATCTTGATCTAGATGTGCAACGCATCCAAGTCTAATTAAATCAGCTACTTTGCTGATTAAACGCCCTGGAGGCGATCCAATCACACTAATTATACATGTTATTATGTAACTAGCTCTAGGGCCAGACTGTCTGATCTTTATAAAACATCATTTTCACCAATTAACTGAAAATAAATCACACAACAAAACAGAATAGGGTGATAACTTTCTGTACCTAAACATTAAACAGTAGCCTCCAATGAACTTCCCCTCGAGGAACTATAAATCAGTGGTTCACAACTGGATCTCGACACAACAAGTGCAGGTTTGTTCTGATTGGTTTGCTGACGACAGCAAAAATAAATGCAAATTATATGCAACTATTCTTATTCAGTATCTCAAGTACATTTTAAAAATGTTGTGCAAAAGAAAACAAGTTTGCTTCTACCATTAAGCCATGAAACAAAACCAGTTGAGGAAAGCTATAATGTTTGAACGAATACTGTCAAAGCGATTAATCGCAACTAACATAAAAGTTTGTTTACATAATATATGTATTTAATTTATATATAAATACACATATAATATGTAAACACAAACTTTTATGTTAGATGCAATTAATCGAGTGCTGTCAAAATGAATAAATCGCATCTAACATAAAAGTTTGTATTTATGTAATATATATATAATTTATATATATATAAATAAACACATATGTAAACAAACTTATGTTAGATGCGATTAATCGAGTGCTGTCAAAACGATTAATAGCAATTAATTGCATCTAACAAACATTTGTGTTGATGTAATATATTTATATATATATATTATTTATATGAATACACACACACACGTAAACAAACGTTTATGTTAGATGCGATTAATCGTGATTAATTGATTTGACATCACTCGATTAATCGCATCTAACATAAAAGTGTGTTTACGTAATATATGTGTGTTTACACATTATATATAATTATTATTTCTATATATGAATACACACATAATATGTAAACTTTTGTCAGATGTGATTAATCGAGTACTGTCAAATCAATTATTTGCAATTAATCGCATCTAACATAAAAGTTTGTTTACGTAATATGTGTGTTTATATATATTATTATATTTATATATATGTATACATATATATAAATACAGTATATGTAAACAAACTTTTATGTTAGATGCGATTAATCGCAATTAATCGATTTGACAGCTCTAGTTTGAACCTAATTATTTGATCAAGAATCAATAGCTACAGTATGTAGACCCAAACACAAAAAGAACTGCACACACTTAGCATGACGAAACGTCACCACAGGGTCGAGGTGAAGGCAAATAGCAGTAAAGAGCTGGCTTCGTTAGACTTAGGTTAACCGTACTGTAATTTTGAAGCCCCGAGGAGTGTCCCAGCGGCCATTTGGTTGCTGTTTACCAGAGAGATAAATTCCGCTGTGCCTGTAGGGGAAGGTCATGGGCAGCGCGTGGGCTGAGTGTGTATACCGGTGGTCAAGTGTAGGCTGGTATGAACATGTGGCTAGAGCGTGTTCACATATATGTGGGACTGTTTTAAGGACTATTTGAATTCAGATGAGAACAAGCTGCTTTGTTTCCACAGAGGGTCTTCCAGTTCATTTGTTATTAAAATAAATTTCTGATCTTGTTAAATGGCAAAGCAACATAATGTCAGTAAGATCAAACATATAAAGTTATGAGCATCTTTAGGAGGGACAATATTTGGTGACAAATTTATGTCTTCACACTCTTTGGCAGTCTTTTTTTTTTATCTTATACTAACAACAAATGCCACTTTTAATATACTGTTCCCACAGATTATTGTTTTTTGAGTTGTGATTAATTTGAACTGTGGCACATAACAATTGAGAGACCAAAATATGACAGGAGAAAGCATATTTATGCATGTCAAGAATAATCCTCCCAAGACAATATTGTCTTTCTTCTAAAGAAAAAAAAAAAAAGACATTAAGAAGAAAAACACATGAAGCGCATTTTCTCACAGAGAGTATCTGTCTTCACTAAGAGTTCCAAGAAAATAGCCGGTTTTCTGTCCACATGTTTTATGCAAATTTTGGGATATTGCATAAAAAAATGCTGGATAAAAACATCCAAGACATGAATGAAATATAAAACAAACATATATATGCCCCCTTGAAGATATATGGAACTATGGAAACTTTTAGATTTTTAGTTGAGATGCATATGGAAAAAAGTCAAGTGACTAATACACTGCTCTATTCACAAATTGTTTTTGTGATATTACAGTTTTTTCACAAAAATTACACTTGGCAACATACAGTAGATAATAACTCCTACAAAGGCAGCATTTCAAGGCATCATAGCCAATGCTCATTATTTGAAGGCTTTTCCAAAAGTTGGCAGCGTCCTCAGATTCTCCTCAGACCAAATTCTAAGTGAACATTGCAGTGATTGATGCCATCACAGTGAAATCACTCCTATAAAGCACTGTGACAAAAGATGGTGGATTAAGTGGACGAAATGGTGAATAAAAAACATCATATTCTTTTTGGGGTCAGTATTTTTTAAAGAAATGTATACTGTTATTCAGCAGGATTGCACTTACACAGTGTAACTTTTGGCACTCTAATGGTTAATAAACAAAACTGCATGCATCCTGTGGAAGAAAATTGCAGCCGGAACGGTTTATGTCTATGACGAGTCACGCAGGTACTGGGCAAGTCCGCAGCGGTTAAAATAGTCTTAATATAAACTCTTATTATAGGCGTACTATGATGAATCAGGATGAGACAAAAACATGGTTTGGTAGATGGATTCATGATGTACTCACTCATTATATACATTTTGTTTAAAAAAAGGTACGTGGTGTACCTTTAAAATAATCAAAAGTGGCAGTAAAGAAATCTATAATTTTACAAAAAGAGTTCTATTTCAAACAAATGCTGTACCATTCATCAAAGAATCCTGGAAAAAAATGATCACGGTTCCACAAAATATTAATATTAATGATGATAAGAAATGTTTCTTGAGCAGCAAATCTTATTAGAATGATTTCTGAAGGATCATGTGATACTAAAGACTGGAGTAATGATGCTGTAAATTAAGCTTTGATCACAGAAATAAATTATATTTTAAAATATATGTGACCCTGGACCACAAAACCAGTCATAACAGTCAATTTTTTAAAATTGAGATTTATACATCATCTGAAAACTGAATAAATAAGCTTTCTATTGATGTATGGTTTGTTAGGATTGGATATCCTAGGATATTTGGCCGAGATACAACTATTTGAAAATCTGGAATCTGAGGGTGCAAAAAAAAAAAAAAAAAATCTAAGTATTGAGAAAATCGCCTTTAAAGTTGTCCAAATTAAGTCCTTAGCAACACATATTACTTCCAAAATTTTTTTTTTAATATATTTACGGTAGGAATTTTACAAAATATCTTTATGGAACATGATCTTTACTTAATATCCTAATGATTTTGGCATAAAAGAAAAATCGATAATTTTGACCCATACAATGTATTGTTGGCTATTGCTACAAATATACCTGTGCGACTTATGACTGGTTTTGTGGTCCAGGGTCACATATTAAAATAGAAAACAGTTATTTTAAATTGCAATAATATTTTACAATATTACAGTATATATTGTATTTTGATCAAATAAATGCAGCATTGTGAGATTTCAAAAACATAAAAAATCTTTCCAACCCCAAACTTTTGAATGGTATCCCATGAGTTTCTACCTATGCAGAACGTTAGAAAAAATACACTTATGAAGTTTGATGTTTAGAATGCCATCTATGTAGCCAGCAGGCAGTGAGGCAGCTCACTAAGTTTTGGAAGAGAACCGATGTAAAAAAAAAAATAAAAAAATTAAATCCTCTGAGAACGTTCTTGTTAAATCAGTGTTTTGCCATTCTCTTGCATAAAAGAACAGACATTCCATTTCCCACATACACATCAAAACAACACAGAGACATGCACGCCACCAACAAATCAACTAATGTGCTGTAATTATATGTTACCGCTTTGAAGAGTCTAGTGTTTGCTGCTTGTGCATATTTACCCCTACTATTCAAAGAACATTAAAGAGCATCTAAAATAAAACTCAGGAGGACATACACAAGATTTGCTGAAGTGTAACAGACCTATTTAGGCAAACACGAATGTTCCTCATGAGTGACTGAAGTTCAAAGTGCTGTTTTGGAGGCTTTCTCTCTCTCTGTCCTGTCTGAATATGTGTTGAGTAAAAGTGAATAGAGAGCCCAGCCCCTTCGTTCCCCATGCATGGATTTCCCAGCATCCCTCAAGACACCTCAAACACTGTTAGTGTGACATCAAAGGCAATTACCGAACACAGTGTAAAGGTGTGCGCTCTCCCTCTCTGGGCTTTGTGCCGTGCACATATTTCATTTCGGCCTTTGTGAAAGTGTGTGTGGGCTGCTGTGGGCGGGAACGCCTCCCAGAAACCTTTGTGTCCGGTGCAGGACGCCGCGCAGGTGGCATGTCAGTGATTCGAGGGGGTTTTTACAACAGATAGGGCCTTTTGTGCCGAGTGTGATTGAGCTATCGCGTTTAAACGTGTGGGAGGAAACAAGACGAGGGCGATGAAGACAACACAAAGGCCTCCACCGAAGCAGATGGGTGGTGTCTGATCTAGCCGTTTGTCTCGTGACATACTGCTGCACCAGCTCAGAGACGCAAGGTGATCCCTGCCTTTTTTACTTCTTCCTGTTCGTGTCACTGGTCCACTCAGATTACAGCATTAGGCTTGTGTGGGCGTCCGCTGCCAGGACTGGTGTCCCACTGCCAACAAACTACTCTTCAGGTGCAACTGATCCATTTAACACCTCTACCCTTAAGGGGGTGTGTGGGCTGGTAATTGAACCAAATTAAGAGATGGTACCTGTTGCATCGTGATGCTATATGTCCAACCTTTGTCATTTCCGGAGCTCAGTCTGTGCATATGCTCTGACCATGACAAAAGGGATCGGTTTCATGCTCTTCAACTGTATGACTAAGTGCATTAATCAAATTACCTCTTCCTTTTCTCATTCATCGGTTCCTACCAGCTTCATCGGGAAGATCAAAGGCCGGTGTCGGACACTATAATACATTCCACCCAAAGTGTAGAGTAACTCTTTAATCAAAATTTAACAGACTTTATTTATTATTTATCTATCTAATTCATTATTTATTTACCTATTTATCTCATAAAAACCTACTATTGGGGCACTATTGCGACTAATTTCAGTGGACTTCTGAATGGAAATTCATGTTGTATTTCCATTTGATGTTCTCATGGACACTGTTTACCATACAATATGAACAAGCAAACAAATCTATAATATAGTTGTGAAAATCCTGTCATCATTTACTCGCCCTCATGTCGTTCCAAACCTGTATCACACTCTTTCTTCAAAACACAAAAGTAAAATTTTTTTATCTCTATGGCCGCATTTACATTACATTGTTCAAGTGACCCAATTATGATTTTCTTTCCTCCCATGTGGCACAGATCAGATATGATACATGAACGTGTAAGCAGGGAAAAAATACATGGATTCTGATATTCGCAGATCAGTTTCAGGCCTCATTCATATGTGGATCAGATATTCCCATCAATGCGAGTCGTACGTCATTGAAAAAGCGACAGTGGCGAATGACGTCAACCAAAGTCCCTTTAAGACAAGTCATTTCACTCGGCGGCCATCTTTGAAATGCCTCTTAGGCATGCAAGTGCAGCTGCCATCTCTTTGAATGGGGAAACATTAAATTCTCCAAAGCTGTTTGCAAAGCTTTCGATTAAATTTCATATTTGAAATCACCAATGAAATCTGACATCTGAAACGCTCGAATCATGACAAAAAAACAGCATTTTTCAGGCTGGATCAAGCTAATGTGCATGTGCAGTCCTAAGGACGCATATCTATAGGAAACGTGCATCTGACTATAGGAACCGGAGCTTCTAACGGCCACTGAAGTGACGTGATGACTTTACCAATCGGCGACTGGCTCTTATTTACACTGTAAACCCTAATGCTCAAAATACTTAATTGGTTTAAGTAGGGCAAACTTAAATTGAACAAATTAGTTCAGTTTAATTAACTGCTATGAATATTTAGAACTTTATTTTTGTTTTGAGTTCACAGCACTGACATTTCAAGTAAACTGAACTGTTTCATTGTTTTGAGTTGTATGAACTCATTTCTTTTCATTTAGACTAACTTAAGTTTAACTGAAACTGGACTAGGATTTCTATTTCAATTAACATGTATGAGTACTACAAACTTAAAACTTGATAGTTCTGCTTACTTAAAATTGGGAACATCATAAAATTGATTACCTCAAATTTTTTGAGTTAGCCCAACTAATTCGGGTTTACAGTGTAGAAAGAGGGACTTATTCCACCATATTGGGCGATGCACTTTCTCCTATTCAAAACGATATGAGTGACGCTTCTTGCGTCATTCTATAGTCTTTGCGTCAACTCAGGTGGACACCAATCGCGATCACATGACTTTTCATTGCCGCAATGGAGAACGAAGGCTCCACCTAGTGTTTTGCTGACATCATGCCTTTTCGGCCTAAGCTTTTCTGGGTCAGTACGTCTACCTTGGGGTTTTTTGTCAAGTGAATAGTGTAAATCGGAACTGGGCATCAAGACCTGCAATGTAAATGCGGCCAAAGAGAGTGATTTAAACATTGCTACGCACGTGATCAAATCAAAAAAGAGATCATAGATAGTGGCCTTATATTTTTACATTTATACTGTACACTGTCACGCTATGCTGGTCAGCAATGCACGATGAAGACCATATATTCAAAATAGTCAGATCACAGAAACACGCAGGAGACTTGACATAAACGTTGACGAGAACCGACAAAACAACTGAAACATGGGGGATACAGTATATAGGTACAAACAGGTACAACCATAGGTAGAGTTACAAAGGAACCTGGAAGATGAACAGGTGAACAGAATCAAGTAATCAATGATTAAAAGCCCCGATATACTTCAAACGAAATCGAAAAATGAACTGATGTGATGCCATTTCGAACAAAATCAGGTCAAAACGAAGTTCATTTGGTGTCCATTTCGGAAGCTTGAAAGTTTCAGCTGCAAAACATCTTCGTACTACCATTGGTCCGTGATGATGACTTAATAAGAGGTGTGTGCTGAGGCTCCGCCTTCTTTCGTGCAGAACTCTTCTCTGACTCATTTCATCTGATGAGTCCGTCGAGGGAAGATCTCCGCAAGTGAAAACATGAACACACTGAATAGCCGCTTTATAGTACAAAATTACGTTTTGCTTCTGATGAAATGAGGCACTGACACTGTTTTTCATGTTTTATAGTCTAAAGCTGCTTGCTTTTAAGTGATCTATTGAATAAAATGCCATATAAATAAATGTGACGTAACTTTACTGGAGTGCTAATTTGCAGTGCTAACATACATGTTGTTATGACCAGATGCTTTTCATATGTTTTCTATAAAAAATACTTGCTGTTTTCTCATTTTTGTTGTATTTACTTTGTTACTGAGAGGAAAGCGCGCAGCACATATTTACATATTCACTGAAACGTCACTCTCAGTGGGCGGAGTCAGATGTTTGATAACAGTATATTGCTACTCACGTATTTCGAACTTCGTTTTACCCCTAAACGAAGAACAAAAAAGAACATTGCCATAAGTGTATCGGGGCCTTCACCATAGAAACAAAATACAGCATAAAAAAAATAAACTAAGGTAACTAATTAGGAACACAGGCAAACAGGAACTGAGCAAGCAGAGTGAAAAAAACGAAACCAAAACAGAACATTCATACGTACAATTATTCCATGGTAGCAGTTGTAATTTAGTGAGAATGTGAGTGACATAAATAGAATAAATAAATCATAATATAAATTATGATTTATTGAGAATAAGAGCAATAAATACACGTTTATTTAAAATATTAATTAATTTAATTACTGCTCAGATTTTACCACCGACTCTCATATGATATCTCAAAAGCAAACCAGCCTCACTTTCATAATTGTAATGATATATTTGTCACAAAATTTTACTTTATAATTTATATGCTATTTTAGTAATAGAATTGGGCAACAGTGATTGAGGAGACTATAACCTCAAAGTCCTTTCACAAAAGGCGTAGTGTGCACACAAAACTCTACCTGACTATTAGCGAATGAATACACCCCAAGGACCATTCAATATCTAAAAATTGCTGTCAAAATTACATGTTTGCTCGCCAGCTACAATTAAATGGCTCTAAATGAATATGGCTTTGATGATATTTTTAGATGATCCTCTCTCTTTCACAGAAGCTGCAGCTCAGGGTCAGAGATTTTCCCCTCGCTTCAATTACCTATTGATGAGAGGGCTTCCCTGCTCTGGCACTGCTGCGGAAAAAGCAAGTCTGGTTTGCTTTTAAGATGTCTCAGGAATGACAGCGGGCGGCGGGATCTGAGCAGACGATGCATGCAACAGAAGCTGCCTTTTAATACTCGTCTCAAATTATTTGGGATTCTCTGGAATGCTCATGGACTGAGAGTCACTAAACCGTCTTCTTTTCTTTAATCAATCTATATTTTTTAAAATATCTCTCTTGCATTCTCGCTAGATGATAATTGCTACCATGGGATAATTGTCAATATCGTGGCTCGGTTTAGATAACGAGCAACAAAATATGCCCTGGAGGAACCTAGCGAGGCTGTCTCATGCCACACATGTAGACAATTACTCCACACCCATCTGCCATTAGGCAGCGTTACAGAGAATGTTTTCTACTTAATTAAATCCAAATCTCTCAATAGTGGAGCCTGAATGAAATATAATGTGTCTGTTTGGGTCTGGTTTCTTTTTTCCCTTCTTCTTTTTCTTCTTCACTGGTCATGACATTTAGCAGTTCAAACTAATATGAAAAGTTTAATAGTATCTAAAGTGCTAAATATATAAGTGCACTTATTATTTGCAAATATAAAATGTGGAATGAAAGTCAAACTGATCAAAAAATTCAGCGCTCTTGTCCACCACACACCAAGAGTTTAAACTTTACAGATACCTCAATGCTGTATGTGTAAAATAATAATAGTAACCTTTTCCCCCATCAAATTCTTTTAATAATATGGCCATCAAAACTGATCAAAGTCTATTAAGCAGATAACATACCGAAAGAGGCTTTAATTTTGAGTTACAAAGTCGACTTGTACTTTCAGAAAGCAAAATGTAAGATATCAAAAAACAGCCCTCATCAAAAACACATTGCAGAAAAAAAAAATCATAAAATAAACTTTTCCCCCCATGTTTATAAATGTTTTATATCTGTGGTCTCTAACAACTCGCAAAGAAGTAACTTCTTCCTTGAAGGGCATTAAACAGTTTTTTGATTCAAAATGCTACTCTCAATTAAATATAAAATATAGCTATTTAAAAACTCTCAGTGTATGAAATAAAACGCATTAACTAAGGAGAGTGAGGGTCTCAGGTGGTCTTTTACTGTACATCTGCACTTATCTACACTAGCCACAATCAAGACATGCTCTCCTCCAGCAGGCGCTAAACTTTTCCCCCGTCCCGTTCTCATCCTGGTCTACTCTCACCCCTGAGAGCATGCAGAGGGTCAGAGGTTAAAATGCTAATAGATGGCGCTGATTTCTGCAAGTGGCTCTCGGTTCTCCGTTCGCACACGGCCAGAGAACAGCACGCGTGCTGAGGGAGCAGGCCTCGCACAGCTGTGTTTGGAAAGCAGACATTCAGACTCGAAAACGGCTTTACAACATTTCTCTTGGAGGAATCGGCAAAACCCATAGATCAGAATGAATGGGCTCCCTTACTTCTCCTCCATGACATGGGAAAGTCATATTTTTTTATGCACAATATGGATTTGTGCTTGCCTGTTATTCTAGTGTATTTAATGTTTTTATATTTCAGACACTCTTTTTGTATAATTCAGCTCAGCATCAGGTGTCAACAAACATAATAAATTATAAAATGAGTAGGATTTTTAGTGAGCATCACTAAAAAAAAGGTTTTCTTTCCAATATTTCAAATATATGCCTGCATATATATATATATATATGCTAACACTTTAGTTTAGGGTTAGCATGCATATTACTAGGATATTTGCTATTTATTAGTAATTATAAAACATTTATTAACGCCATATTCTGAATGACCATATTCTACATCCCTTAATCCTTACCAATACCTAAACTTGAACACTACAGAAGGTACTTTACTTTAATGTGGTTCAGATAACATAATATTTTGAGTTTCTGTTGATTAAATCAATTGCCTTCATTGTATTAACTCAATTTTTTAATTTCAATGAACTCAAAATTAAGGCAACCAAGCAAGAGTCTGAGAAAGATGCTTACTAAAGATGTGCACACTATATTCTTAATTAAATACATTTTGCAAAGAATATCTAGTACATTTCTCAACTTTTGAAGACTTTAAGGTGACTTTTGTACACACCCACTAACCAAACAGTCTATGTCAAACATTCACTAATTTGCCCTTAATATTTGATTTCATTCTCCTGCTTTTTGAAGCATATCCCAAAAAGCATGCATTGCGTTTAAAATTACACTTCAGCACCTGAGCTTCCCTACATGCAGTCAGGCTTTACGATGGCTGGCCTAGCCGAATGTTTGTAAACATCGACACATGATTGTTGCTTCTCAAAACACAGTTCCTTATTATACGGTCTACCGCGTGGATGGTCAAAAGCAGGGTGAAATCCTTGGGCACTTACCCCAGAAGAAGTTCTGCTGACATGAGGTCACAGAACTAAAGAGGCTGTTAGATGCCATGGTCGCCACCTTCGGTCCCAAATTTCGCTTCTCTGCGGTTTTCGGTGACCCTTGACGCCTTTTAGGTTAGGAGTGTGCAGCGTGCCAGCGGAAGATGCAAAAAAGGAAAAAACATCCACAAAGAAATGCGTTTTTGTATCAACTATTTTCATGACCACAAGTAATAACCAGGTCTGGTTTAGGAAAAAATGCAAAAATCTGTCGCCCTATTGGACAGGATGGAGCCAAGCTCGCTGCAGAGGATAGTGCGGTTGAAGCGTACTTACTGGTTGGTGCGGTCCTCAAACCTGAAGTTGACCGGCGACAATTAACCATTTACGCGCCGCCGGCAGCCCCATGCAAAAATCCCGAGCCGAACTTTTCTGCGGTTCTGTGGTTGCTCGGGAGGTGAGCGGAGCCTTCACACAAACCCAAAGAGGCACGAGCCTTTAAAAAATCTTTTTTCTTTCCCTCAGAACACTGTCACTGGAGAAGCAGGGTCACATGCTTGTGACATCACTAGAGTCGTGCGGGCCAACTTTTTTGCTCCCTTTCTCCGCTGCCTTCCTCTGTTTTCCTTCTTCTGAAGACGCGTGGTTCGCCGGCTCTTCCTGGCACTCCGGAGAGGGAAGGGGTGGGTGTGATGCTCCTGCTACACATGAGTCATGAGGCTTCGAAGGGGGGCGTGAACGCTCAGCCTTCTCCCTCGACATGTGTGCGTACTTCTTTCCCTTCTGCTCTCTTTCTACCTCTCCATCCTTCTTAGTTGGTTGGCGTGCCGTAGTCTGTCTCTGCTGACCCTGAGGTGATGTGAGGATAGCTGCTTATAATGTGGAAGGACTGTGTCTTAGAACTCAATGCATCTAAATATGGCACTTTTTTGGTGGGACAACCACCCTCATTATCACCTGATATCATTCAACTACAGTAACATACACAAACATTCAGAAGTTTGGGGTCTGTACGATTTTTGCTTTTGAAAGAAGTGTCTTCTGCTCACTAAGGCTGCATTTATTTGATGGAAAATACAGTAAAAACAGTAACAATGTGAAATATTATTACTACTTAAAATAATTGTTCTCTATATACATTTTCAGCATCATTACTCCAGTCTTCAGTGTCACATGATCCTTCAGAAATCATTCTAATATGATGATTTGACGCTCAAGAAACATTTCTGATTATTATCAATGTTGAAAAAGTTTTTTTTGTTGTGGAAAACATGATTCTCTGATCAATTTTAACTTTTCAACTGTTCAACTTTTGATAAATTTTAATGCATCACTGCTGAATAAATATGAATTTCATTTTTAAAAATCTCCAAACTGACTCCATAAAATGTAGTGAAGGCTACACCCTGATCAATGATTGAGGAAGAAATTACATATTTAAAAAAAAAATATATATACAGAATCTGATTATATAAAAATAACTAAGCAAAATAAAAATTTAAATATTTACAAATAATAAAATAAACATAAATAATAATNNNNTTCACCCCTAGTAAAAAAAACCCCATAAAAAATCTATTTAAAATACATTTATTTCATACTAATTATACTTCAAATCCATTAACAAATTTATTGACATATCACTTAAGACTTAATGATATAAAATTATAATTAAACTTTATTTGGAGTATTTCTTTATTGCACAAAGCACCTTTTTTTAACATCATGCCTAAAAAGTGTTTCAATATCACTATTAATAAGGAATGTATGATCTTTGTATAATATAAGTCACGCGTGACCTTTTCAACATGATTACGTAATGCGTGGCGCATTGCAGAGCTAGTGCAAGATGAGCATTTGTGGTTAAAAAGTATATATATTTTATCTTTTTTAAAAAAATGACCAATCGTTTTGCTAGATAAGACACTTATTCCTCGTCTGGGATCATGTAGAGCCCTTTGAAGCTGCACTGAAACTGACATTTGGACCTTCAACTCATTTGTAGCCGTTGAAGTCTACTGTATGGAGAAAAATCCTGGAATGTTTTCATCAAAAACAATAATTTCTTTTCAGCTAAAGAAAGAAAGACATAAACACCTTGGATGACATGGGGGTGACAAAATTATCAGAAAATTTTAATTCTGAAGTGAACTAATCCTTTAAATGCAAGATGCAACTACTTGCAATAGTTCCACTTGAACACAATCAAATATACTTAAGTCCAAAATTAGATGTTCCAATTTATCAGACTTTAGCAGACTCCAGTTTAGTATACCAAAAGTACAACTGCAGGGTTTTTTTTTTTAGCACACAAATATGTAAATGTATCTGTAGTATACTTAGCACAAAATAAATGTATTTCAAATACATTTTAGTATATATTTTTTTTCACTAGGAACCTCATTCAGTTTCTTACTCATAAAGACACAACATATGCCTGGTTTGGAGCATCTACCTCAGTATGCGTGTGTGAACGAGTCGGCCTCTCTATTCTCCAAATGAGCAATTCCTGTAAGCGGCAATACATTATTCTGTACCTGACAGCCGGGTGTGTGAAGAAGAGATGCCTCCCAAATGTGACAAACCACTATCACGCTCGGTGACTCACTGGTTTCACACGGCATGCAGACGTTTGCCTGGCAGTGGCTCTGGGCTGCTTTGTGATCCTGCTAGTAGGTTTTTGTTTAAACAGATAAAGAATGCTGTAGTTAGAATGTATCAAAAGTCTGGAATGTATGGAATGTGTTAGATATTTTATTTCAAGTTTAACCTAGTTGAACACACAGTGAGGGGAGTAACTAATTAAACATATACACTATCCACTAACAACCTTTCTTTTTTTTTCGCAACAAGTAGTGGTTACGTGACAAAATGAGACATTGTTGGATAATGCGTCATATTTTTTTTGTGCAATTCAGCTTTAGAAACAAGTGAACTGATGCTCAATGAACTAGTATAAAAAAGAATTAGCACATTTCCTGTGCAATATTGTGTGTCTAAAAGCAATTACTGCTGTTCATATACATTTATCTGTTCAAGTTTAACATTGTCACCTTAATTGAGCCAGATAAATGGAACAAAAAAATTTAAGTCATATAATAGTTGTAGTATATATATATATTCAAAAAGTTCTTGCCCACTTAAATGTCTTCAGTGTAATTTTATCAAGCTACTTTAAAAAGGTATTAACTGCAGTTTAACTGAATAGCTTGTAGCTATATCTCTGAATATATTTTGGTAAGGTTGCTAAACAATGCCATTGTATTACATGCACAAAATAATGTGACATATGGGAAAAACATCTATATTATCACAATATACCTTAAAGGACTTTTAACTGAACATTTAAATGCTTCAGAAAGCAAAACACATCCTACAGTTTGAATAACATGTTTAATTTACAGCTTGTTTTTGCTGTCTATGTTAATTATGAAAAGCAATAAACGTTATCGTGGCATACCCAGCGGCTCAAAGCTCATTACCAATTCTAGTGTAAATATTTTTTCTATCTTCACACCCATATCACAAATGCATCACACACATTTAAGTATTAGTATTGTCTCTTATAACTCAATGAATCTAAATATCTGAATCTGCCACTTTTGGTAGTACAACAGCTCTTAATATTATCACCAAATAATTGATCATGAATTAATTTACAGTAAGTACAGTAACACATTATCGCTCAAAAGTTTGGGGTCAGTAAGATGTTTGTTTTTGAAAAAAGGAGCATTTTTTGCTCATCAAATACAGTAAAAACTGTAATATTGTGAAATATTATGTTTTCTATTTTAAATATTATAAAATGTAATTTACTCCTGTGACGCAAAGCTGAATTTTCAGCATTATTACTCCAGTCTTCAGTGTCATCATTTTAATATGCTGATTTGCATAACATATATTATTATTATCAATGTTGAAAACAGGATTCTTAATGAATAGAGTTCTAAAGAACAGCATTTAGTAATAAATAGAAATCTTTTGAAAGTCTTTACTGTCACTTTTGATCAATTTAACACATCCTTGCTGAATAAAAGTATGAATTCCTTAAAAAAAGTACTGATGTCAAACTTTTGAAAGGTAGTGTACATCAAAAAATCTGATTTAATAAAATAACTGAAATGAAAAATGAATATACTTGCATATAATAAATGTAAAGAACATTTTTAAATAATTAACTGCACTGCTTGCTCTATTTTATGCAACGCATGAATTAACATCGAATTTGTAATTTGATTGATTTTTTTTCCAAACCCGCACCCATCCCCAAAGTTAATTTTAGATGTAATATTTAAGTATCTCCAAATGAACACCACATAATGAAGGACCAATTTGGCAGGCAGAATGTTTTCAAAATGTTAAAAATAAATTTGCAATAACAGAGATCATATATATATACACACACGTTAAGACTTGGCTCGATGTCCTGCCTTAGCCATATGAAACGAACAGGCAGGTACAGTGATTTAGTTTAACAGGCTACATCTGTAAAACGCCAGGCTAGTTTACACTGTGGCCGCCTCTGAATTAACATGCTTTTATAGGAAACAAACACCACTTGCAAGCAGTTCCTGTTGGCAGGAGCTACAAATACAAATACTGGGCATCGTTGAAGGTGGGGATCTACTATATTAAGACGATCCTCCGTATTACAGTGAAGAGGGACTCGTAACATATTGTTCACCCTCTAGAAAGTCCATGGCGCATCCAAGGAGAGAGAAACTCAATATGTGAAGTAATATTTCCAAAAGGATGTTTATATTTGATGTGAATTGTTCGGTATGGTCTGTAAGGTATAATTTGAATGAAAGTAGATATTTTTCTTTTGCCGTCCAATGGTGAGTCTACATCTTCCAGTGACCTAGAGGGCCTTTCTTGTGGTGTCTGCTCGACTGTTTTTGGAGTTGCAGCTTGGAAGGAAAATAAAAATCGCCCTCAGCGTAGGATGGGGGGGGGGGTTTGGGTGGGCAGAGGGGATGTTTAATATCGAATGGCTCTCTTACAAGTACAACATGCATTAAAAATAACTCCTAGAACTGAAATTAAATCAAAAATTTTGAACAGAAGAAGGAAAAAAGAGTCAAGAAACAGCGAAACAACATTATTTTGCTAAAGAAGATATTTTAGTTTGGTGGCCTAACCACTGCAAACTCAGCCAATTTCTTACTCTCTGCCATTTTAATCAAGAATCCCATCCAGGATAAACATGAATCTACCTACACAGCAGTTCAAAACGCCAGAGTCTCTGGGGAACTTCAGCGATGATTTCCAAAGTTTCCTTCACAAGTCTAATTACTTGTTGGAAGGCATTAAGGGCTATACCTATGTACATCCATCTATATTCCTTCTTTGTGATTTATAAATATCTTTAAACTGGATTTATGAACTCTAAGAAAACAATAGCAAGAGGCAACAAAATGTTATGATGCATAGAGAAAAAAATCTCTTCATGAATGAAAACGGTTTGAAAACAGTAATTTTCAGCAGGCACTTCAGCTTTAACTTTTCCCCCAGACATCAAATAATGAAGAAAGTAACATACTTTCACAAGGAAACATCATTTTAGCAAACGTTTTCAAATTAATTATATATATATATATACACTATCATTATAAAGTTTGTTTTTGAAAGAAGTCTCTTATGCTCACCAAGGTTGCATGTATTTGATCTAATATAATATTGTGATATAGAAAACGGACAGACAGACAGATATAAAAATAGACAGACAGACAGATCTTGTGATGTGAGCAGGGCCACACACAGTATTTCAGTGAAAGAGCTCACTTTGACAGAGAAACAAGCCTTATGTCACTGTGATCTACACTGTGCAGTAAACAATAATGTGAACAAAAACATCTCTGTCTGCTCAAAGAGCCTTTTAACAGAGACTGGATGACGGTGCCTTAATGTGTCAGAAGATCCCCATCCTCACGCAACTCTAACTTTAAGAGTTCAAGTCCTCTCTGACTCTTTAATGCCAGTTGCAGGGCCAAGTCACCTTTCTGATATCCGTTTTGATCTTTGAGTTTGGTTGAATATTCTCGTTAATAATTCTATATCATGGATAGCAATCAAGACAATTTTCAAATTCTGAATTATATCCACAGAAAATAGATTATTAAAAGGAAACGAAACCATTGTGTCAAGTCAATCCTAAATATTGATATAGAAATGTATAGTAATTACAGCCATAATAGTTACTAATGCACTGTGCTGCAATGTGAGACAGAATTGCAAACACTTTGCACCTAAAAATAGCAGATTTGAGGTTGAAGTTCAGACACATTTGTCATTAAACATGTTGATGAAATGGATAGTTTGAGGTGGTCTGGGTCAAAATGTGCTTTTTTAGCATACTTGAGTACAGTTTGCTGAACATACTTAAAACCTTTGCACAACTATTTCAGTAATGAGTTATACAAATATTAGACCAAAAACAGACACAAGGCACTATGCAAAAGAAATCACAAAGTTAGCTAAACTACAAGCTACTAACAAAATATATCCAAATACATGCTATTTAACCCTTTGATGCACAACATGGGTCAAAAATGACCCGGCTGAGTTTTCATTTTCTATATCTTTGCAAGAAATCCATTTCATCATACAGTATTCCAGGTATTCCTCAATTAACTTGTTTTTGATTCTCACAAATCTTCATTTTCATTTTTTCTTTCTTACTTTTTGAATAAAAATCATTTTTGTATCACTACCCTTCTAATGCACAACATGGGTCAAAAATGACCCGTATTCATTTCCTATGTTATTTCAATCATGGCTGAGTGTTTCTTTGCTGAATCTTTCAAATAAATGTATTTTATCATTCATTTATTCCAGGTATTCATTAAATATCTTGTTTTTGATTTTCTACAAATAATTATGTTTATTTTTTCTTTCTTGCTTTATAAACAAACACAGTTTCTACATCAATTTTACACACATGGGTCAAAAATGACCCATATAGAAATCTTTAATATTTGCAAATTTTTGCAAGTAGGAACATATTTACTGCAGACAACTGTTCATCTGCCACACATTTCACATCTTAACAAGGCTACTTTTGTATATTTGATGGATGTAAGTCTTACAATATTTCATATATTATGCTATATATTTGATAATTTTTTTAATTTTTTGTCATAAATCAATGCAATTGGTCACCCTTTAAGTCTGTCAGTGTTCCTGAAAAGTAACAGTTTTGGACATATACAACATGGGTCTAAAGTGACCTGAATGAGTTATTTTCTATATCGCATATATTACAATAAATTAATTTCATCATTCATTACTCCAGGTATTACTCAAACAAATCCTTATTTTAATTTTTCCTTTCTTTTTGAATGAATTTTTTTTGTGTCATTGCCTTTCTAAAGGCCAAAGTATACTTCACTTTTTATGCGTACGCGAGGGTCAGCATACAGATTTTCGTAACTTTTTATAATTTCTGCCTGATTTCTGTAACTGTGTACACATTTAAATTGCGTTTGACTGTGCACAAAATATACTTTCAGCTTTTTTTTACAGTGATGTCATCATCCACCTCAGTTCTGTTGAGGACCAGCCACTAACACTCTAGATAAAGAAAATCAAAAGCACAAGAATACTTTCAAATACACATCAAACTGTTGATCGATACACTTATTATATATTTTCACTGTTGGACAGAAACCTTGTTCAAAATGTAACTTTTTTTAGGAACACTGATAGATGTAAAAGGTGACCAGTAGCATTGATTTATGACAAAAAATTAAAATTGTGAAATATAATATATAGCTTATTAAATTAAATATAATATGACTTTCATCCATCAAATACAAAAGCAGCCATGTTGAGACGTGAAATGTGTGGCGGATGAATAGTTTTCTGCAGTAAATATGTCCCTACTAGCAAAAATTTGCAAAGGTTTCTATATGGGTCATTTTTGACCCATGTGTGTAAAATGTATGTAGAAATACAAAGGCTGTGTTTGTTTACAAAAAAAGACAGAAAAAATAAACACAATGATTTTTGAAAATCAAAATCAAGATATTTAAGGAATACCCGGAATAAATAAATGACAAAAATACATTTCTTTCAAAGATTCAGCAAAGAAACACTCAGTCATGATTGAAATAACATAGGAAATGAATACGGGTCATTTTTGACCCATGTGTGTAAAATTGATGTAGACATACAAAAACTGTGTTTGTTTATAAAGTAAGAAAGAAAAAATTAACATAATGATTTTTGACAATCAAAAACAAGATATTTAAGGAATACCTGGAATAAATGAATTATAAAATACATCTCTTTGAAAGATTCAGCAAAGAAACACTCAGTCATGATTGAAATAACATAGGAAATGAATACGGGTCATTTTTTACCTATGTTGTGCATTAGAAGGGGTTTTCATAGCTTGTGCATCAAAGGGTTAAGTGGACCATTGGTATCATGCTTTTTTCCCCGAACATTAGAGTATATTTCATGTAGTGTGTAATATAGCTGTTTGTGAATGTAAAAGGTCTGCAAAGTTTCAGAGCTCAAAGTGCGCAATAAATGGAGTTATATAACTGATTCTGAACTGCCTGAAATGAGTTGTCAGTAATTCCAGTCACCCTTCCTGCATGAACCTATGTAGATTTGTAACAAATTTGCATAATGCAAGAACTACGGTCTTCATTGGCTGCCTGTGAATGACGTCTACTTTGACCCGCCCTCAAACACTGTAGTTGTAGCTGAGACCGGAAGAGTTTGGTTTGTGTTGTCAGATATTGTATTCAGATATGGTAATGGAGGTTTCGTTTCTGACACGCGCTGTAAGCGGTAGACCAATCACATCAGACTGGGCCATCTGACCAATCAGAGCAGAGTAGGCTCTCGGAAAAGAGGGGTTTAGAGAGACCGAATCCTTTATCAAACCATTTCAGACACTGTGAGCAACAAAATGATGCTGCAATGGAAGTGTTTTTTTGACTTTGGATGCATGTAAACCTACAGTATTATAGGAGACTAGGAGCCTTTACAGGGTTAGTTCACCCAAAAATGAAAATTCTGACATTAATTACTCACCCTCATGTCGCTTCAAAACCCGTAAGACTTTCGTTCATCTTCGAAACACAAATGAAGATATTTTTGATGCTTAAAAAAAGTTCATAAAGAGATCGTAAAATTAATCCATATGAATCGAGCGGTTTAGTCCAAATTTTCTGAAGAGACTCGATAGCTTTATAGAATGAACAGATTTAATTTAGGCTTTATTCACATCTAAACATTGATCAGAGAACATAAACAGAAGCTCAACCAAACTTGATTGATGTGTATAAGAACAAACCTCATTGGTTCTTGGGGAAGCTCAAACGTGCTGCGTAACACACGACAATGAACCTCATTGGTTCTCAAGCAAACATGACTGAGCTTCCGTTTACCACAACTGATGTGTGAGTTGATGAATATTTATATGTGAATAAAAATCTAAATTCAAACTGTTCATCATATAAAGTGATTTAGTCTCTTCAGAAAATTTGGACTGAATCGCTCAATACACATAGATTGGTTTTATGATATCTTTATGAACTTTTTGAATCATCAAAGTGGAAGTTGCGTAGCTGTCCATGCGGGACAGAAAGCTCTCAGATTTCATCAAAAAGATCTTCAATTGTGTTCCAAAAATGAACAAAAGTCTTACAGGTTTGGAACGACATGAGTGAGTAATTAATGACAGAATTTTCATTTTTGTATGAACTAACCCTTTAAAATGGCATTATTGGGGCAACAGGGCTATTGCCACACTACTTTTTGTTAGTTACTCCCATCTCTGAACATGAGCTAAAACCAAAAGCCGCACTTACAGAACATATACATTTTCCAGTTTTCATCAAGAGTTTCAAAATTATATTTATTAGCCTAAGTGTAAATGAAGGCACAATTGATCTAGCGTGAGAGGAACACCACCCATCTTCACCTCACTACCCATTCTTCATCAAAGAATAGCTTACGGCCCTCCTCTGATTAGTTTGTCACCCTCAGGCTCAAACCAGCATCATTTTATTCCCGGTTTACTCCAGGGACACAGAGATGTTGAATTCTGTGATGATCGGTGGCTATACTGAATGCTCCCTATTCAGTCATTTTGCCTGTAGTGGTGATTTTGGCCTGGGCCCAGAGCTGTACCTTCAGTAAGTATTACTCAAATATTTACTCTGCTGCTATATTGAGATGGAACCAGGCAAAGATGATTTAATGGCCTCACCAAAGAGTCTGCCTCAGTGCCAACAATCCTCCATTCTGGTGGTCTGTTCAATCCATGGAGTTCAGATACTAACGGACGGTTTTATCGCCCTGAGAGATCATGATTCAACAGTAACCCTGACACCCCTTCAGCTAGTGTTGGATTGTGGGTAAGGAAGGCAGCCTGTGGAGTTAAGCCTGATGATAATCGCAGATGACTGGATTTGGGATTTCAGTACTAAAATTCATTGGAACTTTAATTAATTTGAATGCCATTATGGTTTATTATATTAACATGCAATTTTGAGAAAATGGATTCATGATTATGGCAATTTTGTCATGAACCTGCTACTGATTTAATGAGATGCTCATTTGGGTTTTGAGAAGCAAAAAGCTTTAAGGCTGGATCCAACATATATATTTGCTTGACTGTTTGCTGACCATTCCTCAAATGACTGACCCTGTGCAAATGACCATATGTAAGTTTTTCTCCTTCCCCTCAAATGTCTTCTTTCAACCCAGACTTAATTTTAACTACAAATAAAAGTATTTTTCCTCATCTTGACATTTAGAAAAGCATGACGAGGAAAAAAAGCTTGTGTTTTTATTTAGGCATGCAAAATGTACCAAGCTCCACTAAAAATAAGCTTAGGGGAATTTCTTGGTTTGGTTAACTTCAAGCAAGATGCTGAATCTGACCAGCTCATGTCTCACAAAATATTATAGTTCCTGTAATAAAACCCAGCTTTTCAAGAGTTCACAGTTTCACGCATAATTTACACCTTTCTGTTAGTATTACTAGGCTTCATTGGTAAGGAAACAATGGGTGAAGAACATTTTCCAAATTTAGACAGTAGTTTCCCCAGCAAGCACAAAACGTTTTCACAACATTGCATTTTGGTTTCAATCCGGTACCGTCAAAGCACAAAGTTTTAAAAATGTTCTACACCTACTGTAAAATTAAAATAACACATTTACATGTATGACATTACAATAAAGAGTGATTTTTACTCTAATTTCTTGTTTTTTCACACATCACACCTCATTACAGGATCTTCATTTTGGTTGTTTCAATTAGCTTCCATCACAGCACAAAGGTTTAAAAATGTTCTACTCTCCACAAAATTAAAAAATACATTTACATTTTTTGTATTCGGCAGACACTTGTCCAAAGACACTTACATTGCATTCAAGGTATAATGTAACCAAAACATTTGATAAATGTTGCAAGTAAGTGTATGTAAAAATATCAAATATATCGTGTTTTAACTACAGAAATTAAACCAGACCAAACTGCAATGTTTGAGGGGTATTGTATTTAGGTTTTTAAATAATGTAATATGGAAAGTGATGGTAAAAAACAAACAAAAAACAAACCCAGTAAAAAGTCAACATACAACCATGAATGGATGGATGGATGGATGGATGGATGGACGGACGGATGGAATATAGATAGACGAACAGAAAGATGAATGGATGGATGGGTGGATGGATGGATGGATATACAGATGGATGGAGATAGACAAATGAATAGACAAATGGATGGATGGATATACAGATGGATATATAGATAGACGAACAGACAGACGAATGGATGAACAGATGGATATACAGATGGACAGATTTATAGATAGACGAACAGACAGATGAATGGATGGGTGGATGAACAGATGGATATATAGATAGACGAACAGATGGATGGATGAACAGATGATATACAGATGGACAGATATATAGATAGACGAACAGACAGATGGATGGATGGATGAACGGATGGATATACAGATGGACAGATGATATATAGATAGACAAACAGACAGATGAATGGATGGGTGGATGAACAGATGGATATATAGATAGACGAACAGACAGACGAACGGATGGATGGATGAACAGATGATATACAGATGGACAGATATATAGATAGACGAACAGACAGATGGATGGATGAACGGATGGGTATACAGATGGACAGATGATATATAGATAGACAAACAGACAGATGAATGGATGGATGGGTGGATGGATGGATGGATATACAGATGGATGGATGGAGATAGACAAATGAATAGACAAATGGATGGATGGATGTACAGACAGACGAACAGAGAGACGAATGGATGGATGAACAGATGGATATATAGATAGACGAACAGACAGGCGAACGGATGGATGGATGAACAGATGATATACAGATGGACAGATGATATATAAATAGACGAACAGAGATGGATGGATGGATGGATGGAGATAGACAAATGAATAGACAAATGGATGGATGGATGGATGGATGGATGGATGAATATACAGACAGACGAACAGACAGACGAATGGATGGATGAACAGATGGATATACAGATGGACTGATGGATTTACAGATGGATATATATAGATAGACGAACACACAGATGAACGGATGGATGGTGAACAGATGGATATACAGATGGACAGATGATATATAGATAGACGAACAGACAGATGAATGGGTGGATGGATGGATATACAGATGGATGGATGGATGGAGATAGACAAATGAATAGACAAATGGACGGATGGATGATGGATGGATATACAGACAGACGAACAGACAGACGAATGGATGGATGAAGAGATGAATATACAGATGGATATATAGATAGACGAACAGACAGACGAATGGATGGATGGATGATGGATGGATGGATGGATGGATGATGTATATACAGATGGATGGATGGATGGATGAATGAACAGATGGATGGATGGATGAACAGATGGCTATACAGATGGATGGATGGATATAAAGATAGATGAACAGATATACAAACAGATGGATGGATGGATATACAAATGGATGGATGGATGGAAGAACGGATGGATCAGAGATCACAGATCGCACTGCGCACATACAGAAACATTCAGCAGTACAGCAACTTATGAACACTTCCCCGCGGAGGCAACCACCCCTCCTCCACATTATGCATTAAAATGGTTTAATGCACAGCTAGCCATGTATTATCCCGAACAAATACGTATTTAATTTAGAACCTGACATCTTCTGTATTAAGTCCATAGGATAAAAACGTTCTCATAACCTTTCCACAACATTTTTACAATGCAGAATGTTTTTCTCTGAAGCATCTCACCAGGAAACAGAAATCTACTTGACCTGACAAACAAAAGACTACAACAACACTCCTGAACCTGAGCGCCTTTCTTTTTCTTTCTAAAGTTTGTCTGCATGTCACATTTAATGTTGCTGAAATGGATCTTTCTTTGTTGGGAAAGAATTGAGCAGGGATCTGATATTCTTGGATTGCTTGCTTTGGAAGTGTGAGGGCAAACCTTGGAGGGCTGCAGACTCCGGATACAGTGTTCATTTCAAAAGAACCTTCCATTATTGCTAACCTTTCAAGGAAATGTGTTATTTTACTCCTTTTAATATCTTCCCTGTTTTACGATTACACTTACTTGTGTGGTCAATAAGGCAGAACTCATATGCTTCTGTGAAAATCTTCAGTAAGGTTTATAGTAAGTCGAAATGACACCGAGTTCTTGGGTGGTCATAATGAGGGTCATTTGACTTTTAAAATAGTCTGATTGTATGAAATTTATTACTTTGGGTTTTCGTTTTTGCTTTAATTTCTCTTATAGTAGTCAGGAGAATACTAATTTCCCTCCATGATTGTATTACAGGTCTCAGTCATTTGGTCATACTCAGCAGACGTTTGTAGTAATGTTAAGGGAGCTGTAAGACTTGTACTGTTCTGCAATAAAATCTTCATGCGCTTCACTAGATTTGTACTTTGTGATGTCTTGAAAACTCAGTTTGTCCATTTAATCTGTTTAACGCTGGATTTAGTGTCATATTTGGGTGTTTCTTGAACTATGGGTGACTTTCAGAAAATAAACTCTGTTAAAACACACTTCGCATAGTTTCATTTGTTCATTAACAATGTAAAACAGCTATCTATACGCATACATTATATTACAAATGTGTAATTTTTCTGAAACATCAGGAACATTCCCACCATGTCTCAAATTATGTACTGTATTTACTATTCCGTGTTGGAAATGACATTTTAAGGATTTATGGATTAAAATGGCTAATTGTTTTCTCTTGTAATAGCTAGCATGTAATGTATTTTACATACGCATAATTAAACAATATTTTCACACTTTTCATTATTGACTAAATGTGTGAAGTGAAGTGAAGTGACATGTGGCCAAGTATGGTGACCCATACTCAGAATTTGTGCTCTGCATTTAACCCATCCAAGTGCACACACACAGCAGTGAACACACACACCGTGAACACACACCCGGAGCAGTGGGCAGCCATTGCTGCGGCGCCCGGGGAGCAGTTGGGGGTACGGTGCCTTGCTCAAGGGTCTCACCTCAGTCGTGGTATTGAAGGTGGGGAGAGCGCTGGACATTCACTCCCCTCACCGACAATCCCTGCCGGACCTGAGACTCGAACCCATGACCTTTGGGTTACAAGTCCGACTCTCTATCCATTAGGCCACGACTGCCCCCGAAATAATATCATGGAAAAGATGTACAGTACAGTACAATACAAATATTCTGGCAAAAAGTGATACACCTTTTTATTAAAGGTCAAATTTTTGGTTGTAGGGGAAATAAGGCCACATTTATGGGACAAAATGTATGTAAAATGTACATTTTCATACAATATAAAATATAATAAAATACATATTTCCAAACAGTAGATATGGAAAAGGTTTATTAATACTTTTAGGTTATCAGATTTCTTAAATGTTATAATTCATAGTTTCATGACATTTTTTTATATTTTATCATATTATATTTTATATTTAAAAATATCTATACAAATAATAAAAATCGAATACACGTAATGTGATCTTCATAACAAAAAATGAATGAATTCATAAAAAAAAAAAAAAAAAACCTAAAA
>RJVU01015592.1:2426491-2447854 GCA_003731715.1 Anabarilius grahami | reverse complement strand
TGTTCAGCAGAAAATAAAATAAAAATAAACCCCCATAAAGCATAACTTTGCATGTAAGCATCTATATTTAGATTTACAAAGACATCAAGCAATTTTTGAGATAATTAGCCAATGCTAGGTAAAAGGCAAAAACAAAACAAACAAAACAGAAATATATCAAAACACTGGCACAAGATATGTGCTCATTTCTGCTTGGTGTGCGAATGTCATTTTGGTTCTCTTTGTCCTTAAAGGAAGTTTTAAGTGGGTGGTTTGAAGACCAACTGTGGTGCAGATATATTTCTGGTTTTGCTGTGGGTTAGACACTCCCAAGAACCTCACCAGAAGTATGCAGATCAAGGCCGTGCTATAGAGCAGACGATTAACAGTATTAAACCATGACCTATTGAGGTCGGTCCTTTTCCTCTTGCTTGGAAGTAATCTAATGGAGGTATTAATTGAGTTTTCTCTTCGCCTGTAATAAGAACCTCTTCCTTTTTAATCACATTTCAGCTCGGCTGAAAGGATCGGCATAGCAAACTTGGCTAAACAGTAAACGAAGTTCAAATTCCAAAATGCCATTGGAAGTGGGCAGAAAAACATTAAAATGTCATTTAAGTGCATTTCAAGCATTGCAAACTGTGACCATATCCTGTTATTGAAGGGGATGGCAGCTTTGCTGCGTTGTGACAGGGTAAACTCATACGGTACGCACTGTCCTGTTGGAGCTGGCCAGCATGTTTAGTCATACATTAGGAAGAGGGATTTTTTAAGTGCTATCTGATGCTTGCGGTAGTGCGTGTGGACGCAGTGGTCTTTTTTAGGCGTGCCTTAGAATGGACGCACAACAATTTTACCATTTACTGTGGTCGTGTGATGGTGTATTGCCACTGTTATATTGGTTTGGAATGTAGCATTCTATTTTGGGGTGGGCTTACTCAAGAGTTGGGTTTTCAACTGCTTATCTCTGCAGCTCACATCCAAGGCCTCTTGAACTTCAACAAGTCCAGTGTAAAATATAAATCAAGCAGTTTACATTTTCTAAAGGAATTTTGCAAACATCTTTTGCCCTTTTTTTCTCCACAATCGCAAGCAGTGCCAAAGAAAAACAGCATGGCGTGCAGCTCTGATGTCTGTTTTTAATATTAACAGACATGAGTTTGATATTCTGAAACATACCAAAATAAGCAGTATTTCTATATAACTGGAGCCGGCCGGTGAAGCGAGCAAAATAACCCGCTCACGTCCGCCACTAGGAGCTATCTGTGTTTATTTATCTGGACAGAGCGTATCTATGGTATTTCAGCGTTAACTGACAGCCTTCATAATATTTAATGGAATGGCACCAAACAGGAGAAACTTCAAAAGGCCTCCATCGTCACTAATATGAACCAAGATTACCATTGTCAGGCTGTTAGCTTATATCAATCATATTAAATTAAAGAATTCTAGGGGAAAATAATAAAATACTGCATGCAGTATTTTACTGGAAATGCTCTGGCATTTTCTTCCATAACACAGCAAATGAAACCACAAAATAAAATAATACTAATAATAATAAAATAAATAAATTAAATAATATATAAAATAAACACTGCACATAATGGTGTAAAATGTTTCACCTGAAGTCAACAAACAAAATATGTAAAATAGCATTAAAGTAAATGACTAACTCTCATTAGAGTATTTGTAGACTGTAGTAGATGTTAAGTCCGAAATTCGCATCCGAAATTGTCGCACGTAAAAAAATAAATATGACCTCACATTGTGTCAGTCATGTTTACACACTGTCTCCGAAACTTTCGTCCCTCATAAAAAAAAAAAATCTGATCAGGTTCGATTTTCTGTGTTTTTCGCATCCGTGGCATGCATTTTGAGAGGTGTTTTGACAATTCAGAGCCACCGTACAAGCGAACGGCAAAATCCCGAATGCCATCTGACAAGTTGATCCAGGTCGTCTACAGCACAAAGCAGCAGAACTGTATGACAAACAAAGTGCAGAATACAATGAGACAGAATATAAAGTCAGATTGTGCCAGTAGAAAAAAGCATCAAACTGAGCCACTGACATCCTGAAGTAAACTTTGAAACGCTCGGATAATCACGCAGCTCCTTGATGAGGTGGAACTCTCCTTTCTCTATATGCAATCTCGGGATTGGATGGACCCAATATTTCCTCTTTTTCTCAGGACAACTAAATCATGCTCACTGCTTGAAGACTCCATTTTGTATTGTTTTGTGAATTTTTTCGCAACGGATTCATTAATACGCATCGGACTCGGACGAATTATTTACTAATTGTAGTCCATTACTGAATACAAATGACTTGACAAAAATTGTAGTTAGTAACATTATCTTTTACATTACATTTTAGGTAATATAATCAGACTACTTTTTGATTACTTTTAGATTACTTTTGACCTAACTGTTTATTAAGTTGATTTGAATAGCATAATCTTGTACCATATTGATAAAAAAATACAGAGTAAGAAAAATTATTGACTTTTTTTATCAACAACCTGAAGTGTATTAAACATTACATTTATTAATTTATTACAAAAATAATTTATTTCTTTATGCAGTCTCAAATTTTTTATGTAAATATATAGTAGTCACTTGAGTAGTAGTCTGTGTGCAAATCCATAAAACTTTTGAGAAATGAAAATTTAATAGATAAAAAATAATAATTAGGGTCAATGAATCAATGAATTCTAAATAATTTACTGCCATTTTTGTGAATATTAAGTAAACATAATCAATAAAAAGGAAACTGTATTCTGATTAGGAGTATTTATTAATTTTTGGAATCTGATTACGTAATCCAGAGTATATATAATCAGTCATTACCCAGCATAGTTAGTAGAATGTCCAACACTATCTCACGACCAATTCGTACGTATTTTATGAGGTGACTATTTTGAACGAATTCGTACAACCTCACTCGTACGAATTCATATGATTTGTCTAAACCCCAGTGACGGGTAGGTTTAGGGGTAGGTTATTCGTATGAATTCATACAAATCTGGCAACTTGTAAAATACGTACGATTTAGCAAAAAACTTACGAATTCGTACGAGCGAAAATGTCAGAATTCGTACAAATTAGCCCCCTCGTAAAATACATATGAATTGCCCTGAGATTGGGTTGAAATGTAGAAATAAAGTGTTACCTTTAACTTTTATCACACGAGAATGGTGACAGGAGGTTGAACCNACCCCCCGACCCCCCCACACACACATATGTAAATATGTTATAGTAAATGTAAAAGATATTGTGCCTGCAGTGAATGTAGCCTATTGAATTCATGTCGCTGGATTGTCTGAATTTGGAGCAGGGTGAAAATAACAAATGAACATAAGGTGATGACAAGCTTTGATTTGGACCGTAGACATTTGCACAGGAAGCTTTTTAATGAGGTGAGGCATTCATATGCTGAAAGCCCCATAATCGTATTAGCCCATTAATAATAATGCAAAGCGAGAGCACAGCGGTTCAAAGAGGCAGCGTTTCTCCAGCCGTTGTCATTGTGGAGAGACCGCAGGTCCGCTTTGGCAGTTCCGCTTTGTTTGTTGTGCTCGTTTCTGTCAACTCAGTGGAAATACGGCATCAGCCAACTGCACGGCGTCTTGTTCGTACTGTGGCTGCACTCCTGATCAGTGTCACTTTAATTGCAACTGAATCTATCTGGCTTCATGGAACTAATTTAAATGTGTATAATTTTGTCTTTCTAAAAATTCTGTCATCCCAAATATGTAAATGTTTAAGAGGCAGCCGTCTCTGCTTGGCTCTGAGTAATATGGCTTCAATAAACTTGAGTGTCAAGTATGCTTGATTTATTTGAAGTGGAGGGGAAGACTTTAATATGAGACACATGTTTTCAATAGATAGCTGAAGTTTGAACCGATAAATCACCAGAAGATGTAGAACGGCAATGCAACAGGCAGCCAGTGATTTGTAAGTAATATAGGGCAGGCATACAATACTCTACTTCAGATGATTCGCATGCAATTTTTCCCTGTTGGTTACAGTTTAGATTTTTCATCCCATCAAGACTGCATGCAATCCGGACAATAATTATGGAGAGCACTGGATGAAGATCCCTGGAGACCGCAAGCTTTTGTCTGATTATGATGGTGGAGGAACACTTTGCAATAACCAGAGCAAAAGCAATAAGTGATTTTTGTACTGAACAAAAAGTCTTAATACTGCAGACACTGCATTTATTATCACTGGGTGAAGAGGTCTCAAAACTAATGGTAAATAAAATATAAAATAACTTTTTTATTTCGGTATAATCAAAAGCATTGAAAAATTGTTTCAGTTAGATTAAACAGCTTATGTGAGAAGAATCTTAATAGGAAAATATATATTTATATTTGTAATTTTTCTTTAATAATATTTGTATTTGTTAAAAGACAAATACAGACATAACAATATAACAAAAAATTCATATGATACATATATATCAAAAATGACAATTTTATTATTATTATTTCAATGAAATGATTGTACTATATTTTAATTTGATAATGTTTTGAATTAATATTTTGTATTTTTAGGGGATTTTATGGTACTAAATCATATTTATGCAGTAGTTATAATCCATTTATTTACTTTTTGAGTCTTAAATCGTGAATGCTTTGGAGCACAGACTTAAGTTTGGTCTCTTTTTAAAGATGACACTTGGCAGATTAAGTGAAAAACATTTAAAAAAGTGAACTTGAAAAAAAAGTTATAAAATGTTACATTTATTGTTATAAAAAATGCATAAAAAATGTCAATTNATCAAAAATGACAATTTTATTATTATTATTTCAATGAAATGATTGTACTATATTTTAATTTGATAATGTTTTGAATTAATATTTTGTATGTTTAGGGGATTTTATGGTACTAAATCAATTATGCAGTAGTTATAATCCATTTATTTACTTTTTGAGTCAGAAATCGTGAATGCTTTGGAGCACAGACTTAAGTTTGGTCTCTTTTTAAAGATGACACTTGGCAGATTAAGTGAAAAACATTTAAAAAAGTGAAATTGAAAAAAAAGTTATAAAATGTTACATTTATTGTTATAAAAAATGCATAAAAAATGTCAATTTTTATATGAAATATATATTTTCCAAACCATGTTTTACTCTAAAACTATAAGAAAATCAAAGCCATAAATCTAAGCAAGCTGTGTTCTAAATCTGAGGCTGATATCTCAAAAAATTAGCTTTCAGTAAGAATTTGTTTGGCCGCAGTACCAAACATTTCCAATAGATGAAATTCGTCTCCCATTTCCAATGCAGTCATTTTTGACCGCAAACAACACAAGTGTGACTTTTTTTTTAGGACCATTTAACCTTTTCGAATCATGTCCATGATTTTTTTGTGTGTGTGTGTGATCACACAGCAAGTGCCAAAACCTTAACCAAGTTTCGTACCATTCCGATGAAGTAAAATTTTACGTTTTGTAGAATTTTCTTCGGTCAAAAATGGCCGAACAACACCAGAGGGTTAAATGCATTTTTTTTCCCCCTGTAATTCCTTAGGTTGTCTGCCTTTTAAATCAAATCAGTGTCATCAGCTTGCTCTCATAAATACAGTACAGACTATAAACAGGCCTTTGCATTTTCTGTGCTGTTCTCGGCTTCTTGTGTTTCACTGCAAGACAAACGAATGATTGTAGTCAAAGCCTGTTTGTGCGTAGCTGTGCCAGATCAAAAGCCACACAGACTAACAAACGGAGAAATTCACAAAACTGTTATGAATTACGGGGCTTTCCTCCATAGACAAAACACTGGCAAAGTCTCCAGAACTCCGTGAGGCTTACCACTCATTGGCTACTACAAAAATCTGCCAAAAAACACCATTTATTGATACAAAGTCATTCATCGTGCGTTGATGGCACATAACAGCACACTTGGCCTATGATTAACATGCTTTACGAACACAAATTATAGCTTACAAGTGTTTTTCACTGGCGTCTCGGCCCTCCAGACCTCTACGGTCCAGATACAACATTGATCATGATGCCTTGATTAAAATTACACTGTGCGTTTTAAATGAACAACTGCATCATCTACTGATAAACTCCTTCAAGATCACAGCAAACAAATACATCCAAAACATCTCTGTTGCTGAGCAGTGTGGCATGACACATCCAACGTTAACAGTTTGATCTACAAAACCAGAGTGGGAGGGTTTGTGTATGTGCAGCATCAAAAGAAACAGACTCAGAACACCATATGTACTCAATGTCGAACGCCCAACATGATGTGTGAACAGCCAGAGGCCATAACATATGGAGATCCTCTGTATATTCAACTTTATAGACATGCAATGATGTGTCGATTTGCTCATCTTAAAGGGATAGTTCACCCAAAAATGAAAATTTTGTCTCACTCTCATGTCGTTCCAAACTTTCTTCTGCAAAAAAACAAAAGCTATTTAGGGTCCAAATAACACTCAACCCCATTTTCTTTCATAGTATGGACAAAAACAAACAAACAAAATCTTTTTATCTCAACCTTTTTGGGTGAACTATCCCTCTAAGTTTATTTGGTATATGCATCTCTGCATAATTGATTAAGGTTTTACTGCAAAGTTAAAACTGTATCAAAATGTGAAAAAAAAAACGCTTCTATCGTCCATTTAAAAATGATTTCAGTCTCTAATGAATTCAGTCTCTCAACCAGGAGTCCGGGGCCCACTAGGGGGCCAGTAAAAAATTAAATAACACAAAACAAGCATTAAAATAAGCTAAAACAACTACAGTAAAATCAAAACATTTCTAATTAATAGTGGTCACTTTAACAATGTTTTTTTCTTTTTTTTCTTTAAAGAACCAGGTTTCTCACAGTCTTGGAAAATCTGGATATATGAGATGACTTAATTTTAAAACTGCAATTTCTAAACTTGGAAAAGTCATATTTTTATAATGAATATACTTTTTTAGTTATGCCAACACTGTAAACCCGAATAAGTTAGGCTAACTTAAAAATTTTAGGTAATCAGTTACAATATTTTTTTGAGTTATGATGGTCCTAATTTTAAGTAAGCAGAACTATCAATTTTTTAGTTTATAGTAATCATGCCTGTTAATTGCTCCTAACTTGAAGTACTGAGTTAGCTAACTCATACATTTTGATAGCAATTAACATAAAAGATTTAGTTAATTAACTTTTTTATTTTGAGTTCTTGCAAATCAAATGAGTTATTTACTTCAGTGTAAACCCTAATAAGTTGTCAGAACTCAAAAAATTTGAATGAGCATTTTTTAAGTTAAGAAACTCAAAGTTTAAGTAAGATTTTTTACTTTGTACTCATGCATTTTTATTTTGTTGTTAACTTGAAATATTTGAGTACACTAATTTATACATTTACCTTAAAATTATCTGGTTATCTTAACGTAAATATTTTGCTAGTTATAACAAAATAATTCAGAAAATGCCAACTTGCTAATTTGCTAACATGTTAACAATAGCATGGTATAGCACTTACTGAATGAGTACAGCAACTTAAAACATGTAACTTACCTGCTCTCAAACCAAGCAGCATGCACCACTTGTCACCATGATGGTAACTCTCCAGAAACCCACATTAACAGAAACTCTTCTAAATTAGCATAAAACATGAATCACTTCAAAATCTCCCTTACGATTTAATCTTGCACAAAAAACATTATATAACACTTAATTTTAGCATTTACTCTCCCTTTCGAGTGCCATGGATAAAACATGCTGGGAAATCCCAGCCGAGTTTCAGTTAAACTTAAGTTTGTCTAATTTAAAAGAAATAAGTTCATAAAACTCAAAACAATGAAACAGTTCTGTGAACTCAAAAGAAAAAGTTCTAAATACTCATAACAGTTAATTTAACTGAACTAATTTGTTTAAGTTTGTCCTACTCAAACCAATTATTTGAGTGTTGGGGTTTACAGTGAAGCTTTAAAACACTTTATCGGGTAGAAATGAATTTAATACTTTTCCCAGTAGATCACAAACAACTGGAGAAGTCATATAAACCCATTGGTTAAATAGAGTGGGATCCATTCAGCATTCAGCTCTTAAAATATATGAGAGCCTGAATTTTAATTTACAGAAACTAAGAAAGTTGGGTCTTTGAATATCGTTGTGGATGATGGGGGGCCTTGGAGCCAAAAAGGTTGAAAATCGCTGTTGTAACGTGAATTGGATTGTGCATTAAGAGTGTAATTTTACATGTTCCAAAAAAGGTTCCAATTAGAATCAAAAAGGGTTTTACAGCCTTCTTAAGTTCCACATAAACATTTATTCTCTAGTTCTTTATTCTCTATTAGAAAAAAACATGTTCTGGTGCTTTAAAGAACCCAGAAACCAATATAATGGTCTGAAAAACCTATAATGTAACACAAATATTTTTTAATCTCTAAAGAACCTTATAGTTTAAACCCCAAAACGGAGCCAAAAATGATTGTTGATGATAACAATAAGTTTCTGTACTGAACCAAAGATTCTGTACAGAACCCCTGAACAGCTATTATTTCCATAAAGGTTCTCTCTCAGATGGAAATAAATGTAAACCGAGTGCAGTTTTAGCTGACGGTGTTTGGAGTCGCGGAACACATACTCAGATTTACAGCATGTTCAGTTGTTCCACACACACACGTGTTAGGTTTGAACATTACCACCAGCTGAGTTATGTAGCCCGAGAACGGGTTAGTGTTCCTTTCAAAGGCGGCAATGTATATTTTGATGCTCATTTTCCTGAAACGCTTCATTTCACAGTGAAGAGAAGTGAGTCAGACCGTTTCTACAGTTTTCCAGCGATTCCGCATAGTCACCACTTCTGTGTTTATCTTAATTGGCTCACATTGGGTCTCTCCTGCGTCCTGAAAGACAAATCTCGTAATGTTTGACTCTGTAAAATGGTCTGAAGTGTTTTAATATTAAGAGCGTTTTGAGTGGAGAGGGAAAAGTCACTGGAAAAGACCAGACACGGAGGATAAACAGGACCATACTGCCGCCATAACACACCAAAGCAAGTATCCGACCGCTGGGCAGCGCAGAGAGGCGGCGTGTGGGTGGCATGCATGGTTAATTTCCACACCTGTGTGTGAATATTTCCTTAACCAAGAAGCTACTTCAAAAAAAGCTACCCGTAAGGATAACAAACATACAGTACGCATGAAAAACTTGCGTGCTTTTCCGGTTTGCCTGCCTTATTTTATTACTCTTAATTCAAATTCCTGCATGGATTTTAAATTCAGCTCAGAATAGATTCAACTGGATATATTTACTCTTTCTTTTGTCTTTTATTATTCCCTGAGAGATGTGTATTGTTTTCCTCAATGCATTTGTTTTTTTGAAGTGTAAAGAATGTCTTAGATCTTAACTTGAATTTAAAGGTCAAAAAAACATTCCCAATTAACTCTTCCCTTTTCTCTTATTTACAGCAAGTTAAAAGGCTTTTACAAGTTTGCTGGATGTGCTATGTTGCTTTAACAATGGTGAAAAAGAAACAGAACAATGCACTTTTACAGTACATGTTGTGAAGTCAAAGTCAGATGGAGGCGACGAAACATGCAAAACAAGAAAAAGACTTTAAAGCTCTGCTTTGGTGGCTGGTTCACATCCTGGCTGATTTGTGCATTATTCACATTAAATTACTTTTGTCTTTTTAAGAATGGTTGTTAAATGCTGCGCACTAAGAAACCGCCATTTAATGACATATTGTTTTTTGCATTTATTTTGAAGGTCTCTAATTAAACCCTATATGAGTGTCTTTAAATGTGGTTTTCTGCATCTTCAGTTTGTCAGGAAACAATTCATCACCTGCTAGATGGCTGGCAAACCATTGTTTTAAGTGACTATTTTCCTATTTAAGGAAAACTGGAAAATCGTTTTCTTCTTACGCAATCAAATCCATGTCCATGTGCCTGGAAACACTTTTAGAAGTAACATCAATTAAACAGGACAGTCCTTTCACAAACCACTTCCATTATACCAGCTTAGATGGCAACTGTGGTTGCCAGATATTCATTGTAAAAACTGCATTTTTTGTACCTTTATATAGTTCACGAGCTGATTGTTACCAAACTATATGAAATTCTAAAATCTGATATGTACCTCAAAAGGTAAAATAGAGGGCAACATTCTATTCATCCAAATTATTCATTATACTATGAATGAACAAGTTCTTCTTGCCCTTTTCATGACCAGATGGATGGATGGATGGATGGATGGATGGATGGATGGATGGATGGATGGATGGATGGATGGATGGATGGATGGATGGATGGATGGATGGATGGATGGATTTTTTCCTGTATTTTCACCAGTGTTGGGTAAATTACTGTAAAAATGTAATTAATTACTAGCTACTAATTGCATCTCAATGGTGTAATTAGATTACTGTACTAATTACTCTCTAAAAAGTATTGCATTACTTATTACTAATTACTTTCTAAATCTCATATCAACATTGACCAGTTGAACAATACAAGGATAGACATGAAACTGCACTTTTAATTCTTTCAAATAAATAATATAAAATTGCATAAATTATTCTTGAACTGACCGAAGTGTGTAAAGGGAGAAGGCTACATTATAAACATACATTTCATCAAATAAAATGTGGCATTTTGTTAAATCCACTATTATTTTACATTTTGTTCAATAGTCTATGGGTCAATGACGTGACGGTCTTTTAAAAAAAAAATTTTTTTTTTAAGTGTGTTAAGTGTGTAAGTGTTAAGGCCTTAATAATAATAAAACACCAAGATATGACATCCAAAGTATGTAACGTAGTGCAACTAGATTTCTTTTATTGAATCCAAAAGATTTTAATTATATTTTGCTACATATAAAGGTATTTTAAAGGTTTTGAATGGTCAAAAGATCATTCGGTTTAACCGTCCAAAGGCCAATACAGCCATTTAATTTGTGATTAAAATATCTTAATATGTAATAAATGTATAATTTTTTTATTCTGGCATGATTTTTTAACATCATATATCAACATAGTGCAACATGGTATTAAAATTATGTGTAGAAGTCGTTGCTTTGTAATTGAGAAAGAATGTCCGGAAAAATGAATTTCATCTATGTCATTCGGAGTAACCAATATAAAGGGACCATTTTGATTCAAGTAATGCGGTCAATATCATGTGACAGGATGTGACATCGTTCAAACACCTGCAAAGGACCACATAGTCATGAAGCAAAGTAACTAACTCTCTCTTAACTATTTGAAAAATTCATGTTTTCACTTCTTCATACACATGTCCCGAAACATCAGGTCATTCGGTACAACCGCTATAAAACATGGAAAATGTTGTAATATTTTAAAAACTTGTACTAAATATAAAATGTTTGATTGTCCTTTTGCTAGCTAGCTAGCTGGCTAGCTAGATATTAGCCTGTTAGCACTGTTTGAAAATATCGTCATTCGGTATAACCAAAACTGATTCAGTAAAACCGGAATTTTGGTTAAATCGAATGACACTTAGATTTTTTGGTGACAAATTTTGTCCATCTTGTAAAAATTGACAAAAGCAGTGTTAATTGATTATAAAAAAAAACACAATCTCATTGTTAACACTTAATAAAACTTCAAAATTAATTATATCTCCATTATGTTTTTTTACACTTTTAAAAACCTTATTCGTCAGTGACCCCTATACAGTATTTAATGCAATTACATCAGAAGTAACTGCAATTAAATTACAGAAAAATTACGAGTAATCCCTTACTTTACTTTTTTTCCTAGAAAGGCATACATCCAACACTGATTTCATATTATTTTCCCATTAACATGACAAAAAAGGGAAGAATATCTGTGCCAATTACCTATCCAGGGATCAAAAATGTCCAAAAATGTCAGGTGTGTGGGCTCAAAAAGTAATGAAAAGTAAGTTCACACTTTGAGGGCAGTTTTGCATTTTGCACTTTATCTACTCTGAATAAAGTTTGTGAGAGATTTTTCATTAAATATGATCAACTTTTACAGCGTGCCCATGTTTTTTGCAAGGTAACTGTTTTCCCCTTGCCTCTCACAGAATCATATCTGGGCATGCTGAGACTTTAGCCTATCCCACTGAATGAAGCTCTTCCAACCTTTTATGTCTGAGTATGTGTTTTTGCTGTGGCAAATTAGTCTGTCAAATTAGCCCATGGGCTCTGTCAACATTCCTGATGTCTGATGCATCAGAACATCACCTGATATTACATTTTAATACAAATGACATGCTGGAAGATGCCAAAAAGGGTCATTAGCAGCATGTTCAGCTGACATAGTAAATAATAATTCATAGTAAACAATAATAATAATAATAATAGTCTGCAAAATCCATCTTCATCTATACGCGTCAGAGCATTTTTGGAGGAGAATATAACACAATCTCCAGGGAAGATCTGCCCCGCCACGTTCTACAGAGAACTCATAACCCCGTCAAAACATTGGCCGCTTTGAATGTTGGCAGAAACAAGCTGCCGCGTGCAGGAATGAACTTGTGTTAATATGTCAACATTATAAGACCCTCATTATTACCTCATCAGCCAGACACAACAGCGACTCATCAAAGAAGTCCAGGCACAGACGGGCCTCCTTTCTGTTTGTTATAAGGATGAAATGGATCAGATGATACAGCACTCTTTGGTTAGCAGTATAAACAGACTTGGAGATCTACAGGCACAGGCAGAATATGCAGGAACGGTTTTTGGAAGGTAAATCTGCGGAAAAGAATTAAAGTGTTAAAATGTGTTAAAGGTAGCCGAGGGTAATACACTTGTATTCATAGCTTAATTTAAAGCCAAAATATTTACTAAAACACACAAACGGTGGTGGATGTACTGAACTGAATGATGGGTGTTCAAAACCTGTGGAGTTTTCTGCAGCTTTAGATTCCATCCAGGTCTGGAAATCATCCACTTTTCTCCCTGTAAGCACACATTGTGATAAAAGGATGTGTATCAAAAACAATTAACTGATAAAATAGATATTGGATGATAAAGAACATGGAGTTTAACCACAAAGAATCTCATCAGTCAAAACAAATACTGACGCGCCAAAGAAAACCAATCAGACATTTGGAGTTTTGATTACAATCAATGTATATCTGGAAATATGCTAGCATTAGTGACAGAATTAGACAGGTTTTATTGGTGCAGGATAAAAGTATCAGCCGGGTGACTTTAATTAACCTAAATGATTGTGGAGAAATCTAGATAGTGTGTTATCCATTAAGGTTTTTTTTCTCCACATTGTGACACTATTTTCATAAATATTAAGCCATTTTCCTCTCAAATTCTCATTACTGTAATGTGAAATAATATCATTTTCATTACCTTAATGCAAAAGTGATATATTAATAGTAAATTAATTTAATTGAAAAAGTTTTGTAAATGTAAATTAAAAAGTATTTATACAGTATAGTTTTATAGTATGTATAGTATATAGTATTTATAGTATACAAATGCTATATTCATAGTATATTGCACTATTTTATAGTATATAGTATTTATTTATATTTAAAGGGATAATTCACCCAAAAATGAAAATTTTGTCATCATTTATTCACCCTTATGTTGTTCTTTTTAGTTCTGTTGAACAAAAAAGAATATATTTTGAAGAATTTTGGTAACCAGACAGTTGACGGCACCCATTGACTTCCACAGTAAGAAAAAAACACTATGGAAGTCAATGGCTACCCGCTACAGCAGTCAACTGTCTGGTTACCAACATTCTTCAAAATATCTTCTTTTGTGTTCAGCAGAAGAAAGAAACTCATACAAGTATGGAACGTCATGAAAGTGAGTAAATTATGACAGAATTTTCCTTTTTGGGTGAACTATCCCTTAACGTATTTGTTGTACTGCCTTTAACTGATGCAAATTTAAATAAATAAATAAATAAAACATTATATTAAGTATTAAAGTCTAAATATATGGTATTGAAGTAAGGCAAATGACCATATTTTGTATTAGTTTTGATTCTCCGGGTGAAATATAGCATGTTTTTGTGTGATTCACTCAAGTACTTTAGTGACTATAATAAATTCTGTTCTCTCTCCACCCTGTACAAGTATAAATTAGCGTAGGGCAGAGGGCACTTGCAGGCTTACGGACTGGACTGTAAACGTGGTCATGCTACTTATATAGAGACTGCACCAGTAATACGCCGAATTATACGATAAATTCACTCCAGATGTGGCAATCATCCCCAGCCCTCAACCTGACAGTGTGCACAGCAGCATCTGCAGAAGCTTTTCAGTGATCCCTCTATCTGTCTTTTTCAAAGACACACTCACACAAACACTGTGGACAGTCCACAATGTTTGCGTTTTTTCAAGAGATTGCTTCCATACCTGCACTGCAAACACTCGGTGACTCCGTTTCCTTCCACTCAAGCTGCAATAAAGGCCGTATTAGCAAATAGTGTTTATTTAACCCCTTAATAGATGCACTCTGGTGGAAGCTAGGTGGAGGCCCTTCTCAAAACAAAGCCTGTAGTTCTCTGCAGCTGACACTTTGATTAATGTGAACTAACACTGCAATTACCAGTGTTGCTATTGAAGATCAGAGATGCGTTGTGAAATGCATTACAGTTGCTAGAATCATATACTGTTCAGATACTGTTCAGGGCAAGCTAAGTTAAAAAAAAAAAAAAGTTATCTAAAAGTTAAAATCTAGAAGCTAAAATAATACACTACAGAAATATTATCCAAGCCAATCTGAAAGCTAACGTTTCAATAGTTACACTACGAGCAACATGGCAAAAGTAATGCGCTACAATTAAGCTTGTTCATTGTATAATTTAAGAATTTAGAGAATTAGTTCACTTCAGAATTAAAATTTACTGATAATTTACTCACAACCATGTCATCCAAGAAGTTCATGTCTTTCTTTCTTCAGATTAAATGAAATTAAGGTTTTTGAGGAAAACATTCCAGGATTTTTCTCCATATTGTGGACTTCAGTGGGGTACAACGGATTGAAGGTCCAAACTGCAGTTTCAGTGCAGCTTCAAAGGGCTCTACATGATCCCAGACAAGGAATAAGGGTCTTATCTAGCGAAACGAAACTAATACTTTTAATTAAAATAATATAGTTTTGTAATGATGAAATATTAAATATCATTTTAATATCACTTTCCCCGCCATTGACGGAATTTTCCATCATTTATGACACCAGGCTTCCCCACCAAATTTCTGGCTTTCTGTGCTTTCACTGTTATACCGTAGGGGGTGCTATTACACATCTTCTGAAAGAGTAGAGAATATCCGAATCAAAACACAGGCAAAAAAGAAGAAGAAACAAGCAATAAAAGCATTTCTTATGCACATTGTATATTTTCTCAGCTTTTTGTTCAAGATGTTGTTTTTTTGAAACAAGTGTTGATAAATGAAGCTTAGAATAAAACAGGTTTTGTTCTTTCTTTTGATATATTGCATGTTCAGATATTCATACAACAAAATATTCTGGGGGCAAAATTTTTGTGATTATCAAAAATGCTGGTGGTGGCTGGCAACTTAAACCTGTAAGACCTTCGTTCATCTTCGGAACACAAATTAAGATATTTTTGATAAAATCCGATGGCTCAGTGAGACCTCCATTGCCAGCACGTTAATTAACACTTTCAGATGCCCAGAAAGGTACTAAAGACATATTTAAAACAGTTCATGTGACTACAGTGGTTCAACCTTAAATGTTATGAAGCGACGAGAATACTTTTTGTGCGCCATGAAGCTTCGAAGCTTTAAGAATCTTTTGTTTCGAATCAGTGGTTCGGAGCGTGTTTCAAACTGCCAAAGTCACGCCCCCCAGTGGTGAACCATTGAAATTTTGAAACACTTTACGAAGTGTTTCTTGACGTTACAAAGCCTTGTTTACTGAAATCACGTGACTTTGGCAGTTTGATACGCGCTCCGAACCACTGATTCGAAACAAAAGATTTGTAAAGCTTCGAAGCTTCATTAAGCAGTGTTTTTTGTTACGAAGATGAACGAAGGTCTTACGGGTGTGGAGCGACATGAGGGTGAGTACTTAATGACAATTTTCCTTATTGGGTGAACTAACCCTTTAAAGCAAAAGTCAAATTATGGAACGGTTTGGTACTTTAAATGCTTTGTTGTATAGTGCTAGTGTTTTAATACTCTTCACATGCAGGTGTTGAACTCAAAAAACTTTCTTTATCACTGGCAAATGATATGATGCATTTGCAGGTTTAAATTTTAATTGTATGTAAATGTCAACCTCATCCAACACACATTTTGTTTTCTGTGTCCAAAAGTATTTTAAAGGTCCCGTTTTTCGTGGCTTTGATTGTGTTTATAGTGTGCAATATAACATGTGTTCATGTTTCGCGTGTAAAAAAACACAGTATTTTTCACNAAAGCGACTTACATTGCATTATACTATACATTTGTATCTGAGTATGTGCAATCCCTGGGATCAAACCCATGACCTTGGCATTGCTAGTGCCATGCTCTAACCACTGAGCTACAGGAAAGCTCTTGATGTTTCTTGACGTTACAAAGCCTTGTTTACTGAAATCACGTGACTTTGGCAGTTTGATACGCGCTCCGAACCACTGATTCGAAACAAAAGATTTGTAAAGCTTCGAAGCTTCATTAAGCAGTGTTTTGTGTTACGAAGATGAACGAAGGTCTTACGGGTGTGGAGCGACATGAGGGTGAGTACTTAATGACAATTTTCCTTTTTGGGTGAACTAACCCTTTAAAGCAAAAGTCAAATTATGGAACGAATTGGTACTTTAAATGCTTCGTTGTATAGTGCTAGTGTTTTAATACTCTTTTTCTCAGAAAATGTGTTTACCTTTTGCTTCACATGCAGGTGTTGAACTCAAAAAACTTTCTTTATCACTGGCAAATGATATGATGCATTTGCAGGTTTAAATTTTATGTATGTAAATGTCAACCTCATCCAACACACATTTTGTTTTCTGTGTCCAAAAATATTTTAAAACATTTAGTGAAAAACCGCTCTGAACAATTTAGTCTGAAAGTGAGCTGTTCAAATACTTCAGAATGAATCACTGAATTGAGTGGATTCGAAAAAAAAGAGAAGAAGATTCAGTTGAATTGGATTGATTGTTCAAGTTATGTTGGAATATGAGTTGAACGCAGATTAACGCCACCATATAGTTGTAATTTCAAGTGGAAAACGGGACTTTGATTTCATAAAATACATAGAAATATTGATTACACACGTAATATATACATCTATAACTCTTCATTATGTTGTATGACTGTTAAAAGGGTTCTGCCTTTGTCAGTAAGTGAAAGAGAGAAATATAAAATTGTATTAAATTATATTCAGATAAAAACCACTCAAACACTGTAAATGTAATTAGGATTAAGTAGGAACATATGAATGCATAATGAAATATAGCATATTATCAGGGAAAATATAATCAATAAAACAGCTTTGCAACGGAAAAGCGACATGATTTAAAAGAAAAAACTAAGCCATAATGTACAGAATGTATAAGCATCCTGCCACATAAAGTAGTTTCATGACAAATAATCAGAAAAACTAATTATGATACTTTGCCGTTTTAGCAGAGCAACTCAGAGGAAACAAATTCAGCTCATTATGTCGAAGTCGAATTTGCTTTATGGAAGTCTTTCAGTCATTAGAACCAACACAATGAGGAAATTGTTTTTACAGGAAAATAAATTCCCCTGACACGCTTTTAAGGACCAGAGAAGGCAGTGTCTCCATCAAATTACATTACGAGACAAAAATGACAGTGTAAATGAAATCAAGCAAACTCGTAGCGCTTTTACAGATGGTGCACGGCCTCTGTGTTCACTGAGGTGTGCATGTCAAATTACTATGCAAAGTTTCGTGATCAGCAAAAACAGCGGTTCTGTTGATCGAGTCGTGGTGGTTTGACCAAATGTAGCCGAGAGCACTTGTAGCTGTCCTGTCCATTTACAGGCTGAAACGTGTATGAAAAAAGACGTCACAACGGGAAAAGGAAGTTTGCTTAGCTGCTCCTTCGGAGCCAGGTGCAAAAGTTGGCCAGACTCTTTCTAGTATGCGATCGTTTTAAGTCAGTTTTCATCACCTAACATCTTTATCAAACCCATGGGCCTAGTTTGTGTTTTCTTTTTCTCCTCCTTCTTGGGGGGCCGGCACTGTAAATTACAGAGGGTGATGGAGTGAGGTCCCTCGTGCCTTTGCACATGATTAATGCATTTAAATGTTCACGTAAAACATGCACTGCTAAGACTCTTTTTGATTACAAGTAGTTGGGTTGTAAAGTGCCTCTGAAGACTGTGCTCTTTTTGACTTTTCTGCCTCTTGAATTTTTTCCACTTGTTTTTTCATTCTTTCTTATGCTACATTCGCCTGTAAAGTTAAATCGTTTTACTGAGTGGAAAGCATGGCGTAGAGATTTATTTGACCCACAGGAGATGATGTGCTGTATGGACTGCTTGGAAGAGCTGTATTCTATCTCTTCAAACTAATAGCGCTAGGCGTTTTACTGAGTTTAATTCCTTTTTCTTGGCTGCAAATTTATTGACGGTAATATTGAAATGCAACTCGCTTGGGAGGACTAAAGCAATAAGAGAACCATTTGGAGCAATCTCGAGAAACTCTCAGACTCATATCAGTCTAGCACTCATAAATGAATGCCACTGAATGCAGATATTAGTAAAACAGTTGACCTGATTTCTTAGTCACCATGAAATCAACATCGACAATTCTTGTTTTTAACAAAATATTGCAGTATTTATTATAAATTATTTATCTGTGCACATATATATATTTTTTTTAATTCATGTGTCCTCATAATTTTTAATCAAAATAACTTCCCCTCCCTTTTGCATCAACATCTCGTCTTCTCTGATGACACGTTTACTGACCTGTCACTCACATGAGATCCACCAATAGCAAACCACAACCATCCAAATCAATTCCAAGGAAAATCGTGACTTCAGTTTCATGCCCTCTTTAAAAATTAAACTTCAGCATCAATTAAATTTTCAATATTAATATATAAGAATGAATTGAAAAGGGAAATGTTCTGGTCTTTTGTATTTTGAACATACTGTAGTACTGTGAACTATATATATATAAATTACATTTAGTCATCAACACACACTTATGAACTGTAAAGACAGTTTGGTTGATGAATTTGTTAATCTAAAGCTTGTGAACTTTGATGATGTTATCATCTATGATGTTATCTAGCCATTTTCAAAAAAATGCTAAAGACATATCTTTTTCGTCAGCACTTGACCCAGTAATAGTAGCACTTACTTTGATTTCTATTCTTCTTCCATCTATTTGTGTATTTATTATAAAAAAGAAAGAAAGAAAAAAATAAGAATTCCTTGCTACAAGCACTTTACTGACATAACTGTGACTTCACACAGCACTTACATACTGTTGTTCTCATGTTGATTTGATTTGATTCTACTATTCTCATTTGTAAGTCGCTTTGGATAAAAGCGTCTGCTAAATGACTAAATGTAAATGTAAATGTTATCACGTGCACCCTAGAACAGTCACTACAATGAATGTAATTCAGCATTATTATCTATCGTTTATTCAGTGCATGTATTGATTGCAATTAAAAAAGGAGAAACCAAAAATAGCCAGTAATATAAAATAAAGATTAAAGGGACAGTTCACCCAAAAATGAAAATTATCCCATAATTTACTCACCCTCAAGCCATCCTAGGTGTATATGACTATCTTCCTTCAGACAAACACAATCAGAGTTATATTAAAAAATATCCTGGCTCTTCCAAGCTGTATAATGATAGTGAATGGGGCTCGAGATTTTAAAGTACAAAAAAGTGAATCCATCCATCATAAAAGTAATCCATACGGCTCCAGGGGGTTAATAAAGGCCTTCTGAAGTGAAGCGATGGGTTTTAGAAAGAAAAAATATCCATATTTAAAACTCTTTAAACTATAATATAAAACTGACTTCCATCGAGTTCCAGCAGAAGAGACGCATGATGTATTGACGAACATGGAAGCGCAGAGAATAGAGCAAAACAAAACACCAGTCATGAATTAGAAGTCTAAAACGATAATTTTTAAAGAGAAATGTCTGAGGATTTCGATATAAGAGAAGAGGAGCTTGAGTTTGTTGCCCAGCCCTATTTGTTTGAACCGCAAGAGGCGTCTAATCTACGTCATCCGTCGGGTCAGAGGTCACTCTTCCGTCGGAACTCGAATTGGGTATGGCCAGTTTTAAATATGATTTTTTTTCTTACAAAAACCCATTGCTTCACTTCAGAAGGACTTAATTAACCCCCTGGAGCCATGTGGATTATTTTATGATGGATGGGTGCACTTTTTTGGGTTTCAAAATCTCATGCACTATTTACTACTATTATAAAGCTTAGAAGATAACTCTGATTGTGTTCATCTGAAAAAAGATAGTTATAAATACCTAGGATGGCTTGAGGATAAGTAAATCATGGGATAATTTTCGTTTTTAGGTGAACTTTCCCTTTAAATTGAAATGGCATTGTATGCAATCATATTTTTAAGCAAATATGTACAATGTCTAGAATATGAGGTGTAAAATTTTGAAAGAACATTTAAAAAACATTTCATAGAGCAGCTCTATCCAGAGATAGACCAACAGTTCATCCTGTTAAAGACAAACTTTCTCATTACTATTTCTATCGCATTTCATTAGCTCAAAGCGTCATGAGGATCTACGCTTGTTTGCTATTTGTTATTTGTTTGGGTGTTTATGAGGGTTTCAAAACCCAACCCCGTGTCTGTCTGGGTGGTCGTCTAGACTGCCAAAGATGCCCCTTGAATGTTTGGATTCTGAGATTTATTTATTTGTATTCAGGATGAATATGCAAAATGGAAAGTGCAATCCTCTTTAGCACATCCTGCTAACAGCAGGTCGTTCATCCGTCCAGACTGTGGTTGGTCTGCTCAGACACTGGCTGGCATACATGGATGACCAAGGTGTGTTGGCACACCCCACCCACTCTCAGTTTAGTGGGCAAACATTTATTCGCCAATCCAAGGGTATAATCACCCTTTCTGAGCGCAGCACAAAAATATGCCGAAGATGTCAATAGTGTTTAATATTCAGAAAAAAAAAGGTTTGCAGCCTAACAATTTTTTTTTTAATATGGTACATTGATGGCATCCAAAAATACTATGGTATTTGCATGTAGATGCATAAGCATATATATGTGAACTCCAGAGAACCAACCAAAAAAAAAAAAAAATTCATAATGTTGATGGATTATGTTACATGTCCAACATGACGATTTTTGTAAGTTTAAATAGCCAATTATCATACTGTAAACATGGAATTAGTTGTTTCATAATTCCTATACTTAGCATATTTTTTTAATCTTTGAAAACTCAAGCAGCAATTCACATCATCCATTACACACTA
>RJVU01015592.1:2401044-2421886 GCA_003731715.1 Anabarilius grahami | reverse complement strand
AGAATGTAAATAAATATTATGTTTCGTTAAATTATTAGATTATTACAATATTGAGTATTTCTGCAAAAAAATAAATAAAAAAGACAAAATGCTTCATTGAACAAATGAGTGAATCATTTTTGTGAACTAGTTCATTTAAATGAAATGTCAGAACAAGCAATTCATTAAAATGAATCAGACTTCCTAATGCTTCATATTTCAATTGAGGGGGTGGGCAGCAGAATGTAACTTAGTGTTATGTTTCATTAAATTATTTTAATAAACATTACCATATTGAACAAGTGATTCATTAAAAAAGCCTTTCTAATGAGTGTGGAAATTTTAGAAGAATACTTTTGATTTTAAGTAACATTTTGTGATGCTACACTAGGCAAAAGTAGCTCAAAACATTTTTGATAACAGCTGAGATACTGTTATGCTACTGGAAAATGATATGTTCACTCAAATGAAAATTCTGTCAATATTAACTCACAATCATATTTTTCCCAACCTGCATGACTTCTGTGGAGCACAAAAGATGATACTCTAAAAGTCAATGGGGTGCACAAAATATTGGACTCCACTGACTTTTGACTTTCCTTTTATAGACACATATCCTCAAAATATCTTCAAACTATCACTTTTGTGAAATATGTTCTCCTAAAATATCCTCTCTCTCTCTCTCTCATATATATAAAGTTTTGGGAAGTTTGTTTGACCACTTAATTAAATAGAACCAAAAAAAGGAAAAAAAAAAATCACTGATTTATTCAGCATGATTCAATGCATGCTTTGGGCTTTATCTTAATAGGCAGATCATCTCATTACATCACTTACTCTGTGGAGAGCAGTGGTTTGGCTCTCTGTTCTGTTAATCTGTTTAACACAAAGATGGTCCAGGCCGACAGTAATTAGACTACATAGCAACACAAACCAACGGGTTTCACTTAGAGTCAATCCTAACCACCTCAACTCTGTGCTGCATTACGCGGTGCGGAACGGGGCCCGTCCTGTGCCAGATCCGTCCAGTTTCACACCGTTCTCAGACAGTTTTCCACCTCAAATGCCGACAGAAAAAAAAGCCTGGTCGTGGGTGGTTTACCGGGGTCAGTCCACCGACAGAGTGCGCATTTCATGAGAACGCAGCCACTTAATTCTGAACCATTCGTCAGATTTACTCATTTACATGAGGACAGCTATCATTTTGTGCGAACGCTGACATTGATAAATGAGGCGTTTCAGTTAATAAGCAATACAAACAAATGAGAGGTCTTGAGAGAGAAGATGGTCCTCATTTAACTCCTGTTTTTTGTCTTACTGGGGTTCATAAAGATTGTTTCCATATGATTGCTGCATTAATTCGAGCAGAATCTGGTCGGGACTCGTGATTTAAAAGCTGCTCCTTTGTGTGTCTTTAGTGCGATTCGGTTTTTATTAGGTGGAAAAACAAACCTTGTAGTTTGAAACTACCAAAACATGGAAAATTCCATTCGCATGTCAAAATATTGTTTGATGTTTAACCAATAGGTTTGTGATTTTATCTGCGTAACAGTGCAGTGGACCCAAATATTTTCAGATCAGGCGTTCTGTATGTGTGTGTGTATTACCATAAAATTTTCCCCATAAATTTGTGTCAATTTGCACTCGTTTTATATTTTTAAAGCGTGTTAAAATATTTTTAAATCAAATTAGCAACGCCATAAATGACCATCTGATTTCCAGCAGGGATCCGTGTCGTTGGGAAACGGAAAATTTAGATGTGCAATGAAAAATGATAAATTATTGAACGGAGACCAAAACATATCAGCACTCTGACTGAGCCTTTTTTCTCCCGTCCGAGTAAAAATATTAGCACAAAAAGTCCTTATTAAGGGTGGCGATGTTATTTTAACTAGTTTGAATCACCTTTGGTCTCGGTGAGTCCCTGAGAGCTTATAAGTTCTCTCAAGCAACAGAAGCAGTGCATGAAAAGTTTTCTCCACTGGTTTAACGCAACACTAGCAGAGAACAAGCACTCCCGTCTTCTCTACTTGAGCGTGGTGAAGCCGTGTGAGATGGAAATGACACTTTCTTATGTTCTGTGAGGTCAGAGGAGGCTGCAGATAACAATGTGGCTCCTGAAAACCACCTGCACACAAATTGAGATTAACAGTTAGTCTAAAATAATTAAGAGTGTTTTTTCAAACTAAATTAGGTATAAAAGTCATTTAATTTAACCAGTTTATTCCCAGTGGCATTTGAGGTGTTGGAAAGCTACTTTGAAACTTTATCTTGCAAAGTTTCACAAAATGTAAATTAGCTAAACTACCGTCAACCTTTGGAAAAGGTAGTTCACTAAACTTCAAACTACTAACAAACAGCAGCGGGATATATCTTGAATATAATGTAATATAGGCCTGCTGTCATTTAATATGATCAGAGCTGTGTATTTCTGGGAGAAAAAAAGTTTCAAAGAATGAATCAATGAATACATTAGGGAGAGAGCAATAAACTTAAGATTTATACACTAAATAGAACTACAAAAAAAATACAGTTGAAAAAGTAATGAACTATACAATATTTAAGAGATAAAATATTGTGCATATTGTGGACTTTATTTGGTTTAGTTACATGAATTGTCCAAATGAACTGATTCACAAAAATTACTGTACTGTACATATACAGTACCGGTCAAAAGTTTGGGAACATTAAGTTTTTTATTTTTTTAATGTTTTTGAAAGAAGTCTCGTGTTCACCAAGGCTGCATTTATTTGAGCAAAAATACAGTACAAGCAGTAATATTGTGAAATATTAATACCATTTAAAAGAGCTCTTTTCTNCCTTTGGAAAAGGTAGTTCACTAAACTTCAAACTACTAACAAACAGCAGCGGGATATATCTTGAATATAATGTAATATAGGCCTGCTGTCATTTAATATGATCAGAGCTGTGTATTTCTGGGAGAAAAAAAGTTTCAAAGAATGAATCAATGAATACATTAGGGAGAGAGCAATAAACTTAAGATTTATACACTAAATAGAACTACAAAAAAAATACAGTTGAAAAAGTAATGAACTATACAATATTTAAGAGATAAAATATTGTGCATATTGTGGACTTTATGTGGTTTAGTTACATGAATTGTCCAAATGAACTGATTCACAAAAATTACTGTACTGTACATATACAGTACCGGTCAAAAGTTTGGAAACATTCAGTTTTTTATTTTTTTAATGTTTTTGAAAGAAGTCTCGTGTTCACCAAGGCTGCATTTATTTGAGCAAAAATACAGTACAAGCAGTAATATTGTGAAATATTAATACCATTTAAAAGAGCTCTTTTCTATGTGAATATATGTTAAAATGTAATTTATTCCTGTGATCAAAGCTGAATTTTCAGCATCATTACTCCAGTCTTCAGTGTCACGTGATCCTTCAGAAATCATTCTAAGATTATTTCTTATTATAATCAATGTTGAAAACATGTGTTTTTTTGTTTTTTGTGTGGAAATCATGATACACTGCCATTCAAAAGATTGGGTTAAGTAAGATTAAAAAAATAATAATAATAAATGAATGAATTAATTAATACTTCAGTTTAGCAAAGGTACATTAAATAAATTGCTGAAAATAAATTTCCACAAACATTTTTCAACATTGATAATCAGAAATGTTTCTTGAGCAGCAAATCAGCATATTAGAATGATTTCTGAAGGATCATGTGACACTGAAGACTGGAGTAATGATGCTGAAAATTCAGCTTTGATCACAGGAATAAATTACATTTTAACATATATAGTTAAAAAGAAAAGAGTTCTTTTAAATGGTAATGATATTTCACAATATTACTGTTTTTTACTGTATTTTTGATCAAATAAATGCAGCCTTGGTGAGCAGAAGAGACTTCTTTCAAAAATATAAAAAAAAAAACTGCCTCAACTCACTTGTTGTCATTGGAAAAGTTGCATTTTTAAAACAATTTAACTACTGTCACGCAAAAAACATTTACTTACATTCACTACTTTCAGTTAGTTACTCTCCAACAATGATCACGGTAGAAAAAGGGCTTTAATTTGGGAACTCTACTTTTGGGAAGTTGACATGTCCTGTGGTGTGACATACTAAACTCCATCTAAAACTATATCAAATAGCATATTGGTATTGCAAAGTTATAACAAATACAGTTCATTAATTGAGAGACTATGGAGTTTTGGGACTTGTAAAATCTCATTTGTCACACCACACTAAAATGATGTCAGCAGAACAGTTACAGAACTTACTTATATACAAAATATGCATTTTGACACATTCATGCAAATTTTAACCTTAAATCTTGATTTTAAAACAGCTCATAGACCTGTTATGCATCAACTACCCCTGTATTCAACAATAAAAGTACATAAGGTGTGAACTTTTATCACTTGCTGTAATGATTTCCACATGAAATATGCACATCTGGTTTGCAAGTTTAGGTTTATGACAACATAAAGGCCAACATAAAGATTTAAAAAATAACTTGTTTTAAAGTTCTGGATATGGTTTGCATAGGCAACATTTTAAAACAAGTTACCAAAAAGTATTTTTAATGTCTCGTTTTAAAGCATTAATCTTTAAATCTTCATAAAAGTTATGGTTTGACATCTTCACTCTGCACTAGCATGAAATGATCCATTCACTGACTTCCTGTTCGGTTATAATAGTTCTTCCATGCTGTCATTTACTTTACACTTGTACAAAACTAAACATGGTCTGACTGATTCTTAACAAAAGAAGAAAATGCACAGGCATTTTGAGCCCTGTTGACATTGCAGAACAGGGTTTTGTTGCTAATTTTCCCAAGCCGAAACAAAAACAATACTTTCTATGCGAGTTAGATTTCGCTGCGCAGTCATGCCCCTAAATGATGGCGGCGTACGTAATGACCTCAGCCAGGCCAAGGTAATTTTGGGTGCCACTTTCAATCAGCGGCATAACCACAAAACATTACAGTGATGCAGAGTGATGCTTTTGGAAATAACATCCTTTGCTGTAAAATTATTATCAATGCACGCATCGGGAAAAAAATGAGAACAGGTGGGAAAAACAACAAATACAAAAATGAAACCTCAAAGAGCCGATGACAGCTGGGACGTTTCATCTTAAACCACGCCAGAATGGATGATGGCAGCTGGATTACGGTGGCGCTCGGAGGATTGCACACCGCCCTTCTAATGCCCAGGAGCCTTTGAGTCTGTGCGTGGCTTCGGCCCCTCGGTAATAAGTAAGATACTGCATGCAGCCTCACAGCAAACGTCTGCAGCCGCTAAAATTAAATCCCTGAAACCAGATGAAATTCCCAAAAGAATAAACCTTCTTGACTTTATTATACAGAGCGCTTCCAAGTACATGGGCTGAAAGAAAAGCAGAAGAAGGGTAACCTAAGAAGTTAATTGACTTGTGTCTGGCATGCACATAGGGCATTGTGTTTTGTGCTCAAACGAGTGGTCCAAAATTGCGTGAAATCTGAAAGTGACACATTTGGCATCATCTGGATAAGTTCTTTTTTTTTGTTGTCAATATACATATACTAGTCAATACTTGAATGATTTAATTTAGAACTTCCATGGAAAATCATGTTTACAAAAGTGTCTCTAGTATGTTTGGGTTGGTGCTTGTAAGCCGATGCCAACTGTACTGTAAATCACCACAAAGAAAATCATATATTTTGAAAAATTTAATTTAATTTTGTGGGTAACAAACAGACAAAAAACAATAATAACCAAATGATGTGAAACACATGATACAGATTTGTTTTCTAGACTGGTTTTCCTCAACTTTGCATATAACATATTCATCATTTTTCATTTGATCTACTGAGTAAAAATCAGTCATGACATTTTTAAATTATTTCTATTAAATTTAGAGTTCTATAATGTCATATGATTATGTGAAGTTGATTTTTATATTTATTGCCCATGCAAAACTCACTGCCATGGTGCTAGGGTGTTCTGGGTAGTTTCCAGGGCATTGCTGCGTATAAGGCTGCTAAGGTATTCTGGGTGGTTGCTAGGTCGTTATTTAATGGCCCAAGTCGAAAGAGCCTACAATGGCCTCCAAAAGTTTGGAAACACTCTGCATTTCAACATCAGGTTTTGAAAAATATTAGCATAAATCCTTATTTTTTGGTGTGCATATTATTTCTTTAACGCATTAAAGTATGTTGCAATTACCATTAAAGACCAGGAATAAAGATTTTCAGTTACACTTTATTTTAAGGTGCTTTTGATACATTGTAATTACACATTTAAGTACTGAATAATAGTAATTAACAACATGCACTTAGTATATAATTAGGGTTAAGGTGATGATACTTGGGACAACTTTTTGAGCAATGTTGCTTGGGCACTTTCCCACCAAGAATGAACAACAAATTTCTATCTGGATATTTTAGATAGGTCGTGGGCAATTTTTTGAGATCCTCCAATCTGAATGCTAGTAGCCGATCACGTGACCGGCTTGGAGATTTCCACAAAGATTCAAACAAGTTGGCGGCCTCTCAGCGGCAGTGGAGCGAAGAAAAGGATCGTGAACTTATATATTTTTAAACTGGTAAGTTGTATGTGTCAACCCAAAACAGGGAATTTACCTCATTTAATGCTTAAATACCAACAGATGTCCAATGTAATGTGCGTAGGCGGTAATTTAGCCATCAAATGTTTTCAGTTAAATACTAAAAAAGATGCGTTCTGTTTAATGTCTGCAGTGGTGTAGTAGCTTTTGACGTGATCGACCTGGGTTTTGAATCCGCCTTTTGCCAAACTCGCTCGTCTCCCTTTTCCCATTACAAATCAGATAGGAAAGGCATTTATATTTAATAAAAATGTAGAAAATTCTTCAAAAGTTGAAATAAAGTGCCTAACAAGTGTTTAATAATAAAGTATTTATTGGGTTGGGAATAGATTTGCTCCTCTCTGATTGGTTGCTGCCAACTGTCCGTTGCCCTAATTAGTTGCCCGTTGACGGCAACATTGCCCAGCAACACTGCTCAAAAAGTTGCCCCATGTATCATCATCTTTTGGGTTTGGTTTAGGGTTAGTTGCATGTAATTATGCATAATTTATTGTTACTACTATAGTAAGTATGTAATATATGTAACAAGGACACTAAATAAAGTATTGAAAAAATTAGCTCAACACTTCTTTATAGCATTGCTGATTGATTGCTAATTAAAGTTAGTACACAAACAGATTAGGGGTCGACCGTTTATCGGCGCCGATATTAAGCATTTTTATGGTTATCGGTATCAGCCATTTTCTAAACCGATATGCCGATAAAATAATTTAATATTGAAATGCGCTCTGATGCAGCCACCTCTGTCGGAACTCATTCGTTGCTTGTTGTTGTTTACTTCTTTAAGTTTTACTAAATGTTTACAGAATGCTGCATATATCCCTATATATTGGTTCAAAACATCGGTTATCGGTCTACTTGAGCGGTAATAATCGGTATCAGCCCTGAAAAACACATATCGGTCGACCCCTAAAACAGATCAATTATAACAGTTTATAGATGATTAGTAGCTCTAGTGTTTTTTGTTCTTAATTTATTTTTTATTTAATATATTTACAGAGTTTGTACTGTCCCTTATTAATGCAAAGTCATCAGATGGATTTATGCTGATATTGTCCACTTTTGCTTTGATTGTTTGGAGTGCACTGTATGTGATGCTTACTTTAATAATAATTAATAAAAGCAAATTCATTTTAAATGAATAAAAGCAAATTCATACCTCACCGGAATGTGACACCAGCTCTTTCAAAGAACATTGGGTCTGCTTTCTGAAAATGAAATAAATCTTTAGAGTTATAAGTAACACCAGACCAGGAATTTCCTTAAAAGCAGGAACTGGAAGTTTGAGTGGGAGTTTTAACAGCGTGTGCAGTCTTTGTCCAGGTGGAAACACACACACACACACACACTCATACACACACAGCTGGGCCTCACATGTTCATGGACGCGTTCCAATGACTGTAAGGACTTCCTCTTTGCTTACCTGTGCGCTTTTGGCAGCCGTGAGGGTCATGGAGACCCTGAGGGAGAGCTGACCTTCTGTCTGACCTGCTCAGGCCAGACACGGGAGTTCCTTTCACCCACATCAAAGCAGCCATTTGTCTTATGTAATAAATAGTGGTCTAATTCTGAGGGACGCCTACTAAAAGAGCTGGACGTTTGGCTTTAAATTATGACTGAATCAACAAAAGCAAGTGCAGGGCAGTGTCATGTCTCAGGCTGAAAAACCTCAAATGAATCATGAGGGAAATTAAGAAAAAATATATAAAAAAATATATAAAAACAGATATTATAAATATATAAATATAAACTGTGTTAATGAAGACATACATGTACATACATACATACATACATACATACACACACATGCCTTCGCCTCCCCAGCACCACCTGCCTCGATCTGCTACGAGATGTCACCCTCTCTCTAGCAGCAGCAGCAGCAGCATGTTTCCCCTAATTTTATGAGCATTTTCAGAGCATTTAGCAGAAAAAAACATAGCTCCAGCGGCAGCAGACCTTGTCATCCAAGACCAAACCTATAAACATTCTATTTACATTAATAAAATGCTTTATGAACTATCCCTAGAGATGTCATGACTAAAATACACACACACACACACACACACACACACAGTATATGAGTTTGAGAACACTTACAACCCACGTATAGTTTCCTCTATTTCCATTTTTGGGTGATATTGTGTTAAACATGAATTTAGGAGGTGTCAGATCAAATCTGTACATAAATGATCAGTTGACTCACTGACCCTTTGCTGGAAAGAGCAATTAAAGGCCAGAGACAACAATCTATAAATCTACTGCCCAAGTTCTTCCCTCCATCTCAAACAAGACCTGTAAAAAGCAAAATACACAGTTCTATAACTGTTCTAATTCTACGGTTCATGGTGTGGCGCGGCATAGTGGTTAAGGGTCAGAGCTGATAATCGGATGGTTGCTCGTTCAAAGGGGTTGGTCGTTTCACTATTGTGTCCTTGACAAACAAATTTGATAGCAGAACAGCTGTGTCTGTAATAAGTATGGGGTGCCATTCTATGAAGTTATATGGTGATAAATAGAAACACTGATTCTATAGTAATGCTAAATGTCAACATTATAAACAACTAACTATACAACCGAATATAGCTGGCTAAAAAATAAAAAAAAAGTTAGATGATGTTAGGCAAATTAAGTAAATGTCAACCAGGGTTATTATAGTTAACTAAAACTAAAGCTAAAACTAAAACTAAAATAAAAAAAATTAAAAATGTCATTACTTGAAATAAACATTAAATGAAATATCATATATAAACTTTAGCATTTCAGATAAATCTCATTTTGGTTTAGTTTAAGTTGAAGTACTAAAATAACTAAAATTTAGAACTTAATATAAATATGTTTAAAATTAATAAAAAACACAAAAACAACAAAATTACTAAAACTTTAATTAAAAAAAATAAAACAGAAAAAATAAATCTAATTCAAAATAGTATCTGCAATACTAGTATATCAATGATATTAAAATAACACTAATGACAACATGAATGTGACATCAAAAAAAACATTAACAAACTATGCAAAGTAAAGAATATGCAACCCAGACTACAGAAGATGGGTTCACTTGTAATGAGGATAAAGATGCCATTCTCCAGCTATAGTGCCACGAAATCATTAATTAGAAAGTCATAAGTCTGTCTACTATTTCTACTATCTTTCCCAGAATTCCCCTCTCAAGGTGTTTCCTGCTGTTCTAGCTGAGGTTCTCTTCTGTGGTCTCGTCTGCTCTCCAGATACTCATTATAAATTGGAGCGCCTTGAGTTTCTCTGGGTGGGGATAAATGACTGAATATGAGGCACATCTCGCTCGCTCTCTCCCACACCACGTGCGGCCATGTGGGGCAAGGAGAGCCGCTCTGGCCCCTGTGATCTCCAGCAGAGCCTGGATGAGCTCTCTCTGTCAGGAGCAGAACCTCCCCACCCTCCTGCGGCCCATCAATCACTGCTGTAGGCTCTCTCAGATCTCCACGCAAAACCCTTCATTTACTCACTGGCTCTGTGTGCTGCTTCACATGGGAACATTTAGGAGGGGGAAAAAAAGGAAAAAAGTCCCTTTGTCCCTGAGTTTTTGAGGAAGGGGGGCTGGATTTTCACTGATGCAATGTAGTGGATAATCATCTATTATTAAGGATCCAGCCCACATATATTTTAACAGATTTATAGCGGAATTACTTCTCTCAGACTTTGCAGTAAATCAGAAAGGTTATGCAATCCATGAGGAACCACCCCATCTCCTCCTGAACAATTTAGGACTTTCTATCAGTCTAATGTGTTCCAAGTAGGATCGCTGTAGTTAATGTGCATTAATCTTTGAGATGATTTGTTTAACATTTATTATACTATAGGGTTGTTGAATTCTTTAATCTGATTGTCTGACGAATGTTCTAAGGTGTGCAATTATTTTCAGGGAAATACACGGCTAAAGTAGTTCCAGGCAGGTCTTGACCGGATTATAATTCCATATCACTTTGCCAAAGGACTTCAGTTATTTCAATAGGTCCTTACAGCCTACAACAGCAAAAGAACCAAAACCCACAACCACATTGACCAAGCAAATAAATATAGTAAACAATAGGATGAAAACGATCAATTATTTTCATGATTTTTGCAACAAAATTACATTTTATTATGAACAGAGAGCACATACTCACAAAACATATATCTCAAACACTCACACAGAAACGTGTTGTCAGCGCTGCTCTGACAATTTTATCAGTAAAAAGTTTAGTAGCTTAAAAGCTACATGACATTTCTGACTAGCGAGGTAATAACAGCCAGTTCTTGAAGCAGATAAACTTACAGTTTCGCTATTAGAGACGCTGCTGCCGAACACTGTTGAGAGACACACAGACTCAGGTAATTCACACATGCTTAATCTCTCTCTCTAATAACTGCATTAATGACTGCATTAGTCTGCCATCACTGGCTAAAGCTTCAGTTACTAGCTCTAAATTGAGGTTTTGGAATTAGCAACAGAGGCGTGCGTAAGAAATTAGTCCTACAAACGAGTGTTTTAAAGAGTTGGTTCACACAAATATGAAAATTATATCATTAATTACTCACCATCATGTCGTTCCACACCCGTAAGACCTTCGTTCATCTTCGAAACACAAATTAAGATATTTTTGATAAAATCCCATGGCTCAGTGAGGCCTCCATTGACAGCAAGTTAATTTACACTTTCAAACGCCCAGAAAGGTATTAAAGACATATTTAAAACAGTTCATGTGACTACAGTGGTTCAATATTAATGTTATGAAGTGACGAGAATACTTTTGTGTGCCAAAAAAAAACAAAAAACGACTTTATTCAACAAAATCTAGTGATGGGCGATTTCAAAACACTGCTTCTTGAAGCTTTGAAGCTTTACCAATCTTTTGTTTTGAATCAATTCCTAAACACTTATGACGTAAATAAGCCTTGTTTACCGAAATCAATTTTTCAAGCGCTCAATTCACGCGCACCGTCCGCGGTCACAAAAATTCGGCTTCAGGCGGCCACTGTTCAGAGAGTCAAAGCTAGTCAACAGTCTAGTAAACGTTGGCAACCTCTTTAAGTTATTCTTGACTGCGCCGATGATCAACGCATCGTGTGAAAGAATTTTTTCTTGGTTGCGCCGACTGAAAACACATGAGAAACACCATGAGACAGGAAAGACTCGGACATTGCAGTACTGAACACTGAATGGTCCATGCATGTGGATTTGGATAAAACAGTTTATCGCTTTGGTGCCGTGACTGGTGAACTCATTTTAGCCCTTCACAATGGTGTATAGCGGACGGGCACGCAGGGGTATTACATTTTTCTTATTACGCTACTTTTATTATTAAATTAATATTGCAATTCATTCGCCCTGCAATCATAGCGCATCACCGCATAACTGACACACTGTGAGGACAATAAAAAAATAGCATACTCTTCATTTAAAAAACAACTTTAACACGAAATTCTTCTTGATTCACGAAAAATACAAATTTTTTCTCACTATGGGCCACAAGAGAAATATTAAGAAAATAAATTAGATTCATCTCGCATTGTCTCTTAGAAAACATGTGCCATTAATGTAGCGTGCCAAAAGCTCGGCCAGTTTTTACTTTCATTTTCTGTAGTGAATAATTGACTGGCGTTTGAGATTTCTTCACGCGCATAACTCTCACACAAAGTTTGCACATTGATTGTGTGAGATATCCACTAGCTCGCCTTCATAGTTTAAAATGGAAATATTTTCAATATTCCAACGTAGCATTTTTTTTTCCACCAGTTGCTTGCAAAATGATGGACAATGATTCACAAATCGTGCGCGTCATTTCCAGTGATAATAAAATCCGTCCCCCCCCCCAACTTTGAGTCAAATGATGCCCATGGTGTTAACGGTAGTATAAGCGGATTAATCGATGACCGTTGAATTATTAGAACATAATGCACACCCAAGGTGGTAATTCACCCACAACGTGAAGCAGAGCAATTTATTATTATATATTAATATATTATATGAGATCTTATGATGATGATTATTATATTTATGTCAACCAGTCACAGAAATGACTACAAAAATCCTTGAAATTGAACTAGCACTTAATTTAATGAATCAACTGACAGCTGTAGTTCTAGGTCTTGAACTTATTTACCACTTATTCATCTATTTATGTATCTGCTTTGAGCTGTTTTGCACACCGAATTTTGGTTTGCATTTGGTATAAGAGAGTGGTAGTAAGAGAGTGACTACATAATGATTTGACAAATGTAATTGTCCAGAGAAATGTAGAGGGGGAAAAAAACGGCATTAAAGAAAAATGGGCAAACGGACTCGCATATGGCAGCAATCTATGATTGAAAAGCAAGAAAGCTGTTATTTAGACATGAGAGTGAAGGGAAAATGCTTAGTCAACTGAATCATCCAAACAGCAAATAGCAGGAGTGACACAGAGCACTGAACTGATCCTGAGTGGGTGCTATGTGCCGTCTATTCTGAGCTGGCCAATGTTGACCTCATAACCCACTTACCAAACTAAAAGCCCTGTTTACTGGAAGCATGTCTCACAGCAGACAATAAAAGTCTAAGAGACAACCGTCATTCCCACAGGACCTCCTCTGACCTACTGATCCCACGCGTTTGACTGAGATCCAGGGGTCAGAGCGTCGAAACACGCTGATGCCATGGAAAGAGTGACAAGTTGGAGAATCATCACTATTGATATCATATGATCAAGCGATTTAAACACGTGCCTCATGTCAGAGCGTGATGATAACTGAGTTTGATTACAGCATCACATCTCTATGTTTAGAGTGTTTACACTCGTATAAGAGGTGCTGACAATGGGCTCTTTGTACATGTTTGGTGAGCAATCCATACTACATAATAGTAATTATTTAGTCATCCGTTTAAGTCACATATTAATGGTGTTGCTCATCACGTGTGACATGAGAGCATGTTTACAGCAGGGTTGTGTGTCATTCAGAACTGAATTTGAATTAAATGTGAATTGAGTCAGCAAATGTAGTTGAAATTCATCAACTCTTTTTTAAAAACACATTTCATTTTTTTTATATGAATTACCCATAAATATGTTATATATGTCTGTACATAAATGTGTGTGTTTAGTCTATATATTTATGTGTATTGTATATATTATCTAAATATATTTACTATACAAATCATTTTATTTAATATATTGACTGTCATTATATGTATCAGGGTGAAGGAGCCTTAGTTTCCCAGAATGTTCCAATTTGTTAAATAATTAATAGACTTGAATTTTTATGACAGTAATTATTTTCATACAGTGATCTGAAAGATCTGAGAGACTGAAGATCTTGTAGTGCTGTATGGCAAAAATAAAAACAGTTTTGACAGTATTGAACTTAGTTTAAGTAGTAAAAATAGGTCTAATCAGCTCAGGAAACCGATCATGTATTTTACACATCAAGAAATAATAAAACATATATTCATATCCTTGAATAAATAAGCACAAATTGTGAAAATTAATGTTATACACTGTGCACTTTATTTAAAACAAATGTTATTGGAGTATGTTTTACAAGAAAATACAATTTCAGTCTTTCTACATGTTTAATTCAGTGTTACTTGCAGTTTCTTGCTAATTATTTCTGAAGTTTACTAGAAATTACTGAGTAAAAATGGTTTCTACACCCAATTTTTTATCAGTGTATGTTAGACTAGTGAAATTCTTCTGTTTTGCAACACTGCTGAATTAGTACATTTCACTTGCTGTCATATTGATTCAAATTCGAACTCAGTTCTCAATATTGCCAAACCCTGTTTAACGGTGTATGTTTTAGATTCTGCTAGTTTGACTGCACACTGAGTTATGTGATTGTCTTTTTATTATCCCTGCTCCCTTGTGTACTTCCTGTTGCAGACCTCAGAACCTTGTAGTGATGGGGGCTTAAAGTCCCCGCCCACATCAAAAAGATCCCCAACCCTTCCTGACCCCACAAGATGGCGGACACCCGCCTGCTGACTACGCCCCCTCTGTTCGGGATGTAATGAAGGAGCCATCAAACAGCATTTATAATCTTGAAGCAGGACGTTTTTAAAGTGGTCAGCTCCAGGAGCACTGGAATTGTTGAGCGCAATTTGCGGTCGCTGCATTTTCTTGTAAAAGAGCCACGTCCTGGCAGAGTTCAGTTTTTTTAGTGGATTTGGAAATGCAGAAGACATTTTATATCGTATAACCATCTCATGCTAATTTAAGATGAGGAAGAGTCATTCATTTGGTTTTGAAATGGAAATGTCGGTATATTAATATGACAAAATGACGTAATCATACATTTTTTGTACCTGGAAAATGAAAACGATAGCTACTGCTGGAATTTCCACTGCTTCACTGAATCTAACCTGCAATTAGAAAAAAACACAAATAATGATAATTGTAATCATAATTTAATTGTCGTTAGTATCATCATTATTAAACAGGCTGTAATAGTATGTTTTACTGTCATTGAAATAATTACAAAATATGTTGGTTCAGTCACTCTGAGGTGGTCTTGAACATTATTGACTGAAGTACATCTAAATCTTGCTGACAACTTTAGAAACTAAAATCACGTTTCCCAGACAGACTTTACAATTTTACAGCTCATAAATGTCTGTTCTTTATATATTATCTTCAGGTTGTATTGAGGTAAAACATCATGGCTTACATTTTGTTAAAGGTGCCCTAGAATTTTTTTTTAAAAGACGTAATATAAGTCTAAGGTGTCCCCTGAATGTGTCTGTGAAGTTTCAGCTCAAAATACCCCATAGATTTTTTTTAATTCATTTTTTTAACTGCCTATTTTGGGGCATAATTAGAAATGAGCCGATTCAGGGTGTGTGGCCCTTTAAATCTCGTCCTCCACGCCCACGGAGCTCGCGCTTGCCTTAAACAACATAAAAAAAGTTCAAACAGCTAATATAACCCTCAAAATGGATCTTTACAACAAAGTGTTCATCATGCAGCATGTCTAATCGCGCAAGTACAGTGTTTATTTTGATGTTTACATTGATTCTGAATGAGTTTGAGGCTATTCTCCGTGGCTAACGGCTAATGCTACACTGTTGGAGAGATTTATAAAGAATGAAGTTGTGTTTATGCATTATACAGACTGCAAGTGTTTAAAAATGAAAATAGTGACGGCTCTTGTCTCCGTGAATACAGTAAGAAACGATGGTAACTTTAACCACATTTAACAGTACATTAGCAACATGCTAACGAAACATTTAGAAAGACAATTTACAAATATCACTAAAAATATCATGTTATCATGAATCATGGCAGTTATTATTGCTCCATCTGCCATTTTTTGCTATTGTCCTTGCTTGCTTACCTAGTCTGATGATTCAGCTGTGCACATCCAGACGTTCTGCCCTTGTCTAATGCCTTTCATAATGTTGGGAACATGGGCTGGCATATGCAAATATTGGGGGTGTACACCCTGACTGTTACGTAACAGTCGGTGTTATGTTGAGATTCGCCTGTTCTTCGGAGGTCTTTTAAACAAATGAGATTTATATAAGAAGGAGGAAACAATGGAGTTTGAAACTCAGTGTATGTCTTTTCCATGTACTGAACTCTTGTTATTTAACTATGCCGAGGTAAATTCAATTTTTGAATCTAGGGCACCTTTAAAGCGATTTTTGATGGACTCACTTTATGAATTTCAGGAAAAACTGGGGCTGCATCTGAAATCGCATACTTCTCTACCATATAGTAGGTGAAAAAGAATATGTGACAAGAGCAGTCTGTTCGAATTCACAGTACTCATAAAAGATCAGGCAAAAAGTACCCAGATTACCTACTACTTCCGGCGAGATTCTGAAGTGTGCATACCATGGACACTTTACTATCCCATGAGGCCATGGGAGAGGATTTGTGAATTGCAGTGAAGCGACGAAACTGACACTGGTAGGCCACATGATAATGACAATATGGCGAATGTAGATTACATTCATACTACACACATTAATACTATATAGAACATACTTTTTTAGTGTTCACAAAGTACTTATTTAAAATAAGTAACTACTGAACAAAGTATGCGATTTCGGATACAGTGTAGTTTATTGTGCTGTCCTTTTTGTCCCCAATTCCTCCCCTAGTGGTCGACATCGGTAGTACAAGTCACAAGCTGCGTCCCAATTTGCATACTTATACTACGCCCTAAAAGAATGTACTGTTTTGTGAAGAAAAAGTACATTCTTTTGAGTGTGTAGCAGAAGAGTATGCAAGCTTCGGGACACACTACTTCGTCATAATTGCATCTTTAATGGACATTCTGTTGCTTAGTTACGCAACCTGTAACCATTTAAACTGCCCTGCCAATCATCTTGTCACAGTTAAAATCCTCCAAATTTAATTTCCAACCGTTTCGGAGAGAAATGTAGTCGCACGTTGATCTGCCAGTCATGGGTCTTTCATGTGGAGAACTCTACCTATCTAACGTATCATTATAAAAGTTCACAATGCTGTTGCAGATTAAAAATCAGTCATGTGTGTAGTTTTTTTTTTTTAACACTTTTTATTCGTATTTGTAGTTCTAAATGAATCCTCGTCCACAGCGCAATGTGTTATGGGCAATATTAGCCATTAGAATGTGCACGGATCTGCACTTCGGATTCTAACCGGGAAAAGTAGACTATCCGGGTATCTTTGGAATACTCATTTCAACATACTACGATTTGGGATAGACTAATTCTAATTTGAATACTATATAGTATGCAAGTTGTGATTCAGCAACAGTTTTTTTGTTTGTTTTTTAAATGGAGAAAAAAANTATATAAATATATATATATATATATATATATATATATATATATGGCATTTTATTTTTCAAAAAAAGAGAGAGAGAATAATGTGGAAAATACACTAATGTTCAAAAGTTTGGAGTCGGTAAGATTTTTAAATATTTTTGAAAAAAATTCTTATGCTCACCAAGGCAGCATCTACAATAAAAACAGTAAAATATTAGCATAATTTTAAAATAGCTCTTTTCCATTTTAATATACTTTAAAATGTAATTTATTCCTACAAAGCTGAATTTCAGCATCATTCAGTGTCACATGCTCCCTCAGAAATCATTCTAATATGCCGATTTGCTGTTTAAGAAACATTTCTGATTATCATCAATTCTGAAAACAGTTGTGCTGATTAATATTTTAGTGGATACTGTGATACATTAAAAAAAAGGGAGACAAAAAATATATTTTTTAGCTCTGCTTGTAATCTCAACTGTTATGTGGTTACATTAAAATAATATGGACTTTTTAAGTCTCAGCCTTTGTTCTGACTTCCTTTGGGTGGATTCAGTCTTTAATTATTGAGGTCAGACCGTTCCAATAACTACGACCTAATACAAAACTAAAAATGACATCATACCTCCTCAATAAAAATACCAATTCTTTTGGAATTCACTGCTCTTTCTCATTAATTAATGATGCAAACTTTAAAATCACAGAACAGAGTGGCAGACAGCAGCAGTACCAGGACAGACAGCCTTTAGGGTATCATGGGACGGTCCAAATTAAAGCATTGTATGTACAGGAAGGAAATGATTCAATACACTGTGCTATTACTTCCTATTTAACATCCTTGTATTATAAACGAATAAAGGCAGGCTGGCTGGGATCTAAACACTGGCCTTTTTATTTATGTGTCTTGCCCTGGAAGTGGTTGGAAGCTGACGGCTGCCAGAATCCCTATAGATATTTGCCTCGTGTGCGCCGGAGGTTGTTATCAACATGGCTGTGATAAAGGATAAATGATGTCTTAATAGGCTCGCCCGCCGAAAACTTCACATGTGTGTACCAAGCTTAAAAATACAAGCCTTTGAATACAACCCCCTCACATATTGAGGGCTTCATAAATCACTCATACACACTCCGGCCAGTGCACTCTTGGCACGTCATCAGAAGGCCCTCTGGTGACTACTCCTACCTGTCATTCTAGAGAAGCCACGACTTAATTAATGTATAGCAATCGAATTCCTCTGCCTCAGAACGAACACACAGTCTCTGTATCTCGACTTCCCCGGGATTATTTTTCTTGGTCCTTGTTATGCTACGCCGCAGTGCACGTTTGGATATTTATGGATCTGTAAAAATGCACAAGGACGAATTAAAACTCAAGCTGCTGGGACAGCCCCTAAGTAAACAGGGGTGTTTATTCACATGATCCGGGGTTTGATGTGTTTTTGCTGGATGACAGATGAATTTATCAGCTTCACTTTTGTCACACGGCTCCATCATGCTCTGTGAGGCTTTTCAAGGGAAGTCTGAAACCCCACTGTACAAATGTGAATAATTTATTTAATTCTGGAAAACGTCCGGATATATCTAATATCCTATTCTGGTGTAGATATTCAAGGTCACGTCATATACATATCTACAGTACTGTAGATTCTGTATGCATCATTATGCTCACTTAAAGTTGAGGATTTGAATCATCTGAAACTTAACGATTTCAGATCTGATTCCTATTAATTGATTCTGGTTCTTTAAAAGAACTAAAAGAATTGGAATTCCATTGCAAAATGATGAGATCATTTCAAAATATTATACATTATATTATATTATGCTATAACAAATAACGAGCTAACATTTGTCATTAATTCATTTTTATAAAACACTAATGACAAAACTCATGACGCACATCTTTAAACTGATCTAAGCCTTAAGTACAACATAACAGTCATTTGTAAGCTAAAAATAAAGGTTGCTTATTGGCATTGATGGTTCCTCGAAGAACCTTTAACATCCATGCAACCTTTCATTGCACAAAAGGTTCTTTATAATGAGAAAAAAAGGTTATTTAGATTAAAATGGTTCTATTAAGAACTTTTCACTGAAAGGTTCTTTGAGGGAACCAAGTACTTCTATTGCATCGCTGTGAAACCTCCTTTTAGAACCTTTACTTTTAAGAGTGTATGTATTTACTTCACTACATAGAACCAGCTCAAAAGATTCATTTTTGATTCACTAATTGAACAGGTTCATAAGAATCATTCGTTCGAAAATTGGAACAAAGAGGTTGTGCTGTATGTTTTTGATTCGCTAATAAGAACCAGCTCATAACTGTCAGAATTTGTGCTCTACACACACAGCAGTGAGTATTGAAAATGCACACACCGTGAACACACACCTGGAGCATGGGCAGCCTTTGGGGGTTAGGTGCCTTGCTCAAGGGCACCTCAGTTGTGGGTCATGAGAGTGGAAGAGAGCACTGTTCATTCACTCCCCCCACCTACTACTATAAAAAACTGTTTCACTTAAATTTCACTTTAATTTCACTTAAAGAAGATCCAACGTTGCCTGGCACAAGTCTTTCGAAAGGGTCTTTACAATCTTAAAGAAATCAGATGGCATGGGAGGTTTTATTCTCTCTCTTTTGTTTTCAACCAGGTGTAGATTAGATCTTTTTTGTTGCTGTGTTGGAAAGAGAAAGCAGAGCTTCCAGTGTGTCCATAACGCGACAGTAAAACAAACAGCTGCGGCGAGTGTTTGGAAAGAGCTAAATGAATCCCAGGTACTGCACTGTACACCCAACTGCCTTAATCCTGTTAAGACCTGTCCATCACAAACAAAGACATCTATGGAGTTGGTAAAAAAAACAGATTGCGCTCTTCTCAACTCCTGAATCTGCAATTCTTGAAACAGGACTGGCCACAGAGTACTTGGGTGCATTAAAATGTTATCAGTCAGTCATCATGATAAATGAAAAAATCCTGGGTAGACCTCAAACGCCATTGTGTGTGTGTGTGTGTGTGTGTGCGTGTGTGTGCGTGTTTTTTTTTTTTTATCTCACACATAATTTTCATATCATTCTGTCCACTGTCAGTTTGGACCGGATCGTGCACTATAATCATCCTAAATGATGCGAATGTGCCTGTGCTGACATGTTATTTACATTTTATGTCAATTACTGTGTTAAAGGCACTCTGACACAGATTGTGATAGCTTATTACATTTACAGGAATGCTAATCATTGATTTACAGTTCATATACGCTCCACTTAAGCTTAGACGGACTGTTAGAAGTTATGTGTTTTTATTAGTGCTCTCAATCTATTAAAAATCAAACTAATTACAGTACATGACATGATAACATGCAAAATCATTGAATTACATTATATATATATATATTTATATATTTGACTTGGTGTTAATTATACATTAATTTACATTACATTAATAATAGTACATTTACAAAACAATTTATATTACATTTACATATTACATATGTGCATATTTGATTAATGTTATTATATTTATTTACTATATATTAT
>RJVU01015592.1:2349893-2401011 GCA_003731715.1 Anabarilius grahami | reverse complement strand
AATACAATTGATAATATAAAAATTATATAAATATACAAAATTATATTATATATATATAAAATTGTGTATCAAAGTTGATCATTTTTTTCCTTACATTAATGAGGATGTCATAATGTGCTAAGACAGAAAATATTAGCTCTCCACTCCCACTCAACATCTGCACCAACGAATGTGTCATCTCCTAACTAGCTTTTAATTTTCTTAGGGTTCGGTTTTGCAAACTGGGTCTTCTCCCTACGAGTCAGCACGGCGAGAGCCTCCGCTCAGTAACAACACGCGGGTTCACAGCATCAACTGGGAATGACGGCCTCTCGTCAGCTAACACCCATGCCGGCGCCACAAGAACACGCCAAACCCTCCTGGAAAAAAACTTCACTGCTCTCTGGAGGGTCCTCGCTCGACTGTTCACTCTTTTCCTGTCTATCTTGGGCTGGGATGAAGTCTGTGTTTTTAGGAAAATTCCTCTGGCGCGACCCCGTAGGCCCAGCGTCTTCCCTGCGATCATTAGAAGCAGACCCCCGTCTTGTGTTTGTCCTATGCAAACAGCTCAGCTACCACTTCATCCATCTCGTTTAGCCTGCCCTGAAACTTCATGCTGCTCCTAAATGACGTTTTTTCCCTATTTTTCCGACACAATCGCATGGGTTTTCCTCCCTGTGGTCTCGGACCTGTCTGCTGCACCTCCTTTAGCTCCCACTGACTGCTGCCACTGCATCAAATATTTATCAAGGAGTTTTAAACATATCCGTAAATCAGCGGTGCATGTCTGTGTACCCTACAGCCGCACAAACGCGCAGACATCCTTCCTTGTCACATAATTCATCTCCAATGCTATTGAAACAGCGGGAAGAGTGAAGACAGGACATTTAAAAGAGGAAATATTGAGTAAGACGGTCGCACACGTGTATGTTTGTGCAATGTCGCCATCTTTTGGTGATTTATAGGGAAGCGTTTTGTTGCAAGTTTTGGAACCAAAACCAAGACTAAAATAACTCACAGATAGTAAAAAAAAAAAATCTCCACCAAAAAACGTAGCATAACTGACAAGTGAATTCACCTCTGTCACCNGCGGGAAGAGTGAAGACAGGACATTTAAAAGAGGAAATATTGAGTAAGACGGTCGCACACGTGTATGTTTGTGCAATGTCGCCATCTTTTGGTGATTTATAGGGAAGCGTTTTGTTGCAAGTTTTGGAACCAAAACCAAGACTAAAATAACTCACAGATAGTAAAAAAAAAAAAATCTCCACCAAAAAACGTAGCATAACTGACTATGTGTGAATTCACCTCTGTCACCTCAATGCTCTTTCTGGCATTCGAAAAAAGTATAAAGTATAAATAAGAATAATTTCCTCAGACAGATGTAAATGTCAGCGTAATAGCACAGAAAGCTTCAAGTACTCATCATTCTGCACACTTAGATGTTCCCGTGATAAGATGATGAGGGCAGTCAAATGAACTGGTCACCAGTGGGCCAGGCAGCAGAAATTTCATTATTGACGGCATAGAGCGTTGATGACGTGTGTGTGTGTGTATCATATTTTATATAAAAATGTATATAATATTTTTCAGATTTTATCATATTCACATTGATATGTAAAATGTATTTCTAGCAAACAATTTTTAAAGGTTTAGATAGACACTGATAAATATCTAATGCAAGGCCCTATACACCTTTTGAGACATACAAATGTTTATGAATCCTAAGTAGAGGTTCATAGAATACTGAGTAAATACATAGATTTTAGTGTACTTATAATTAATGAGATTAATTAAATATGTGTTAATGCCATTAACTTCATTTAAAGCTAACATCTTAAAGGGTTAATTTGCCCAAAAATGAAAATTCTGACATCATGAAAAATTCATTTTCAATGAAATCTGAGAGATTTCTGTCTCTCCACTGACAGCTATGCAACTACCACTTTGACACTTCAAAAAAAAGTCATAAAGATATCATAAAACTAATCTATATGAATCTAGAGGTTTAGTCCCAAGTTTTCTCAAGAGACCAGATCACTTTATGTGATGAACAGATTGAATTTAGGCTTTTATTCGCATATAAACATTTATCAACGCACATGGTAAACAGAAGCTCAAGCATGCTTTCTTGACGTGCGAGAACCAATGAGGTTCATTTTCGTGTTTTACGCAGCACATTTGAGCTTCCAGAAGAACCAATGAGGTTTGTTCTCGCGCGTCAAGCAAGTATGGATGAGCTTCTGTCTATGTTCTATGGGAGTTTAATATAAGTCTAATATAAGGGAGGTTCGCAACTATTTTTCAACGGCTCTGACTGTCGCTGGTGTTGCCGGAAATTGCCAGCTCTCCATTAAAATGAATGGGATCATGTCACTTTGTAGCTGGCGTTGTGAACGGGGCTTTAGTATCTAAACATAAATGTACATGTATAAATACTACTAAGATAACATTCTGTAGGATAGGATAACAAGATACACACAAAATGTGTTTTGCCATAACAGTTTGACCATAGATCTTAAACATTCCTTGCAAATGCATAAAACGTGGTAGATCAGTGCAAGGGAGAGCAGAGAAACGTGCAGCATTTGGATTCCATAACTCATTTACCTTTCACACCATCACACCTCAGTAGACGAGAGGAACTGGCAGCCTCAGCACTCTTGATATTGGCGACACAAGAGAGGTCTACCATCTCTCAGCTGCGGCCGATTTGGTTGCCTTGGAAGAACAGCGGCTAGAAAAAAAATGAAAAGGAGAGGATTGGGTGCGTTAAATCAGTTCCACTCTCTTGTAAATTACAACCCTGCATTTTTAATTTCCTCTCCACATACAATGTTATTCATTGGCGTCCAAGGCAAACACAGGCCGGCAGCCTTTGCTGCGTGCGAGAACAAACCGTCCTCTTTTGCGCTGTCAAAAACATGATGAAATGCACACATTCCTTATGTCAAGCTGAAAAGTTTAGAGCCTGTAGATCAACAGTAAAACAAAAGGGGCTGTTGGAAATGAAAGCGACTGCGGGATGTGACTGACGGGGTCCTGCCTCAGAATCAACCTCATTCCTGCAAGAACAAAACTGTGTGAGGAGTTTCTTCTATTGCACGCATGGAGTTTCAGAGGAATCTTGTAGGTATATTGTATATACACTTATTTCATGCCAATGATGCAGCAATTAGAGACCAGTGTGTTCCTAATGTGCCTGAAGATATTGTCTTGGCAGTACAAACCACAAGATCAAATGCTGGGAAAAGCTGTCATAATATTGTGTTTTATATCGCAGGCTTTATCTTAATTCCATCTGAAAACCGTGAACCCTTCAATCATATAATCATTTAATGTGCTAGAAGAGATTCCTTCAGTTATGTAGGTTTTCTTTTCCCAAATGATTGCTATTTATAGATTTTATGGATTACATGAAAAAAAATTGGTGTAGGATTTACTCAGAAATTGCTAGTACATTTTTTGTAAATTGCAAAGAAACAGCAAGTAACACATTGAATTAAATGTGAAATTTTTAAGTAGAAAGACTGAAATATTAATTTCTAGTTAAACCCTGTTATTTACAACAACTTAAAATCAATTCACAGTGTACATTTTTACGACTATTATTTATTTAAAAAAATATATTTTCACTCATCAAATTCAAATGGAAGCCGATATGCTTATTTGTAGCTACTAGCTGCCATCTGAACAGTTTCAATGAATGCAGATCAGATAGATACTTGGAGTCAAGAGTCACTTGGCTGTCCTCCATTTGCTTTGTATAAATACATCACCACAGGTTGGCAAACCTTCACATCACACCAAGAGTGATCAAGCAGAAGTGCAATTGAGATCTCAGAGCTACTGTGGAGGGAAAGATTTCAATGAAACTACAGTGGAAAAACATCATACAGGTGTGAAACAACATGAGGACGAATGAACAATGACATGGTAGCCCACGGTTGGACACAAGCAATTTTATCTCTAGTTGTATTTCTGATGGACATGATATGTTCTAGTATCATAAATAATAGTAAATAATCTTTCTTTATTTCTGTCATTTAAAAAAAGTTAAATCTAAAAAATAATAATAATAATAATAATAATGTAAAAGCTAAATTCTAATAGAATGTAGCAGGTCTAGCACTAGAGATTTAAATGTTCTTGTCCTAAATTAGATGTTCCATTCCAAAATCTTTCAATTTGGATCACAGGGTAGCAGTTTGACCTAGAAAAATCTGCTCTTATACAGCAGCAAACTGCAGCAGCTCAGTCATGACAATCAGCAATCACCATCTGAAGATTATACACACTTTCCTGCAACACTATTTTTAATTAATTAGTTATAGGGGGAAAAAAAAAATTTTGGTCCCAGACATATGTAGTTCATCTTGGTGACGAACATGAAGCAGGGCAACAACTCACTGAGTGATGGAGCCTAAAGAGTGAAGTTAAACCCTAAAATTCAAGATATTATGTGTATGCCTCTGTGTGAGTCTCATATTTATATCATGATACAGTTAAGCAATGTCACACGACACAAGGAACGGGCGCAATATCACACGAGTGCTCTTTCTGTCCCGAATAGCACAAGTGTGAAAACTGATTTTATACAACAGTTAATATAGTGTTATATTTTAGACACATTATTGTCTGCTTTTGCTCAGTTTTGCCACACAACGTTTCGCTTCACACAAGCGAATCAATCGAGTGAACCAATGATTCAATGGCCCTTTCATAAAAAGAGCCATTTACTTAATTCCTGAATGAATCAGCCGTTTGAACGAATCGAATGAATGAATGACTCAATGAAATGACCCATTGTTTAGACATTTACCGCCACCTACTGGCAGTTTTAGTTTCTTATTTAGAGCATCATTTCATAAAAAAAATGATTTCATATTTCCACATGAATAAAAAACCCATGTTGAATCAAACAAAAAAATTTGTTTCTAAAGCTTCTTTTTGTAGTCTATTTGATCCTTTTCTCATTTAACACAATAACGACTTTAAATTGTCTTTTGAGGGTACTTTCTCAGCCAAATTAGATGTGTGATTAATTTACGATTATTTGAAATAGATTTTTGTGTAACAAATGTTTTACTGTCACTGTTGATCAATTAAATGGATCCTTGCTNTAAATGTATCCTTTCTGAAAAAAAATATTTCTTAAAAAAATTGTATATATATATATATATATAAATAGCCTACATTAAACCATAATATAATGGACTCATTATACAAAAATATGACCCTTGAGCCTGATTTTTGAATCTGATATGGTAATGAATACAAGTTAGCTGTGTTTTTCCTAGATCGCATTGTAGATTTGAGGGGTACTGAGGGTCTGTGGCTGTGTGGATAATGAGGTTGGCGGTAACCATAACTAAAATTCACTGTTCGGAAGGAAACCCAGACATTTAACAAACACATTTTATGCTTGGACTCCTTTCTGAGGCACTCCATTGTCATTTTCACTTGGGACCAGCTCTTGTCAGAAGAAACCTCAATGCTTTGGATGTCTCAGCCGAGGCGGGAGAGCTCAAATGTCCCGTACTTTGTGTTTACACATTATTATGTTTTGGTTTGATTTCACGACAAGCCCAGTCTAAACCTGTGAATGAGAGGCGTAATAGTTCTGCTTAATTCATCCAATCGTGGAAAGAAAAAAGCACACAGCACAAGCGCGTACGGAGACCAGATGTTTTCACTTGGGCATGTGTTTTGTTTTGCTTTCACAATGTTAGCGCCACTGCACTGGCAGCTCCAAAACACTTCAGCTGCCCGAACCGCTGTTTCAGTCCAACATGCTAATCAGATCAATGGATCCGAATGTGCCAAAACATCCCAGTAAGAGCAATAAACTGCAACACATTAAACAACCGACTACCACGTTGCATATTTCAAACAGATTGATAGTGAATCTGAACATTTTACATATGAAAAAATATTATGAATGTCAATTACAATAACATTAATTTTGGTACTATTCTCAGTTACATGACCTCCTAAGTAAACCAACCTTAAAAGAATTAGCCGTTCATGCATATCACAGCGAGGTATGTAATTCCAGGCCTTACGATTATGTCTTGGCTACTTCGCAACCATCACAGTTTAGTCAGGTATGCACCATTGGACTCATAAATAATTTTGCCTTCCTCAGAAGAATGACAAGTGACGCCAGACAGGCGCGTTCGCCATAGCAGTCGGGCGAAAGAAACCCTTAATTATCCATTGGCTTGTGGGTCAAACAAAGTCTTAATGATTTGGAATTACAACAGAAGAATAAAAGTTTCCTCCAACCACTTCCGTCCCCCCATCGATAACCAGCAGACCTCAAGCTCTTGATGGCTTCTCCAGAAGGATACAAAGTCCATTCAACTGTGGTTGCTGTTTGAAATAAAGTGACAACTTTTTATGAGCTCTGAAACCTCAGAAACTTTTTGAGTCATGCCAAAACTGATCCTGGCAGATCTCCTTCACGGCGGCCTCTTATAAAATAAGGGATGCCTAAACGGAAATAATTTCCTTTAATTGCTGCCATCATAGGCGACGGATGCTTCAGAGTAATGGTTCATTTAGCTGACTTAACAGAGCCTACGCTAATCTGGATTTCAGAGGCATGCCTGATTTTTCCCTTTCAATCAATTATATTTTTATAAAAAACATTTAAATACTTTTTTTCCTAATATATAATCTTACCAATGATTGATTGACTAACATACAGTATATACACTGATCAGGCATAACATTATGACCACCTTCCTAATATTGTGTTGGTCCCACTTTTGCTGCCAAAACAGCCCTGATCTGTCAAGGACTCCTCTAGACCCCTGAAGGTGTGCTGTGGTATCTGGCACCAAGATGTTAGCAGCAGATCCTTTAAGTCCTGTAAGTTGCGAGGTGGAGCCTCCATGGATCGGACTTGTTTGTTAAGCACATCCCACAGATGCTCAATTGGATCTGGGGAATTTGGAGGCCAAGTCAACACCTCAAACTTGTTGTTGTGCTCCTCGAACCATTCCTAAACCATTTTTGCTTTGTGGCAGGGTGCATTATCCTGCTGAAAGAGGCCACAGCCACCAGGGAATACCGTTTCCATGAAAGGTTGCACATGGTTTGCAACAATGCTTAGGTAGGTGGTATCTATCAAAGTAACATCCAAATGGATGGAAGGACCCAAGGTTTCCCAGCACAACATTGCCCAAAGCATCACACTCCCTCCGCCGGCTTGCGATTCTTCCCATAGTGCTTCCTTTTTCCATGTGTTCCCCAGGTAAGTGAAGCACACACACGGCCATCCACATGATATAAAAGAAAATGTGATTCATCAGACCAGGCCACCTTCTTCCATTGCTCCGTGGTCCAGTTCTGATGCTCACATTCCCACTGTTGGCGCTTTCGACGGTGGACAGGGGGTCAGCATGGGCACCCTGACTGGTCTGTGGCTCTGCAGCCCCATACGCAACAAACTGTGATGCACTGTGTATTCTGACACCTTTCTATCAGAACCAGCATTAACTAGCAATTTGAGCTACAGTAGCTCATCTGTTGGATCGGACCACACAGGCCAGCCTTCGCTCCCCACGTGCATCAATGAGCCTTGGCTGCCCATGTCCCCATATCACTTCGCCAAATGATTTCAGTTATTTCAAAGGTCCTTACATCAAAGTTTTTTTTATTATGCACGGAAAGCACATACTCTCTTTTTCCTGCTCTCTCTCCCACTCAAACACACACACATACAGTACAGACACACACTGCTTCTCCTTTGATTTTATCAGTAAAATAGTTTAGCAACTTAAAAGCTACATGACATTTCTGTCAAGCGAGGTAATAACGGCACTGTTCTTGAAGCAGATAAACGTACAGTTTCGCTATCAGTAGAGACACTACTGACGAACACTGTTGAGAGACGCACAGACTCAGGTAATTCACACACGCTTCATCTCTCTCTCTCTCTCTCTCTCTAATAACTGCATTTATAACTTAAAATCAGTTTGCTATCAATGGCTCAAGCCACCTAGCCTGGATGCCAGCCGAACATAGCCCCGCCCACAACATTTTGAGGTCGGGGAGTTCGGTCTGGACTCGATCCGTAGAGGAGTAATTATGCCAGAACAGAAACTGTTCAGACCAATCACATTGTCAGGGAGATGATTGACAGATTATCACCAGAAACGTAATCAGCCACGTCATCAAAGAGCGCTTGGGTTGAATTAGTTTACAACAATGATGGCTGTTGTTGAAGAACTAAGATGTGTAGATTCCGCCATCGCGTCCGTTATAGACGACATCGACAGCGCATTAATTTTAAAAGAGGAACAGAGGACCGCCATCAAGGCATTTGTCGGTGGGAAAGATGTCTTTGCTAGCCTGACGTGGTCATACTCAATTTGTGTGCAGTTGAGTTCTGTTGACAACTATGCGTCGCTCAACACACGTCACTTACTCTGTAGCTCTGATTGGTTGTAGGTCTATCCAATTGAGGTCTTTCCTGGATCGGTTGGAATACGCCCCCATAATCAAAGCCCAATGGAGCAGTATCAGACTCATATTCTGACTAGAATTGAGTATGACCACGTCAGGCTACAAGCCACCGTTACTAGCTCTAAAATCACGTTTTGGAATTAGCAACGGAGGCGTGGGATGAGATGCGTAAAAAATTAGTCCTACAAACAAGAGTGTTTTAAGGACCTGACAAATGTCTTGAAATACAACATCTGAACAGTGTCTTGAGATGTGGTAACCATAGTACAGTAAATATACACAGTGAAAATACTGATATGTCTATCACTTTAAGCTACAACTTCCCTCACCAACAATAACATATGACATTATTATATATTATTAAATTATTACATACAATCTTAACAGTCATTATTAAGTTTGATGTGGTTTTGAATTGGTAAAATGTGTTCAGAAAAAATATATAATCAGAAAATTTTAATTGACTAATTATCATTGAACGTGCTTTTTTGTTTTGTAAATTTTCTGAATATTTTAACAAATATTTGAGCCATTGAAAGAAAATGTGTCACACAGATTCCTCGGAATCTCCACTACGATTTCTAGATGTTGATTTTGGGATGCCAGTTGAGCGACTCCTGAAGCCAGCATTTGCTGAAAACATGTTTAGAAATTGGGTGTAGGTTGACATTTTCTCCATTTTCTGTCACACTCGATGTCCAACTCCACTGGACTTTCCTCTGAATGGGGCCGAGAGAAGGAAATCTCTATTTGGTTTGTAAGTGTGTCAGGATTCAAAGGCAAACAGGAAATGCAATTACTGTTCATTTGGTCTTGTGACCAGGCCCAATTTCACAGCAATTTCTGCGAGACACCATCTAGTAAGTAGTCCTAATTAGGACTTTCATCTCTTGCACAGTGTAAAGCACCCATTTGTGGTTTCATTCCATTGGAATTCAATACTCCTAATTTTCGACAAGCTGTTTATACTGTACACTCTCAGTGTGGACACATATGAGGACCTGGAACAAACCGAGGCCTGTGTTTGTGGAACGCCACCATTAATAAACGGCCAACAAGGATTCAGTTACTATTTGACATTTTTGGGGCCAAAGGTTTCCTATTAGTCCAGGCTGGAGCTAAAATATACACTATTTTCATAACCTGGGTGGCAAATTAAAGATTATGTGTAGCTGGTTATACATACAGCATAAATTCAACATGTCTAGGGTCCTTGCAGTGAAACACACAAGGTTATATTGCAGCAAAGACACCAAATTTAAAAACAAGTCATGAAATGTAAATACTGTAATCTTAATAAAGCTATTTTTAGGATTACAAATTTTAAACATTTTTAAAACTGGTAACTGCCAATAAATATATCCTATATCTTTTTTTTCTTTCTTTTGCATTTGTGACTATTAAAAGGAATCTCACCTCAACTTTCTTCCATGGGACACAAAATATCCATGCTACTTTTCACACAACAAAGGACAAAAAAAGCATAAACGCATCACTAGAGTTTTATATATCACAATATGCTTTTATTGTAAAGAAACGAGCAGCTCGGGGATTCTTAAAAACATCTTATTTTGTGTTCCACAGAAAGAAAGTCAAACCGGATTGGTGAAAGGATGACAGAATTTTGGGGTAAATTATTCCTTATCCAACTTTAAATCATCATCTATGACATGAAGCATGATATGACTGGAAATATATACATTAAACACACTAAATACATTTGGAAAAATAAGACCTCGTCAGCTTGTGATTTAAATTTTTCCTCCTGCTTTAAACTTCTTACCAGTCATGATTATCCCTGGCAAGAGCTTATAAAAAACATATCATCTGTAATTTAATTGCTGAAACACCCACAATTAGTGGGGTAAGTTGTATTACATAGTCGTGGAGAATGTTTTCGGTCATCCAAGCCCTTTGCTACCTGTGCCAAGACACTGAGCCCAGCGGCACTTTTGCTGGACCACCCAAACTCCATGGAGGAAAAACCAACAAGGGTTTCTGCCACAGACTTAGCATAATCTCAGCCTCCTCTTAAAAAACTTTGACAAAGGACTGTTCCCCCTTCATTAACTCACAGGCACATACTGATTGAAGGTTTCAGTTTTCCATGACTGGACAGTTTTGCAATAGGCTTCGTAAGTGAAGCAGGCTGCCCGGAGCTGCCACTAGACTGAGTAGTAGCCTTTGGCATTCACTTCAAACATGGACACGGTCTTCAGGAACATATTACTAAAACTAAATCCACTGTGCCAAATAATGATGTTCTAAACCATTCATCTCACAGAGAATCATTATATTATGTTTCATTCTTATAGGTTTTAATCAGAATGACCAATCATTTTATTGGTCATTCTGGTTAATGTAGCCTTGAAGAAACTTGAATGCAGGGTTTTTATAAAGTAACTAAATCATGAAATCTTTCTCCATCTGGTTGTGCAATACTGCTCTCTCTTGGTAGAGACTTCAAAAGTAACTTGTCTCAGACTGAAGCTGAAAAATAAATATGTAAAGTAAAAATCTAATTAAACAATTATATTTAACCAATTTTATTTCATATACATTTAATTTATATACACTACCTTTTAAAAGTTTGGGATTGGTAAGATTTTGTAATGTTTTTAAAAGAATCTCTTCTGCTCACCAAGGCTGCACTTATTTGATTTAAAATTCAGTAAAACAGTAATATTGTGAAATATTATTATAATTTAAAATAACTCTTTTCTATTTTAATATATTTTAAAATGTCGTTTATTTCTGTGATGAATTTTCAGCATCATCATCACCCCAGTCTTCGGTGTCACATGATCCTTCAGAGATCATTCTAATATACTGATTGGGTCCTCAAGAAACATTTCTGATTATTATCAATGTTGAAAATAGAAATAGAATAGAAAGGTCAAAAGAACAGAATGAAATTCAACATCTTCAGTGGCGCGGCAGTAGTGAGAAAGGTTTGTAGAACAAGCATTTAAAGCAATCGACGCGGGTTCGAATCTGCCTTTTGCCAAGCTCGCTCTTCTCCATTTTCCCATCACAGATCATCAGAAAGGCATTTATTTTCAATAAAAAATAAAAAGTTCTAAAAGTGGAAATAAACTGCCTAACGAGTCCAGGTTAAAAGGTTAAAATACCTTTTAACAGTATTAAAAGTGTTTATTGGGTAGGGTTAGGAGTAGGTGTAGAGAGGGGTTTTATTCTCCCAATAATTCAATCCATTTAATAATTTTAATAAATAGTTATTTACACTATGATATTATTGCATCCTGTTGTACAAAAATACTGAGGTGAAAACAGTATCTGCCGATATAAGTAGCCTACAGTCAGATTGCACCTAATTACTACTTATTGCAAAGAACTGCTACTTTTAGAATCTATCGCTATTTTCACCTAATGTAAATAGCATATCGCTAAGAATAACAGCGTCTACAATAATTGCTATTTACACAGCGTGTGCAAACCTAGTGCAAATAGCTGCTGCCTTAAAAAAAAAAAAGAGAGAGTTTAACATTCTAGAAGGAAGCCACTTATATAAGAAATAAATATCCTGTACTGGAGAGCACTAGTCCAGTAATGCCGTCTGTCTTCAACATGTGATGTAGAGCTCTTGATTTAATATTGTGTTTGATAAAACACTAACATAACCACATCACAAACACCCTGATGAAACGCACACCACAGTAACATGAACAAGCTCAATAGATGCAGATGGAGAATTTCTCTTTTTAGTATAAATTTAAAGAACTATTATTTACCATTATATACCTTGAAAAATGAATGCTAATAATTTGTAAATGAAATATGCATAAATGAAAGCATAATTTGCAAATGCATTTGTTATTTAGGGCAAATCCCTGGCTTGAATATAAATCTTGTTGTGGAAGAGCATGACTGTGAATTGCTGCATTATTAACAGGAAGGTTTTTATTAAATGAAGAACGTTCTCCTTTAATGTTTCCTCCTGATTAAAACATGAACACAATTAAAAGATTTCAAGCAAATTAAAAGTACCCATTAAATATGCAGCAAAAGGAATGCTCTAATTTATGAAACTGGTAAACTTTATACTATATTATATTGAAATTTTAGTGTAATATACAAGTTCAGACAAGAAAGAAAAAGATGGTGTAGTTACAGCTTCCACCAGCAGGGGCCATTCTAACCTTCCGAACCTTGACCTCATGTACATTCACTACCATGGCAGTTGTTTGCTGTTGTTTAGCCACTAGGTGTTTACTCTATTTTTTATAGGTGCTTGTACCCTAGCTAATCTGTTTGTGACTCTCTTTTGTCTTCTATCTCACCATCTCAGTGCATGTGAAGCTAACAGGAGACCTGTCTCCCTGACAGCCTGTAAATCCTGTGCTCGATGGCGCAGCAATTGGACTGACAGCATAAGACTCTTACAGCTGCGCTCTACCCGACCTCATTCATAATATGAAAGACATCTAAAACACACAGACAGATCTGGCATATTTAAAAAAAAGAAGACTTTAAACGCTGCTTCTGTGCGGTTCGTCTAAATGATTCTCAGCAGGCTGGGTATGATAAGTCTAAGATGCTCTTTTAGGGTCTTGTTAAATTAATTAGATGTTTTAGTTTAAAATTAATGTAGGCTGATTTGTTTATGGGACTGCAAGGGAAAGGTTTTAAATAATTTAAGAAACATCTGGAAAATAATTTAAGAAAACATTTCTGCAAGTCAACCTCCTCTATTTAATCATAATACACTAAAAAGCTTAAAATTATTAAGATTTTAAATGTTTTTGAAAGAAGTCAAACATTCAGTAAAAACAGTAATATTGTGAAATATTATTATGATTTAAAATAACTACTTTCTATTTGAATGTATTCTAAAATGTAATTTTTTCCTGTTACCCAAAGCTGAATTTTCAGCATCAGCCTTCAGTGTCACATGATCCTTCAGAAATCATTCTAATATACTGATTTGCTGCTCAAGAACATTTATTATTATCAATGTTGAAAGTAAGAGCTGCTAAATATTTGTGGAAACTGTGATACACTATTATTAATTTTTTTGTATTTTCATTAAGCAAGGATGCATTACATGGATCAAAAGTAACAGTAAAGACATTAATAATGTTTCAAAATATTTACTTTCAAATAAATGCGGTTCTGAAGGATCATGTGACACTGAAATTTAAAATACATTCAAATAGTACTTTTAATTTGTAATAATATTTCACAATATTACTGTTTTACTGGATTTTTTATTAAATAAATGCAGCCTTGATGAACATAAGAGACTTCTTTATTTTAAAAAAATATATAATAATTCTCAATTATTCCAAACTTTTGACTGGTAGTGTATGTTATTGGTATCTATCTACTTCATAATCAATATCTTTTGTAATGATTAGTAAAGTTTTTAGCTCAGTGAATGAAAACTTTAAGAGTCTACTTTTACATTCTTAAAATCTCACTAGGTTTGAACCTTTAAAATAAAATGGTGCTTAAAGAAACGAAAGGTTGTGAGGTGACAGCAAGTTCCAAACGACCACAGCTGCCATTGATCCCTCTGTAATTACATACATTTCCTAGAATCTGTTTAGCATCGGTTAATCTGTTTCAATACCGTGCTGAATTAAGTCACTAATGCATCTACAAATGAAGCCCAAAAGCCTCTGGAAAGTCCCGGCACTCATCTCTATTGATCACAGGCGATTGTTCAAAGACCACTCTCACAATCAATAGACGAACTATTGAGAAAAGACTTTATGCTGAAGAACAATAAAGGTAAATACTTGATTAACTGAGGTTTGTGCGCTTACAGTTGTGCATGCTGGTCAAGAGAAGGGTTTCTTGTGAACCACAAGACACTGAAGACATGACTTTTGTTGCAGTTTGGCGGCGTGTGTCCCCTGTACTCTACCAACTAGGGGACTAAATGCTCATTTGCACTGTTCAAAACAAATGAAAAGAAACCTAGCATTGGGGATTTGTTGCTTTTTCAGGTAACACTTTAGTTTAGGGTCCAGTTCTGACTATTTAGAAGTTGCTTATTAGTATGCGTATTAGGGCTGGGTAAAAAAAAACTCATATATATATATATATATATCGATTTCTCAATTTTAATCGATTCTCATTTTTACAAACCGATATCGATTCTTAAATCCCAAGAATCGATTAGTCTAGTCTGTTTTCAGTTGATGAATGAACAGAACATGTAGCGCGCCTCCCATCCAATAAATTGCAATAATCATTTTGCTTTGTTACTTTTGATATAAAGCAAAGTCTCAGATTTGGAAAGACGTCCATCTTATTATGAGATTCAAAAAATAAATACCGTTTTGGCGCTGTTTAATGTGGCGTGACAGATCGCTGTAGCGAGAAAAAGAGAAGCGGCAGAACAGAGCACATGTAAACATCCTCTCCTCCGCTTTAATACCAGTTACAGCGTGAAATAAACATGAATAAACATAATAATAATAATAATTCCTTACATTTATATAGCGCTTTTCTGGGTACTCAAAGTGCTTTTACATATTGAAGGGGGAATCTCCTCAACCACCACCAATGTGCAGCATCCACCTGGATGATGCGACGGCAGCCATATTGCGCCAGAACCCCCACCACACACCAGCTTATTGGTGGAGAGGAGTGATGAAGCCAATCAGTGTATGGGGATGACTAGAAGGCAACGATGGCAAATTTGGCCAGGATGTCGGGGTAACACTCCTACTCTTTTCGAAGGACATCCTGGGATTTTTAATGACCACAGTGAGTAAGGACCTCGGTTTAACGTCTCATCCGAAGGACAGTATAGTGTCCCCATCACTATACTGGGGCGTTAGGACCCACACAGACCACAGGGTGAGCACCCCCTGCTGGCCTCACTAACACCTCTTCCAGCAGCAACCTAGATTTCCCAGGAGGTCTCCCATCCAGGTACTAACCAGGCTCAGCCCTGCTTAGCTTCAGTGGGCAATCGGTCTTGGGCTACAGGGTGATATGGCTGCTGGCATGTTGAAGGTATGTTAAAAGATACAGTACAACTTACCGAAATCCGTATCATGTCTCGTGTAATCACTCAATCAGTGTTTCAACCTCGGAAAGACGTCAATAAAACAACTTGTAAACAATGTCACATAACGTCACATTTACCTCAGAAAAACCATATTCAGTGACCATAAACTCGTTAGTCAACTAGGAAAATGAACTCTAGAGAACAGCATTCTGATATATGCACCGTTACATATTCATTGTAGTTTTTAATGTTCTTCAATATTGAATGCATGTTTAAATAAATCAGTTATGACAGCCACGATTTAAATGTTTATATTTCAAAAAAACTAATTAGAGTAGAAATATGATTACGTAATTCTAAACTTTATTTATTATAAAAAACATCGAGTGTAATTTAAGTGTTTGTATATAAAGTTAATTTTAACCTTATTATAGTAGTACCAACTGACTCCCATGTGTAGTTTACAGCATTAGTTGAGAGATTTATTTCCTCTAGAAAATTTGACATGTACTGTATCTGATATACTACATCCAAAATAATCGAAATCGAATCACTAGCATAATATGTGAATAAAAATCGAATCGAATCGTGAAAATTGTGTCAATACCCAGTCCTAATGCGTATTACTAGGATATTGGCTGTTTATTAGTACTTATAAAGCACAAATCAATTCCTTATTCTGCATGGCCTTATTCTACATCCCTTAATCCTACCCAAAACCTAAACTTAACCTTACTAACTAATAAGCAGTTATTAGGGGTTTGAGGCAGAATTTAATATATTTAGTTAATAGTGAGAATTGAACCCTAAAATTAAAGTGTGACCATTTTTCCTATTGTACCGAAATCGTACCAAACCGTGACCCCAAAACTGAGGTATGAGCCATGACTTCTGTGTACGGTTACACCCCTAATACACACACACACACACACACATAAACACTGTAGGTTTTGACCAACCAGGGCATGACCTAGAAAGTAAAATGTTACTCAGTCTTTATGTGGTGTAAAGAATCACATGCCTGTTCCCAATTTGTATCGTCACATTGTTTGAGAACAGTTTTCAGAATCACTATAGCCTAGCCAACCATTAATCAAAAGCAAACTGCAGTACATTTTACAACAGCTGCACTTTCATCTATTTTGACCCACTGAAAGGACTTCCTGCAAGAAACGAACAATGAAAAAGCACGCATAACCTGATATTTCTGAGTTCAACATGTTCCTGGGTCAACATTTTTGTTGATCCTGGAACAACATTCAAATCAACCAATCAGATTTGAGGGGCAAGTTTACTGATAATGTCAAGTTTAGGCTTAAAATCATGAATTGGTGCTTCTACATCAGTGTTATTCATCTATCATTTCCCTCTGATTTTTGGGATAACTGATGGGTAGGGTTAGGTTTAGGAGTAGGAATAGGGTTAAGACTAAATTTTCAGACTAGAATGTTGTCCCAGGATCAACAAAATATGTTGACCCAGGAACGCATCTAACTCAGCAATATCAGGACGTGCGAAAAAGCACAGTGAGTGAGGGCAGAAAACCTATATTCACTGGTTCAGTAATTTTTCTTTCAATGCCAGTGCTAGATGACACATGGTCTGACAGCCTCAGGAGAATGTTCAAGTTTGTCAGTAAAATGTATATAAAAGATAAAAATATATATATTTTTGCCACATTAGATCTCGAACATTGCCAATGAACAAAACAAAGATTTCAACCCACTGACAGCTATCAGGAACCACTTAGAAAAAGGACAAAATGTCCCTTTGAAATTATGAACAGCAAATGATAGACCTAAATAATGGAAGAGAATGATAGTGAACAAACTTTATGAAAACATGTCTGAGCAAGCCACTCTTTTGAATCTTTTACATTAATGCATCTTTTGTGTGCATCGGTGGAATTATGATAAGAACTCGCATACATGAATATGAATCAGGCAGATTTGATTCCTGTTGGCTTAAAGGTCAGGTATGAAGCTAACTAAGTCCTTCAGTGAACTGCATTGGTGTTAAAATAGCATTGGTGGTTTAACAGTCGGTAGTGTTGACTGTGTTAAATACTTCATCAATACCTCTAGAAATTACTGCTGGATAATGAAGAAAAGCAGTGATGTTTGCTTGCTTGGAACAGAGAGTGTGAAAGATCAATGGTGAGGTAAAAAAAAAAAATGCAGGTGCTATAAAATTCAGTGTGTGATTCTTATGGCAGGAAGCAATAACCCATGACATACTCATGCCTATAGTCCAATGATCCTACATTGTGAATATATCATCTTCAAATAGTTTAGTTTAATACAGTCACACAGGAAATTAGTCCTTAAACCTGGAAACAAATTAGCAGAACTTACAGTCCCATTATCCCAAAGACAATGGGTTTTTTGAGTGGGTTTTTGATTAAATGTCTGAAATAAGGTCTGTGGATAACACAAGCTCAAGATATTTTCATGTTTTATACTATAACAAAAATACTTAAGTAATACCCTATGAGTTATATGGTCTTATTGTCATTATTGATATTATTGTTATTTTTGTACGCTCAGCATTTACTGTTTCAGATTGAAGTCATTGAACAAAATGAAAACCTGGAACAAAGAAATTTATAAGAACAGGGAGATACACAAAACATGGAGTGGACAATATGGTTACATTATAACATTAATGCTCGGGATTTTATGTTTTTATGCATCTTGAAAAAAAAACACAATTGCTAAAAAGAGGTAAAAGGGGACTAAATGGGAGAGGTTGTTAGGGACATTAAATGTCAATAACACCGAACAGGTACTTACTAGCGCACTTTTACAGCCTTGTGTTTATACTCGCACTCTTGCAAATTATTATCAACTCAAATCTTCAAACTTGTAAATTTAATAAAAAAGGGTTGAAAGAGTTTTTGGACGTCACACGACCATGGTGTAGTTCATTTATGGCCTAATTTTAGCTTTTTACTTCTGGCAAATGTTTATTTAGGCTTCAAAATTCATAATAGTAGTGTTTATTTGTGCGAAGATTATTTTGATAAGCAAAATGTATAAGAATCATAAACTTGTCAGTAGCTAACCCAACGTTGCTCGTCAGTCACAAAGCTTATTTTCTGCAATAATCCAAAAGCCAATGAAAAAAAATCATATTGGGTTCCTGCTGAGGGAACCAAGGTAATACTAACTTCCGGGTTAGCCTAGAAAATGTCAGAAGAGCTCAAAATAATGTCAAAGACGGTTGTACACAACAATATACAGTTGCCTTAAAAAACCTAGCTTTTTTAAAATCCAAGCTTATAGCTTTTTAAAAAACAATATAGTTTAAGGTACCACGACAATGCTTCAAAAGAACAGTTCACAGAAAACTACAGGGGTCTGAAATAAAATGACATGACTGTTATGCAAACCACGGATGTTACTGTAGGTTTGTAGACTATTTCTGTCTTTAAAAATGAAATAATATCTTGCAGTAGCATACAAATTCACCCTTTGATGCTAAATTTTATGAGAAATTCTGGAATTTAATAATGCAAAATGCAAGTGGTGTTGATTGAATATTAAATATGCACACTGAATATATAAAATATCAAATAGACTGAGAGAACAGCTTTCTGTTAATACAAAATAGTATACTTTATTTTTGTCAAGCAGCCAACATTTGCTTCTTAGCATCCTAATGCAATACTGTTTAATGTACTCACATAGCATTGAGTTTTATGCTCATATCTTCTGCATATATAATAGGGTGTGACAAATGATAAGTTTGCAATATAGTGACATCCCAGAATTCGATCCTGACACATTTTCATGGCATTATCTTGCTACACTGAAGCACCAGAAAGCAACAGAATTTGTATGAAATGAGGTGGACGGTTTAAACGCTACGGACTGTCACGTTGTCACACCAGTGACAGTTGCAATCCTAATCAACAGGATGGGTCTCTATGATTCCTATGCAAGCTCACACGGGTGAATGAGTTTTTGGAGGTTGTCTATGTATGAAGAGGGATTACTCTGAATGAAAAGGTGGGGGGGGGAAATTATGTGCACTGTGCTAATAATTATGATTACAGAATGTCAAATTGGAGTGTTTTTTTCTCACGAAGTAGAGGTGAAATTGAAAATTGCAGGAAGATGTTCACAGACAATTCAGACTGAGAAGCTGGAATGGATCAATACACCTCTAAACTGTCTCCTGCGGTTGATTATGGTGCGGGGACGTTCTTGCTGGTGGTTGGTAAGCGCTGCTTTTTCATACTACTATTGAAATATAAGTGAGGATTTACATTTTCAATATTAATGACAACCCTCTGAATTATATCTAGGTATGTTTAATGTATAAAGAAAGTGAGTGACAAAAAGTTGCATAACCTTTTTCCAGGTTATTTTTAAAGTATTAATGATTGTCAGTGGTGAAAAATATATTCTGAGGTATCTGCAAAATATGCATTTAGTGTAAATGAGACTTGAATGAGAAATCATTCACACAAAGCATATGCAGTTGTTTGATCTATCTATATTATCTATATACTTTCTTTTTTTTTTTTTACCTTACATTAGACTGTGTACATAATTTCTGTCTGGTATGGTGATTTTTATACACAAGGATTTGGCACAAATATCATGTTTCATTTTTCTTTACCCCAGAGCCACAGTGTGATCCCACTGTTATAACTTATCACTAGAAACTAGTAATTTCCTTCTCCATGATTTAGTCACAACATCGAGGGTGCATGCCAGCAAATCACAGCCGACTGTCTGGTTTGATATACAGCATTCATAACACAAATTTTTTACAGCTTTTTAGTCTAAGGTGGAAAACATTGATCGCCTCATTGCAACAAAATTTACTTTCATACCCGACACTGTATGCTATGTAAAGGTCCTTAAATTTTCATATGCATTTTTTCGTATTCATCATCCTAAAAATTCGCCCCGCACAAAATGGAGTCTTCAAGTAGATGATTTTGTTGTCCTCTCTCTTCTTAAGAGAAAAGGAAAGAGGAAATATTGGGTCAATCCAATCCTGGGATTGCATAGAGAGGAGGGAGAGTTCCACCTCTTTATCAAGGAGCTGCGGGATTATCCTGAGCGATTAAAAGTTTACTTCAGGATGTCAGGGGCAGAGTTTGATGCTTTGCTAGCGCACTTTGTTTGTCATACAGTGTATCAACTTGTCAGACGCCATTCTGGATTTTGCCGTTCACTTGTACGGTGGCTCAGAATTAGGGCTGGAAGATTAATCGAAAAGTAATCGAAACCGAAATTCAGAACCTCTAACCGACGTTTTTTTCCCATGTCGGTTATTTCGTTTTTTTTATCCTGTTAATACTTCCCACTTAAAGGATTAGTTCACTTTCAAATTAAAATGTCCTGATAATTTACTCACCCCCATGTCATCCAAGATGTTCATGCCTTTCTTTCTTCAGTCGAAAAGAAATTAAGGTTTCTGATGAAAACATTCCAGGATTTTTCTCCATATAGTGGACTTCAATGGAGCCCAAATGGTTGAAGGTCAAAATTACAGTTTCATTGCAGCTTCAAAATGTTCAACACGATCCCAGACGAGGAATAAGGGTCTTATCTAGAGAAACCATCGCTCATTTTCAAAAAAATAAAAAAATAAATAAAAATTATATAGGTTTTAACAATAAATGCTCATCTTGAACTAGCTCTCTTCTTCTCTATTATAGTTCCAGCAGTTTAGACACTGCTAAGTGTATTACTGCCCTCCACAGGTCAAAGTTTGAACTAATTGTTATATACTTGCACTAGAATATTGTATATGATAATTTAGTTCAAACTTTGACCTGTGGAGGGCAGTAATACACTTAGCAGTGTCTACACTGCTGGAATTCAAATAGAGAAGAAGAAGAGAGCTAGTTCAAGATGAGCATTTATGGTTAAAACGTATACATTTTTTTAAAAAGTTTAGAAAATGAGCGATGGTTTCTCTAGATAATTTCTCACCTGGGATCGCTGTTAACTGTAATTTTGACCTTTAACCGTTTGGGCTCCATTGAAGTCCACTATATGGAGAAAAAGTCCTGGAATGTTTTCATCAAAAACCTTAATTTCTTTTCGACTGAAGAAAGAAAGACATGAACATCATGGATGACATGGGGGTGAGTAAATTATCAGGAAATTTTAATATGAAAGTGAACTAATCCTTTAAAAACATAACTCATAAGAACACTCATATACAAACAGTAGCTGCACAAAACGTGAAGATCGCGCGCACAGAGAGGAACGCAGAAACTAGTTGTCAGTGTTGTCCTGTGATTTATCACTAAAGTAGCTTAGAAACTCAAAACTTATAGCATATATTTTTCTACTTTTGAAGGAACTATTTACAAGCTTCACAATTAATAGAGAGACGGTATGACTAATTCACACACGCAATCACTCGTACTGGTACTGTACTAATTTATCTGATTTACAATGAGCAGAAATCTGTAAGTTACAAACCATAGATAACATAACTGCTGAAAGTGAGCTGTTATGTCAGATCACTCTTTCAATAGGAAAAAATATCCCACCTTTAATAGTCAATCATATTTACAGTTCAAACCTTGTCAGTGAACTATGAGGGCAAATATTCACCATAGAGAAATATTCACCACAGAGAAATGTGAGAGTCATGGAAACCAAAGTCTATTTTTATAGATCCATGAATTATTGTGGACAAGTTACATAAATTCCCAGGCATGTAACTGTATAGGCTAGGTGTTAAAAGCCACTATGCAACGGAGTTATTGAATCACTTCAGAGATTAACTCAGCAACCAGCACTCCTACTGCATGCAAATACAGTCACAACGACATGCTCTAAAAGATGTGCTTCTCATCTTCAATTCGACATACGTTCACTGTCACTAGCTCAATAACATAAGAGATATGAATAGGACCATTTTATGCCCTTTACAACATAAATACTCTGCAAGACTCGTCACAACATACTAATAACTGTGAGAAAAATCACAAAAGACACCGCAATATTAAATGCTGACCCTTGCTTCTAAGCAAGGAAAAAATCCCCAAGTAATCTTCAGAAGAGATCTCAACAATTTCAACCAAAGTTTGAAATCAGAGATATCAGTATAAACTCATTAAATTCCTCCAAAGTACGTCTACATTCTGTACACCACTAGGAAAGCTAAAAAAAAATAAAAAAATCACAATAAACTGTAATTTATGTCTATAATTTAAGGATTAACAGATCGTTTGCTGTGACAATGGTATCATACCACTGATACATTATTTAAAATATTATTTATTACTCCAAAAGGTGGTGAAATGGGCAAAGCCATAATTTGTATTTGCACTGATTCCATGTTAACTGCAACAACCTCAAAGACCGTGTTGCAATGACTTTTCAACCATGTATAGCACAGCACAGCTGAAAAAGAATTACAAATATGCTTACTGAAAGCCATAACAGACTTGTATAAGTCTATAAGTTCAGCGCTCACTCTGTATATATGCTTTGATGTTTATCAGCAGCTTCACTGTCTCGGGTTTTATATAACACAAATGTGGGGAAAAAAAATCGTAATTTATATTCTGAGAATCAATTTGCGTATAATACCCTCAGATACACATATAACTTCTGGGGAAAAAACTGTACATGTTTTCATAACAGGATAAAATGAAAGTGAATCAGATCATATTGTGAAGCTGTAGAAATGCTCTTACTATCTCATTTGAAGGTCAGAGGAATGAGGTCATTGAACACGTTTTTCCTACGCCCTCTGGGAAGGTTAGACGTGCAGTACTTGCACACAATATAACCTGGCTTCTGTAAACACAATATGAGCATTACAGTATATGTGCTCTCTGAATGTCCAAATGCAACAGCTTCAAATGTTAATATCTGTAAGTAAGTGGCACTGCATTTACATGAGATCTCTAGCAGTCCACGCAATCATTGCAGATGCTTTGCAGATGCTTTGCATTTCTGATTGTGGAAAGAATGAGAGAAGAGAACATGGTTGTGTCTGAAACTTATGATAGCTGCCAATGTTCCCTCTAATTTTTTTTCTCGCTGAGCAAAACTTTTCTCTGTTGAGCGCACATTTTGGCCACCTGAGAAAAACATTCTTTATATCAGTCCCGTACAATGAACGCAAACATACACACAAAAAAAATGTTTTATCATGCAACTGTAACTTTTAACTTTAATGTACCTTTTCTATTTTATTTGACCCTTGATGTAACATAGTGATATATGAAATCATATTTTAACATGCATTAACAAGCAGTTCAGTCACTAAATTAAGTACATTTTAGGTTACTTGAGATTTTTTCACATTGCTGTGTTAACTGTACCAGTCTTTACCAAGAAATTCTATTAAAAAATAATTTAAAAAAATCTCCTGCAGGACAGTTCAATTCTTTATAATAATGTAATATGAGCATAATATGAGTGTGTTAATATGCATAATATGTAATATGAGTTACAATGATGGTTTAGGACAACCATAATGTGTTTTTGTACAATAAAGTATCAGCAACAGACAGTGTTAAACCATCAAAATTACATGTTTATTGCTTATGAATTTCCCAGAATTTCTATACCAGGAGGTTTCAAGATTTTTAGTGGCAAGGAGCTCTAAACAATCCCCTTGTGAGATCAATTTTTATTAGGCTTACATTGTAATATAATACAATACAAATATAATATAACATAATCTTGAAGTATTTAAACTGATATACAGTATGCTATTATATCAGTTTAAATGTTTTAATATATTGGCCAATAATATGAAAACTGAAGCATTTAAACAGATCTGATAGATAAATATTTTTAAGAAAAGTGTACATGTTAACACTTAGACATCCAAATGATCTCAGTACAAAGGACAGACCTGCGCCCACCCGATGTGCTCAATATAATGCGACTCCACTGAGCTGTAGAAAAGAACGGCTTTGTAAAAGACAGCTCACTTGACTGTGTTTACAGCTTACACCAGATCCATGAAAATCCCTAAGAATGCACCAAGAAATATCTGACAGTGATTTATGAATTTGCCCCATTTCTGTCTGACATACAGCTGCAGGAGCACAACAAAATGTGCAGCGCTTTAGAAGTAGCATTAAATCTTATCTTTAGAACCTAGTTATGTAAACAGTTTAACTGCTTAGTACACTATTAAACACCAATTTAATGCTTTTCTGCCAAAGACGCAATGCCACGTCAGGCGCTTTGTTTGATTAGAGTGAGATTAAACAGTAGATAGGAAGCTATATTGTTCTTTTGCTTAATTACTTTTTGCCACCTCAATGGAGACTGAGCATCTGAAAAATCATATTGCAGAAAAAAAACATGCTGTAATTATTTTTCTAATTAGCAGTTGCCTGCGTTTTTTCACTGCTATCAATCCAAGAGCATTGAAATGACATATTCATGTCAGAGTGCATCTGTTGTCATGCGACAGCTTCAAAGAATACCTGTTAGGCTTTTCTTTGAATTTAACCCTGTCATACGGTTAATGTCCCTGTTTGTATTTATACATCTATTTATGAACCTGACATGAACAGATGTTGACATAAGTAAATGTCAGTGATGGTGAGACACCCCAGGTGAATAGGGTAAAAAAAAATTAACTAATAGATATCACTATACTTCCCCAGCTGACTGATTACATTAAGAATTGCAAACATTTTTTGTATTACAAGTTTTCTGAAATGTTATGTTTAAATATGCAAATAAGGCATTATCTAATTAAATATGCACACATTTGCAAAGAACAAAAATCTGAATATTGGATGAAGTCAGGTTCAAACTTCTTGTTTCATTTATTTGACATATTAGAGTCAACGTTTTTGCAGAAGGGATTTTGGATCTCTCTTTTTAATCACTCCATAAATTAAAAAATATTATCAACAGCCAGAAAAAAATAGGAAGAAAATGTTGTATAAAATCAGGCAAATTGTATATCAACAAACAACCTTTGTAAAAACTTTCAGGATATAGATAGGAATAAAAATGTAAAGTTTGATGTATGTAAGTTCTGCTGAAGTGGAGATTTCTGACTCAAGAGTAGGAGAAAAATCTCATTTTGAGAAAACAGCCTTTAAAGGGCACCTATTATGCCCCTTTTTACAAGATTTAACATAAGTCTAATGTGTCCCCAGAGTGTGTCTGTAAAGTTTCAGCTCAAAATACCCTACAGATCATTTATTATACCATGTTGAAAATGGCAATTTTTGAGTGAGAGAAAAATTAGATGTTTTTGTGTCTCTTTAAATGCAAATGAGCTACTGCTCCCCACCCCAGAGGGCGGAGCCAATAGCTCGTGCATTCTCTACTAAAAACTAAAACATGATATCTGTTTGGTTTTAATGATCATCTCTTTCGTGGACACGCTCACATGACATTGCAATTCTTCATCATCATCATGAAAGTTTTTTTAAGCCATATCACTCTAAACTTCTGATATAAGTTCGCAATAACACAATGAAAGACAACTTAGTTTAATACTCACGGAATGCCCCGTCTGACATCAAGCTCTCTGAGCGCATGCGTCGGGTGTAATATTGGGCAAGCTATTAATCGCCGGCATAACTAGCTCGTCGAATTAAGGAAGTGCTTCATTTGCATTACATAATGGGCTGCAACCAATAAAATCACTCGTGCATCTGCCTACACTTCTGCAAAACTCCCCTAACGTTCCTATACATACAATTAGCAGAATATCAACTTGTTTTCACATGGTTCCTTGCAAAAAACTACAGTGTTATGACCTCAAAACACTTTTACCACAGTGTGACTTTTTTTTTTTCGCATCAGGCACCATGACTGGATCTGCTGGGAACCGAATAACATAAATTGAATGTTAATAGGCCTACTGCTGATCTACAAGAGCAGATACAATCTCTCAACTGACAAGTTTTCTTAAGAACATTTCTAAGAACTCTGTTGACCACACAAGAGCCCTGCTTTCTTACTGCCGTCGGCTAGATTGAAATGAAATGCCTTGCTGTTCAACCCAGGGTCTGCCAAATTGATCTTTGGGTGAATTTTCATCCCAGCATAGATGATGTATGAGCACATCTTTTCAGTTGAAGAGTCTCCATGATTGCTTAGTGACATTTAGATATTTCTAATATAGGCTAGTGGCCTTCCAGGTTTTTTTTTTGGTTTGTTTTTGTTTTGTTTTTTAATAAAATGGCATGCATATACTGTAAACAGCCAGAGTTGAACTGGCCACACAGAGCTGAGATTGAACCACAATAGCTAGAGGCCTACAACCTATTTGCGAATTACAAATAATTCAAGAGTCTGACCCTATAGTTAAGGGTTGAACTTCAACAAAGAAAGTCAAAATAAAAGGTTGGGATCTTTTACGTTTTCAAAATATGTATTCACGAGTAGGCCAACTATATACACGTTTCAACAGCATCTTCAAACAACGTTTCAGCAACTGGGTCAATGACATGACGGGTCATTTTTTTTTGTCCAAAAGCCTTAATAATAATTAAAAAAAACAAAGATATGACATCCAAAGTATGTAAGGTAGTACAACTACATCTCTTTTATTGAATCCAAAAGGTTTTTATTATATTTTGCAAAAGGTATTTTAAAGATTTTAAAGTGTTAAAAGGTCATTCGGTTTAACCGTCCAAAGGCCAATACAGCCATTTCATTTGTGATTAAAAATGTAATAAATGTATATATTTTTTATTCTGGCATGATTTTATAACATCATATCTCAACATAGAGCAAAATGATATTAAAATTATGTGTAGAAGTCGTTGCTTGTTATGAGAAAGAATGTCCGGAAAAACGAATTTCATTGATGTCATTCGGAGTAACCAATTTAAAGGGACCATTTTGGATCAAGTCATGCGGTCAATATCATGTGACATCATTCAGACACCTGCAAAGGACCACATAGTCATGAAGCAAAGTAACACAACTCTCTCTTAACTATTTGAAAAATTAATGTTTTCACTTGCTCATATGCATGTCCCGAAACAGTCATTTGGTACAACAGCTATAAAACATGGAAAATGTTGTAGTAATTTAAAAACTTGTAGCTACTAAACATAAAAGGTTTGAATGTCCTTTTGCTAGCAAGCTAACTAGCCAGATATCAGCATGCTAGTATTATTTGAAAATATTGGCATTCGGTAAAACTGAAATGTTGGTTAAACCAAATGACTTTTTTGGTGACAGATTTGTCCATCTTGTAAAAAATGACAAAAGCAGTGTTAATTGATTATAAAAACCACATAATCTCATTGTTAACACTGAATAAAACTTCAAAATTAAAGCTGCAGTCCGCGATTTTTGGCCCTCTAGCGGTTAATAAACAGAACTGCACGCGTCTTGCGGAAGAACTTTGTAGCCGGAGCTACTTTTCTCTGTTTATGTCTATGGCGAGTCACGCAGTTGCTGTGATACTCTGCGGCGGGTCATACCAGTCCGGTCTGAAATAGTCCGAATATAAACACCTATTATAAATGTACCATAATGATTCAGGGTAAGACAAAAACACAGTTTAGAAAATGGATTCATGTTGTACATTCTCATTACATAATTTTTGTACATTTTAAACACACACAAAAAAAACGTATTCATCAATTACCCAACTAGAAAAGTTAGCTAGATAAGAATTGCAAAAAAAAAACAAAAGTAGCCAAGACACGTGGCTAAAAAGTACATCGACAAGGCATACATCGGCTACTGTGATTATTTATCAATTTATTACTGATTTGTTTTAGATTTAAAACGTTTACAAGAGTTTGCCTGTAAAATAAACTGTTCGACAAAAGACGAAGTTTCCACGATACAGATGAGTAAATGTATCACATATCTGTACATAGCTCAGTCTATGCAAAAAACCCAAAGATTATAGGAAGCCGCTGATATGAGTGAATAAAAACCTTACCTTATGATGCTCTTGATGGAATGTAAACAAACATCCGAAAATAATCCATAACCCAGTAAAATAGCTAATCCAAGGTGAAACGCGATCTGTCGAATAGGCTAATAAGTCTAATTACCATAAACATTGTCAAACCATGAGTAGTTGGCTTCAAAATCATGAAATGAACGAATTAAATGCGAATATACTTTTCTATGTACATATATTTTAAATACATCATTTTGAAAAGATGATTTTTATGTTGTGATGATTTTACATTCACCTGTCCTGGCCTGAAAATGCACGTGACTCCTAACGTAACCACGCTGGTACGTAGTTTGCATGCGCGCGTGCTGAAATAATTAGCTTTTTTGTTTTCTGCTAATGTTTTAATAATTATTAATAAAAATAATAATTAGTTCAATTTAAAGTTAATTTAAAAAATTTAAAATTCGACTATTTTGTTACTTAAGTTCTTTGGCATTGGTGGTGGAAGAATGTAATGTTATATCATCGTAGAGTACAAGTCAGGATAATTCAGCCAGAAGGATAAACAAAGACTTTAGAAATATCAAGACGGTGCACTCATATTAATGAATGAGAGAAATTGCAACCCTGAAAAATGTTGCAAGTAACAACATTTATGGGATGGTTTACGTCAGTTTGTTGTTGCTGATTTGAAATATGCTTATAAATGTGAGTGTGGCAAGCATTTTTTAAGTTTTCAGGATTTCCCACTTCAAATAGATAGGGCTTGGTCTTGGATGCCCGAATAGCTGCCCTGAGGTGCTGCAAATATTGCCACCAGGTGAACGGATGTTCCTTAAAAGGGACTTTGTCATAAATCAAACACAATCTTGATGGTTAGTTGATTGATAAGTGAAATGTAATCATCTGGAATTTGATTTTTACCTCTAATTTTTCTCCAGCCTTCCTCTCCATCCTGGGCAACGCAGCTGTCCTCGTTGCAGCCGCTTGGCGTCACAGTGTTCTGAAAGCTCCTGAGCTCCTCACGGTCAATCTGGCCGTGACTGACATTGGTATGGCTCTCAGCATGTACCCACTCTCAATCGCCTCTGCCTTCAACCACACCTGGATTGGAGGTGACCTTTCCTGCCTGTACTATGGCCTGATGGGTATGATCTTCAGCGTGGCCAGCATCATGACTCTGGCCGCCATGGGGTTAGTGAGATACCTGGTGACCGGAAACCCTCCAAAATCAGGTACTGTGCTGATCACATTAGGTCCCATGTGAGATTCAAACAGCATCTTAGAAAAATTTGAAACATTGATTGCTTTATTGATACAATATTTAATTTCATTTTGTTGCATCCAAGCACAAAAAGTCAATGAGTTTTTAATGAACTGTTGTTTTTTTTATCCTGGGCAATTACAGTGGAAATGTTCAATAGCTTTTAGTAGCCAAGATTTTAAGATTTGAGAAATATTCACTGTAAAAAGTGTGACAACTAGCCTCGGTCACACAGCAGAATTTGAAAAACCATATGATGTACAATCATACAATGTAATCACAGTAAAATAAGAATAAATAGATGAAACATCACTGTGTTTCTTTTGTTTAAACATGAAAGCAGAATTATCACAAATGGCAGGAAGCCACAAATAATACATTGTCAAATGCCAGGAAGTCACGGAACATAAAGGGTTCCACTGTGCTATGTCATTTTGTTAAATTTTCAATGGTTGATGAAAAAGAAAATGCTGCAAAAAGAAGCAACATTTTCTTCTACATCTGATTGAAATAGATTATTGAAAATATGTTTGGCGGGGACTTTCTTTCCATCAGTTGTTGATTGTATGGATGCAGATCTGAATGTGAGCTTGCAATCAATATTAAGACTATAATTGAAGAGTATTGTTTTACCGGAAGATTGAGTTATGACATTTATGCATTTAGAAAATATATACACTATAAGAAAAAGTATGTACAAAAATGGAAAAACTTTCTGCCAGGACATTATCCATTAAAAGACATTCCCTTTAACCCTTAAACACAATGCAGTCCATAATTCAAACACTGGTAGAACACCTGTGAAAAATCAATGCCGAAATGTCCTTCATTAGCATATTGGGCCCTGTTTTTATTTCCAAGAAATATATACTCTAAATTTTTCGTAGATAGTGTTGTCAATATGAATATATTAAACTATGTAAACTTTCCAGAAGATTTTTTGCTTGTCTGTGAAGGTTACTTGCATTTAATTCTGTCATTTTCAAGCTTTCGTGGATTTACAATACAGTACTAGACAAGCTCAGCCAATTGTGATCCATATATATATATATATATATATGTATAACTGTATTCATCATCCAAAATGAGCTTTTAAAATGTCCTGTATGTACTATGTAGACTCTTAAATATATGTACTTTTTAATTGGGTCATTAATTTGTACCGTAAACACGAAACACAAGCCCAGCAATTATCCTTAATGCATGAAAAGGTCATTGGGGAATCAGGCATAATGATAATCTGTGATCTAATTACCTTCAAATGTTCTCTGCATTTACAAAGAAACTCTAAATGAGGAAAAATAGATTATTGGCAATGGGATTTGCTACCTTGTCTTGTCTAAATCCTCTCAATTATCTTTCCTTTAGTGAAAAACAACGTCAAATAATTTTTTGTCTGTGTTCCAGGAAGCAAGTTTCAGAGAAAAACTATAAGTATATTGATTGGTGTCATCTGGCTTTATTCACTGCTGTGGGCAGTGTTTCCTCTTCTGGGATGGGGCGGATACGGGCCGGAACCCTACGGTTTGGCCTGCTCTGTGGACTGGGCCGGGTACCAGCACTCCTTAAACGGCTCTTCGTTCATTATGTCTTTGGCCATCCTGTGCACCCTGATCCCATGTGGAGTCATCCTGTTCTCCTACACTGGCATCGCCTGGAAGCTCCACAAGGCTTATCAGTCCATCCAGAGCAATGATAACCTGCCCAACTCGGGGGCTGTTGAAAGAAAAGTAACTATGGTAAGGGGCCATAAAAGAGCCATTTACTTTGAAAGCTTGTCTTTTTGATTTGATAAGGTGTTTGAACACTAATGTGTGTCCGCAGTGCAAGTAAAAAACCAGCCTATGATAGTAAAAATCCACTCACTCCTTTTTTTATAATTCCCATATATCAGAAGCAGCGAAACAATAATGGCATAATTGTAGGGAGAAGCCCCGCCCACAGCCAGTGACGATCTGTCCTATTAGCATAGACAGCCCTGAGTGAGAAGCACAGAGTCCTTGCTGTAGCAGCTGGAGTTTTACAATGTCTGCGCCAAAGAGGCATTACAATTGCTGTTTTGGGATGTACCAATGAACATAAGAGTCTCCATAGACTCCTGCCATCTTGAGTCACTGAGGACATGGTTAAATTTCATTTTTGAAGGAAATGTCCCAAAGAAAGTAAAGTCTTGTACATTTTAAACAAATAACGCTACCTATCAGATTGTGTTTCCAACACTATATTTGCATTGTTTTAAGGGTAGGGGTAGGTATGGACATTAAAGGGTTAGTTCCACCCAAAATGAATGAATGATGCTTCAAAAAGTTCATTAAGAGATCGGAAAACTAATCCATATGAATCAAGGGGTTTAGTCCAAATTTTCTGAAGAGAACTGATCGCTTGTTATGATGAACAGATTTAAGAGGTTAGTTCACCCATTATTGAAATTTCTGTCATTAAGTACTCACCCTCATGTTGTTCCAAACCCACAAGACCTTCGTTTTTGATGAAATCCGAGAGTTTTTTTTATCTCCAATAGAAAGCAACGAAATTACCACATTCAAGGTCCAGAGAAGTAGTAAAGACATCGTTAAAATAGTCAACATGACTGCAGTGGTTCAACCTTAATGTTATGAAGCGACAAGAATACTTTTTGTGCGCAAAAACAAAAATAACGACTTTATTCAACAAAATGTCCTCTTTCCTGTCAGTCTCTTACACAGTTGACGCAGTGAATGCAGTGCAGAGCTTCCATGTTTAAGTCCAGACGCTGGCTCAGTACGAACCTGAATAATGCACAAGAACAAACCTCTTCCGGAAGCTCAAATGTGCTGCGTAACCAATGAGGTTCATTCTCGTGCGTTACACAGAACATTTAAGCTTCTGGAAGAAGTTTGTTCTTGTGCTTTATTCAGGTTCAGTTGAGCTTCTGCTTATGTTTGCTGATCAATGTTTACATGCGAGTAAAAGCCTAAATTAAAGGGTTAGTTCACCCAAAAATTTACTCACCCTCATGTCATTCCAAACAAGAGTTTCCCAGTTAAAAATTGACATGAACATGAACGCCCTTTCTGTCATTTTTGGTGAGCGAGATTGTCCTGTTTTGCTGTTACTGGTACGAGTATGAGTTTTTGAAACTCTTCTGGAAAGAAGGCCGTGAGCAACAGCTCATTTGCATTTAAGGGGACGCTCAAAACATCTAAAACATGGCATTTTAATGCTATAATAATGATATGTGGGGTATTTTGAGCTAAAACTTCACATACACACTCTGGGTACACCAGAGACTTAGGCCCTGTCCCAAATGGGATTCTAAACACTCGCGGTCTTCCTACGACTCCGCACTTTCGTAATGTAACGCTGCTTTGACTGTTGGAAGGAAGTCTGCTCCGGAGCTCGCAACAGTGCGGGCTCAGAAAAAGTGCACATCGAAGGCACATATCGGCCGAAGAGGGGGCACTCGCGAGCACCCTTCTGAAACCTAAAATGGACTTAACGGACACGCGTACACAGCAGCCATTGTAAGTCCACAAGACCGAAAGTGCATATGAAGTGTGCCTTTTGGGACAGGGCCTTATTTTACATCTTGTAAAAAGGGGCATAATAGGTCCCCTTTAAGCTGCCAGCAGATGTGTGAAGCTCCAGGGTTTGCACGTACAGTGACCCTGCATGTTGTTAAACACTTGAAGGACAATTTTGCAGATTTTCAATCAGCTTTGTATTGTTACAGTGTCGGTATAAATGAACAATGTGCACTCTTTCTCCATTGTAACAACACAAAGCTGGTTGAAAACCAGCAAACCCGTCCTTTAAGTGTTTAACAACATGCGGGGTCACTGTACGTGCAAACCCTTGAGCATTCACACATCTGCTGGAAGCTTAACAGTTTTCCTGCTACAGTGACAGACACTGATTCACACCCCTGCTCCATCTTCTTGTTGTTGTTTTTTGCTCCGCTGGTTTCAAATCTAAAAACATAAACCTAAGGGAAACATTTTTGCTGTTTGGCTCCCAAATCATAAAAGTGGGTAAAGGTCAAGCTCCAATCCCTCCTCAAAGGTCACTAATGGAAGTAAACAGATTCCAAGAAATAGCCCCATGTGTGCTTGTCATTTTCCAGGAACTTGCATTTAAAGCTTAAGTGTTTTGTAAGTGTATTGACTATACGCTCAGAGTGTTCTTTAGAACTTCCCCAATAATATAAGCCAGTTGACTTCCGGTGAGATGTCACTTGCTGGTGTCTTGAGCATCAATAGTGTAATACTTAGATTATAATCAGAATATAGTCACTTAAATAGTCAGGCATAGCATTAATTTAGTTATTCAAACATAAGACAACATAAAAAATAAATAAATAAAGACATTCCTCAGTGTTCCTCCTCGGCTAAATTCAATTCGACCATCAGTTTTTACACTTTTGTGTGGAATAAAAGCATCAAAAATTAAATATTTATTGTGCACTTTAGTTAGATTCATTGAACAAAATGTGAGTTTTCACAAGTGTGCCGAAATCATTGATCTTGTGCTGCACTGACTGACAGCTGCTGTGATTATAAAGGGAAAGCGCAGTGCTCGCTTTATGTGTAATTCATTCACAAGAAAAGTTATTGTTTTTCATAAGGTTTTGTGAGTACTTAATACTTCACATTGACAAAATGTATTTTTAAACCTAGTTATTTTGTAATGTTTAATATTTAGTCAAAAAATAAAACTCAGTGGAAAAACTATTAAGCCAGGAACACACCAAGCCGACGGTCGGCCGTCGGGCAGTTTTTGATCGTCGGCCGACTAAGTTTTCTCAGTGTGTTCCGCACCGTCGGCTGAAGTTGGTCCTCGTTGGCTTTTTTTCCAAAGCCACTGGAAGGCAAGCCTGCAACCAGGCCAGAACACACCAAGCCGACGCCGACGCCGACGAACTAGTGGCGACGAAAGCAGACTGCGGGGTTGGCTCATGTCGGCAGCGTCTGTGTCCAAAGTTGGCCTGACACACCAAACCAATGCTAAACAGCCAACGGCCAAGTAACACGTCCATTCTGCTTGTGCGATGAGATGCCTTTCCGAACCAGCAGGTGGCAGTAGCTGAACAGCCAATCAGAATGATCAGATGGCCCGATGGACCGACGAGCTCCGACGCTGATTCAACATTTCGAATCGGCCGGAAAAAAGTCGACGAGGACCAACTTCAGCCGACGGTGTGGAACACACTGAGAAAACTTAGTCGGCCGACGAAGAAAAACTGCCCGACAGCCGACCGTCGGCTTGGTGTGTTCCTGCGTTTAGCCAAAAAAACGTAACGGCTAATGCTAACGCTCCGGCTCTGGCGGTACGCAGGGAAGGAGTTTTGAACGGCGGGCACTGATGTCACTGCCATTACACAATAGGCTGAAAGGTGCCGCTCGTGTTTAAGTTAGCCGTTACGCTTTCTCCAATGGTAAGAGATACAGACCCTCTCATCTCCCTATAATATACAATCTCTGTTTTTTTCAGCCGATTCGACATGTTGAATCGGCGTCGGAGCTCGTCGGTCCGTCGGGCCATCTGATCATTCTGATTGGCTGTTTAGCTTGTAACGGAAAGGCATTTCATCTTACGCAGGCGCAGAACGGACATGCTACGTCGCTGCCGAGCGTCGGTTTGGTGTGTCAGGGCAACTTTGGACCCAGACGCTGCCGCCGTGAGCTAACCCCACAGTCTGCTTTCGTCACCACTAGTTTGTCGGCGTCGACTTGGTGTGTTCCTGCCTTTAGAGGAAATGGCTGATATGCGCAAATAAATGCTACTTTGCTGCCACCTGCTGGTTATAGTGGTAATTAATGTATTTTTTATTTTTAAGTGTTTTCTATCAAATGTTGAATTTCCTACAATTTGAAACGTTCGGTTTTACAAATGGGGACAATCTCAGAAGGATGAACAAGTAATGTTTGTGGTCATCACATTAAAAATAACATTTGAAGTGCTGGAAAAAATAATGCCTGTGCGTGTCTAATTACAGACACGGCATTCCTTAAACGGTCCCAATAGCTTTGTCTTTATTGAAATCAATAAAACTGATTTATTGGCAAATTAGGTCAATTATAACTGCATTAAAATATGAATACAACATTAAAAAGTCAACCACTGATGGTTTTGTGTAGATGTACAGCGAGGACAGAATGAACAGTTAAAGGATTAGTTCACTTTTAAATAAACTTTTCCTGATAATTTACTCACCCCCATGTCATCCAAGATGTCCATGTCTTTCTTTCTTCAGTCGAAAAGAAATTAAAGTTTTTGATGAAAACATTCCAGGATTTTTCTCCTTATAGTAGACTTCAATGGGCACCAAACAGTTGAAAATTAGTTTCACTGCAGCTTCAAATTGTTCTACACGAGCCCAGATGAGAAATAAGGGTCTTATCTAGTGAAACCATCGCTCATTTTCTGAAAAGAATGGAAAATTATATAAGTTTTAACCAGAAATGCTCATCTTGAACTAGCTCTCTTCTTCTTCTCCTCTATTAGAATTCCAGCAGTGTAGACACTGCTAAGTGAATTACTGCCCTCCACAGGTCAAAGTTTGAACTAATTGTTATATCCTACTATTGAACTAGCATATTGCATATAAAAATTAGTTCAAACTTTGACCTGTGGAGGGCAGTATTACGCTTAGCAGTGTCTACACTGCTGGAATCTTGGATGACATGGGGGTGAGTAAATTATAAGGAAATGTTTATTTAAAAGTGGACTAATCCTTTAACAGTTCACCGGAAATGCCCAAGCTGGCTTAACGACATCCAGGAAATAACCGTGCATATAGTCATTTGTTAGGGCTGTCCCTCCTGGAGGTGAGGGAAAAATGGTAATCTGGTATTTCTGAAAACTTTTTTCCTGAACCTGCCAGCCATTTAAGCACAATGTTGTTCAAAAACTTGAATTATTAAATGGTGCATGTGGAACCATCACTCTAAATGAATCCAGACTACAGCAGCGGTAGCCTGTGTAACATGAATCACCTTTAACTGCTTTCAACATGAACTTTTAACATGAACTGGTGTCAGTTCATGTTTCCCTACTGTGTTTCAGATGGGCATCCTGATCAGCGCTGGCTTTATTGTGTCCTGGATGCCCTATGTGTTCATCAGTCTCTGGACTATGTTTCACTCCGAGGGCAAAGACAGCGTGGCGCCCATTGTCAGCTTGCTACCCTGCCTCTTTGCAAAATGCTCAACGGTGTACAACCCTTTTGTCTACTACGTTTTCCGCAAATCTTTCCGCAGAGAGCTACGGCAGATCCGTATGTGTTGTTACCAAGGCTGCTGGGATGCTGTGAGCAAAATGACAGGAGGAGAACGCTCAGAGGAAAATAGCGGGGTACAAAAGACAGCAGAAGAGTGAAAGCACAATAGTAGAGGTCTCAAGTCAAGTCACCTTATTTATATAGCGCTTTTTACAATGTAGATTGTGTCAAAGCAGCTTTACATTGATCTCCACTAAAAATATAGAGAGAGGAGCTCCAATGAGTAAATAGAAAGAAAATAAGGTTGGAGGATGCTTTGCAGCCTAGAAACACTTGGTCTTGATGTGCTAATGAATCTTCAAGAGCATCAAGTCTGTGTCTACAGAACAGAGTAGAGCATTGCATGAATGTAGGACACACAAAGAAAAATTATTTTAAACTATTGGAAATATTTCATATGGCTACATTCCTGTATACAGGCCAGATATTCTCAGGATATTCTCTGTCCCAAAGGCAGATATTCCCTTGTGTTCTCTGTTCACTGACAATCCCATGTTCATTTGTTTGAGTAATGTCTTATTCTTTTGTCCTTTTCTTTTATTGCTGTCAGACCTTTTCGCTTTCATCAGATTATTGTGAGATTAAAACGGTATTGAAATCCTTTCAAAGATGAATGCTTTATGGTTGTTTGATTGATTTATCAGTCATCATGATTTTTTGCAAAACTTTCTTACAAAGATTTTGTCTTAGAATGTTCCTTTCCGTTTTCCATTGAGCCTGTTTTTCATTAAAACCATTTTTCACACTGTTTTGTTATACTTCCTCCTGTGTTCTTTGTTCTTCACTAATAGTTGTGAATCTTTCTTTATAAGTACCACATTAATACATCCAAAGCTGCAATTACCAGTGAAAGGGGCTGATCATCGGGTGACAGAAGGATCCTGTTGATGGATGCTTGCATGACTCCTTCAATACAAACCCTCAATTGAGACTTGATTTTAAAAAGTCACGCTCACCATGACAAGGCACAGATAGTACCTTACTGTTTAATAGATTTGAAAACTATTCACAGGAATCGTATTACCAACCAGAGCCGTCTGATGTCTGTCAGTTCCTTTTAAAGCTGAATTAAGTGTAACTATGGTCACATTTTTCAACTTATTAAAACTTTTCATCTTGTATTTGTGGTACTTTGCAAATCCCGTTTATGTACAGATTTTATTAGCCTTGTCCCAGACTTTCAATCTTAAAATCACAATCACAAATATTATATATAATATATAACTTGAAGGTAAGTTGATGATAAAAATCTTTTTGGTTCTTCCCCAACTATGGCTTTTTATGACACCTGCAGAGCAACTCTCTGTGGGATTTCTGATTTGTCGGCTTAATGAATCAGGGAGTGAAGTGAAAAGTGAAGAGGGCTGACCAGGACACATAGGACACATGTCCCAGCAGCTTTCTATTCCCATCATTATTTTACTAATATCAGAAGCACAAATATGATAAAACAAGTAGTTGGATGTATGATAATGTTCATTATATATCTGAACATAATTATGCTCAGTTTCCCCAAAGTGCAGTGTCTTTAATTGCATGGTATGTCAAAGCAATTCATTCATTCTTACCAAAACACCATCATCACAAATTTATATATTTTTTATCTTATTATTGTTAATCAGTCATTTAAAATTGCAAAAGGCATTCAAATAGCCTGAAATAAAATCAGAGGATGGGAAGGATTTGAGTGCATTTTCATTGTTCCTGGTCACTTGTCACAACAAAATAGAGGATGAATGTATGATAAATTAATGAATATATAGATGAGTTGGATAATCCTACCAACATGAGGAGTATCATCTTAAAACTGCCCTACAAGTTGTGCGAAAGATGGAGAGCCCATACTTATGAGTATGAGGAGCACAACAGGAGAAACAACCTTCTCATCAATATGACTGTAACACGGTTTGTAAATATGGGAAGAAGGAGGCAGGAACCGGCGAACATTCAACAAAACTTTAATTCAAAATAAACAAAACGAAAGTAATGCCGGCAGACCCTCGCGGACGTCTGCCGGCCACACAAACATAATAAAACATATAATAAAGTCCAGGCCTGGTCCTCTCTCGTCCTTCACTGTCGTCGCTCCTCCTTTTATGCTCCCGGAGCTCCTCCGTGAGGGACTCGAGGCCGGTGCGCCTCGCAGGTGACGATCATTAACACTCGCGTCACCGGCCTCGCGCCGTTCCCTCACGGCTCTCGCCCGCCCTGCTCGTCACAATGACATTCCAGAAAAGTATATTGCCTGGTTACGCAGGCCAAATCAATTGGCTGACTTCAGTGTGCCAAGATGTATAAAACCAGTTGACTTTGGAGTTTCAAATTCCACACAACTACATCACTTCTCAGACGCTAGCGAAGTGGGATATGGAGTTGTCTCATACCTCAGATTGTTAAATTGCACTTTGTACCTTCATGATGGGGAAGACTCGAGTAGCGCCATTGAAGCAGACCACCATTCCACGTATGGAGCTGGCTGTTGCAGTTGTTGCAGTTAACTCAGACAAAATGCTGAAAGATGAACTGGAACAAAAATAGCTTGAATCTGTTTTTATCACGGTTTTGGGATATAATGACCACTTCGTTTCAACAGGATTGCCATTATAAGAGAGTCTACCAGACCACAGCAGTGAAGGTACGTCAATACCTCCATAAACCCGGCTGATTGTGCATCCAGGGGACTTAATTGTGAAAGGTTCATGAAAACCTTTCATGAAACGTGAGCTGGATCAATGTTACTTTTCATAAAGAACCAGAGAGCAAGTGGCCCCTTTTACTGGTTACTGCAGCTTTGAAATCATAACCAGTAAACAAAAGAGGATGACAGTGAGGTAAAACACTTAGCGTCAGTGAATCTTGTGTGTGCAGTGGATGGAGCAAATGCTGTGAACAAATTGATCAATTATCTCTCCTATTGGTAAGAGAGCCATGGCATGAATCCTTCTTTTTAAGGACATGGTTATACAGTGCGCACGTCCTGATATTGCTGAGTTAGATGCGTTCCTGGGTCAACATATTTTGTTGATCCTGGAACAACATTCTAGTCTGAAAATTTAGTCTTAACCCTATTCCTACCCCTAAACCTAACCCTACCCATAAGCTATCCCAAAAATCAGAAGGCAAATGATAGATGAATAACGCTGATGTAGAAGCACCAATTCATGATTTTAAGCCTAAACTTGACATTATCAGTAAACTTGTCCCTCAAATCTGATTTGTTGATTTGAATGTTGTTCCAGGATCAACAAAAATGTTGACCCAGGAACATGTTGAACTCAGCAATATCAGGTTATGCTATACAGTGCAGCAATAAAAGAAGAGCCGAAGACAGAAAAGTTCAGAGTTGTAAAACAAAATCCACAGGAGAAAACTGCAAAGCTCTAACAATGCAGGACTTAAAGGTGCCGTAGAACGTGTTTTCAAAAGATGTAATATAAGTCTAAGGGTGTCCCCTGAATGTGTCTGTGAAGTTTCACCTCAAAATACCCCATAGATTTTTTTTATTCATTTTTTTAACTGCCTATTTTGGGGCATCATTAAATATGAGCCGATTCAGGCTGCTGCCCCTTTAATTCCTCACGCTCCCCGCCCCCGGAGCTCGCGCTTGCCTTAAACAGCGTAAACAAAGTTCACTCAGCTAATATAACCCTCAAAATGGATCTTTACAAAGTGTTCGTCATGCAGCATGTCTAATCGCGTAAGTATGGTATTTATTTGGATGTTTACATTTGATTCTGAATGAGTTTGATGGTGCTCCGTGGCTAAAGCTAACATTACACACTGTTGGAGAGATTTATAAAGAATGAAGTTGTGTTTATGAATTATACAGACTGCAAATGTTTAAAAAATGAAAATAACGACAGTCTTGTCTCCGTGAATACAGTAAGAAACGATGGTAACTTTAACCACATTTAACCACATTCGTTGCTAACGAAACATTTAGAAAGACAATTTACAAATATCACTAAAAATATCATGGATCATGTCAGTTATTATTGCTCCATCTGCCATTTTTCGCTATTGTCCTTGCTTGCTTACCTAGTCTGATGATTCAGCTGTGCACAGATCCAGACGTTAATACTGCCTGCCCTTGTGTAATGCCTTGAACATGAGCTGGCATATGCAAATATTGGAGGCGTGCATATTAATGATCCCGACTGTTACGTAACCCTGTTCTTCGGAGATCTTTTAAACAAATGAGATTTACATAAGAAGGAGGAAACAATGGTGTTTGAGACTCACTGTATGTCATTTCCATGTACTGAACTCTTGTTATTCAACTATGCCAAGGTAAATTCAATTTTTGATTCTAGGGCACCTTTTACAAAGGCTGAAAATGAGATCAAGTTAATTCAAAGTCAAAGATTCACAGAAGGAATTTCTATGTAGCAAAAAGGTCAGAGTTGGAGGTCGTCTTGGTAAATCTGCAATGCCTGAGCATGTAAAGCCTTCAATCATTATAAACAAAGACTCACATCACAACTTTAATCTTAAGAGACATTCATGAGAAAATTGGACATGTGGAAGGAACAATATGCTTTCAAAAATTCTGGCTCCCTCCTGAAAACTCTGTGATGAGTCTCTAGATGTGTGACCTGTAGAAAGATCAGAGCAAAGGCTGTAGAGCAGAAGCCATCATAACTGCTACAGGACAGAATAATACCAGATCGACCACCCTTTACCAATGTCGAGGTAGACTATTTTTTACAGTCAGACAAGTAATGTTAAAAAGATATGGCGTATTGTTTACCTGCCTGACAACAAGAGTTGTGTATATTAAAGTTACACATACACTGGACACAGACTCATGTTTAAATGCCATCTGACGTTTTGTGTGCAGGAGTGGTCAGGTGTCAACCATGAGAAGTAACAAAGGTACTAATTTCACCGGTGCTGAGATTGAACTGCACAAAGCCAACAGTGGAATCAATCAAAAACTGAAATGACTCTCATGCAAAAAGGAATACAGTAGATTTTCAACCCAACTTCTGGATCTCATTTTCGGTGGAGTGTGAGAAAGACAGATAAGTTCAGAAAAAGGTCAGAAAAATCCTGAGATCTGTGCTGAAAGAACACTTACTGAGGAGAGCTTGCATACTTTCCTGTGTAAAGTGGAAGCAATAATAAAAAACAGACCACTTACTGATCATCACTTACAGATGATTCCACAGATTTTAAACCCTTGACACCTAATCACTTGTTATTAATGGAAAAGCAACCAGCCTTATATCTCCTAGACTTTTCAAAAAAGAATACATATAGGCTATTCACGTCGCAAATTGAGGCAACTTCAGTATCTTGCTGACCTATTCTGGAAGCGATGGGTGCATTAGATTTACCTTTGCTCCAGGAGTGTAAAAATGGACTCAAGTCCAAAATCTTTCAGTTGGAGATGTCATCCTGATATTAGATGACTCTTCCCCAACAAATTCATGAGTCTTTGGAAGAATCATGTTTCCAGATAAAAAAGGACTGGTAAGATGTGTTGGTTAAAACTAAGACCAATACCTTGGAAAGGCCCTGTTGACAAGTTACGCCTTATCTGTGAAATAGACTGTTACCTACTCCTCAAATCTTCTGCCATAAAAAGAATATGGGCATTTCAGAAAATAGATAATAGAAACTTAATGTCTCTGAAGTGATGCATAATGTAAATATTATACCAGTATGGCTCCATTGTTTTTGTTGAAAAGGAAATTGTCGGTCTGCCAGCCTGTCAATTAGGGGCTGTAAATGTCAGAGCCGTATTTCATACTTCAGAATTTATATTTTCATTATGTAAATTTGGTATAATTATTTTTGTTAATTAGTCTTTTTATTTAGTAATTAGTATTTGTTCTTACCGCGCATGTTCAGTGACGTCCTTTTTGTGACGCATATGCAATAAGTTCAGACGCACGATGGGAGAACACAAAGCTTTTGACCGTGTATAGTAAGATAGCAGAAGTGGTTATTAAGTATAGTATCTCAACAAACAAGTTGTTAAGAGAAGATGTTGTTGCACAAGAGGCTTATGATGTAAGAAGAATGAACGAAATGTGATTTTGTTGACCTGGAAAATAAATCATGACAAAGAAAATTACGGACTGCTGGTCAAGAATACAAGATGAGAAGATACGCGTTAAAACCTGTGGAATAACTAAGACAATCACATGTTCCTTACAGAGCGTTTCACACGTCCTTTGCCCTTTGTGAAGGGCTCAATCTTCTACAGCTGCATCTTCTACATATGAAGGTTCAAAGAGAAAAGAAAGGCATTCCTCCTTCAGAAACCAGCATGGATGGATCTGCATCAAACAGACTTAAAAGTTAAAGGTGAAGTGTCATTTCTGTGACACCAGTGTCACCAAACAGAACTGCAGAAATAATAAATAAAAAAACCTTGACCAATGTCTGCCATTGGTTGGACAGCTCAAATAAACAATACAAACATATTAAAACTGAAATAAGTATTTCATTTCACCTATAAATTTACCTTGAGTGCATCAATAACATCACATGTGCCCAACCACATTGTATGCATACAGTGGTAATTTTTTTTTTTGATCAATTATTTTATTATTATCGCTTTGGATCAGTTACGATCTGTTGAAACACGACTGACAAATTCCACCTACACAGACAATATTCACTTTAAATTGCTGTTCCCACTAAAGAATTGACCGGCTAGACTGCCACCTTTAAGATTCTTTAAATTAACTTTAGGCCTACACTTCATTTGATCCATTTTTATCCATTTAGTGGACACTTTTGTCCAGAGCGTTCAGAGAGAAGTGTGTAAAAAAAAAGCTATTAATCATAAAGCACCCAATTATGTTAGAAGTGCTGTAATTCAGAGTTCCAAGGTTGCTCTGAACAGGCATGTCTGCAGAATAGTAGTTAGTTTTATAACTCATATTCTGCAAAGAAATGCTTGCAAACAAAGGTATAACAGCAACACAGAGTCATGAGCTGTCAGTGCTGCTCACCAGATTTCTATATTTATCACTATTATAGCTTATGCAACTAACCTTCCTTACATGAATCATATACATGAACATATGCTACATGATGGATTTTGAAAGCAAAAATAATTTAGTTTTTAAACATTTTGTGTCATTTAATGAAGAGCAGCCACAGAAAATACAGTTTTTAAAATGTTTTTTTTTTCTTGGGTATATGAACATTAAGGGAACGTTACATTTTATAATTTAACAAACATTATGGGAACATTACTTTTGAATGTTGAATGAAACAAGCATTTAAAAAAGTTAAATGAACATTTAACTAAAAAATTGCTGAACATCCCATGAACGTTGTAGAAATAATGTTATAAAACGGATAGTTCCGGCCCTTGATTCTGATTGGTTGAGCCGCGTTCGAAGCCGTTGTAAAATTCACGAAAACATACAGCTGACTGTATTACATAAGTGTAGCTGCGTCTGTCTTAGCAACCACTTTTGGCAACGTAAACATATGTTTGTTCTCAATTTTTGTTCATTGAAGCTTACTGCATTATGTAGAAGAGTATTATAAGAGAGATATCGAGTGACTGAGTGTATTACCTGCATTCAGATGTAGCATTTTCCTTCAGGTCAGTCCGATGGTCATAATAAAAAAATCCATTTGAATGTCCACTGCGATCTTGTCCTTTTAACATTTAATGGGTTTCCTCGTGCCCTGCTGACACTGACAGCGCTAGTCAAAGCATTTGCCATTTGCATCCTTGTTCACAAGTTTCAATATAAAAGTCTTTGAGACTGAGTGACTCGCTCATAAAGACAATATTTTCCGCCATCTAATGGCGTAATAAATATAACTTCTGTTGCTGCTCACGGTCAGGGACTATTTTTTCCAGAGGAAGGAAGACTATTAGTGATTTTACTTCATAAAAGTTGCATTGATACATATTTTTTGGCTTTAATATTTGTAATGTGTGGTAACCGTTTTATAAAAGCAATAACCCCCGTGAAGCCGTGGTTTACAGTGAATTTATGACAGCTAAGGGGGTTTTAGGCACTCCGCTCCACATCGTTCCTAACAACGGCCCTTAGCTGTTATAAATTCACTGTAAACCATGGCTTCTTGGGGCTTATTGCTTTATTTTGTGCTAACATTTTTAGAACATTATTAAAGACCAGATAACTTTGAATAAACATTCTATTTACGTTTCTGGAGTAAAGTTTGTTCTTAACTTTGAAAGTTAGCCAAAGTCCTGAGAACGTTCCCTGTTAGCTAGGATTGCTCCCTATTTTAAGGAAATATTGGATGCAGCATGTCCAAACTTATTTTGAATCATTTCATGTTTTCTTAAGACTCATAATTAGCTTAGTGTTTTATGTCTTCATTAAAGAAATAAACAGCCCACACATAAACAAATATATATTGTTTACATAACACCACATGAAAGATGCTTAATCCTACTAATTAGTTACAAATGAATTCAAAGATAAGAATTATGAATAATTCAGTGGTACTGATGACTCTAAATGAACAATGCAAATGTGTTATTAGGAGGGAAAAACAACGCAAGGACATGCAAAGGAGGATTTTTAAGTGTCCTTTGAGGTGGTAGTGACTGCATATATGAGGACATGTGTTTCACACATATGTAAAAACACATGCTGATCTTGTCAAGAGATCCTACAACTCCTCTTGAACAGGAAGAGAAACGTGGTTAATACATCCCCAACAGTAAAGGAGGACCCCTCGAGGACCATCACGGATGAGTTTAGATTGTAACAGGTTGAGTCCATGGCAAAAGAAGTTAATCAAAGCAAAGTCTGGGAGGTCAGTTATATTAGCGAATGTCCAAAAAGTTTCTGCTGTGGTCCTTGTGAGTGAATTCCTTGGCGTAGTCGGACTAGGGTGACTGTTGGATCCATCTGTGGTCTGGTGTTCTGTTATGACTATGAGGCAGTTCCGAAATGACAGAGAGGAGGATCAAAACGCAGTGACTATTTTATTAAAACAAAAGTAAATCCAGAAAACAAACAGGAGATACCAGCCGTGAGATAAATAGAGCACACATAACATCCACGAAGGACAACAAAGAACATGCGAAACACTGGGATATATGTACACAAGGGGGTGATTGGTAAACAAGACACACCTGGCAACAATCAGAGAACTAATTATCAAGAAAAGCTACAAAGGAAAAAAAAACTTGGCACTAGGACAGGAAATACAACAAAAGTCCACATAAGACAGGGGAACACAGGCTGGGATCATGATGATGATGATGTACAGTACAGACCAAAAGTTTGGAACCACTAAGATTTTTAATGTTTTTAAAAGAAGTTTCATCTGCTCACCAAGGCTACATTTATTTAATTAAAAATACAGTAAAAAACAGTAATATTGTGAAATATTATTACAATTTAAAATAACTGTGTACTATTTAGATATATTTGACAAAGTAATTTATTCCTGTGATGCAAAGCTGAATTGTCAGCATCGTTACTCCAGTCTTCAGTGTCACATGATCCTTCAGAAATCATTCTAATATGCTGATTTGCTGCTCAATAAACATTTATGATTATTTTCAATGTTGAAAACAGTTTTTTCAGGATTCCTTGATGAATAGAAAGTTCAAAAGAACAGCATTTATCTGAAATGCAAAGCTTCTGTAGCATTATACACTACCGTTCAAAAGTTTGGGGTCAGTAAGAATTTTTATTTTTATTTTTTTGAAAAGAAATTCAAGAAATGAATACTTTTATTCAGCAAGGAGCATTAAATCAATCAAAAGTGGCAGTAAAGACATTTATAATGTTACAAAAGATTAGATTTCAGATAAACACTGTTCTTTTGAACTTTCTATTCATCAAATAATCCTGAAAAAAAATATTGTACACAAATATTTTGTACAATTGTACACATTAAATGTTTCTTGAGCAGCAGATCAGCATATTAGAATGATTTCTGAAGGATCATGTGACACTGAAGACTGGAGTAATGATGCTGAAAATTCAGCTTTGATCACAGGAATAAATTACTTTGTGAAATATATTCAAATAGAAAACAGTTATTTTAAATTGTAATAATATTTCACAATATTACTGTTTTTACTGTATTTTTAATTAAATAAATGTAGCCTTGGTGAGCAGATGAAACTTCTTTTAAAAACATTAAAAATCTTAGTGGTTCCAAACTTTTGGACTGTACTGTATTTAATATAATGTTTTCTATATTGTAAAATTTCCTGATAATTTACTCACCACCAAGTCATCCAAGATGTTCATGTCTTTCTTTCTTCAGTCGAAAAGAAATTAAGGTTTTTGAGGAAAACATTCCATGATTCTTCTCCATATAGTGGACTTCAGTGGGGTTCAACGGGTTGAAGGTCCAAATTGCAGCATCAAAGGGCTCTACATGATCCCAGAGTCTTATCTAGCGAAACGATCAGTCATTTAAAAAAAAAAACTAAATAAAATGTATATACTTTTTAACCACAAATCCTTATCTTGCACTAGCTCTGCGATGATCCACGCATTACGTTGAAAGGTAACGCGTGACGTAGGCTGAAGAACCGTGGTAGCGTGAAAAACTTCATTTTGTAAAGGGCATTTGGCTTAATCTTTGCACGTTCGCTTTGTAGACACTGGATCGGTACTTCTGCCTACATCACATGACCTACATGACCTTTGTAACGTGATTACGTCATGCATGCAGATCGCAGAGCTACATTTTAATTTTTTTTTAGAAAATGACCGATCATTTTGTTAGATAAGACCCTAATTCCTCGTCTGGGATCGTGTAGAGCAGTGAATCTCAACCTTTTTTGAGTAATGGACCCCTGTCATATTTGGAACCACCTTCAAGGACCCCAGAATAAAATTGCCTCATTGGTATCATTAATGCCTTTGTGACGACCAAATACAATCAAGTATAATTTACTTCTACGTTAGTTGACTTGTTCTATATTTAGTCATTTCATCAGTTATATTATACATATCTTCTTTTATGGGAACATGTCAAATGAGAAAATATAAAAAAAATCATATTCAGATATTTTATAAGGACCCCCTGGCATTATATCAAGGACCACTAGGGGTCCATGGACCCCTGGTTGAGAAACACTGGTGTAGAGCCCTTTGAAGCTGCACTGAAACTGCAATTTGAACCTTCCACCCAGTGAACTATACGGAGTAACATCCTGGCAACTTTGACTCACTGCTTTTAACATGCTTTGATTCAGGACACACTAATTCTGTCCTAACTATGTTATTTAGGATGTTTAGCATGCAGGGGAAAACCAGAACTGATTCAATTCCAATGGAATGCATGAACTGATAAATTGTTCCTTCAATGCACTGCACATTGCTTTGGATAAAAACATCTGCATAAATGTAATGGAAGCTAGCAAATAGCTTTCTTCAGGTATTTTAGACCTCCTTGGTTAAGAAAGCGTGAATGCTGGTGGGTTGAGCATCTGGCATCTTTGATAGTTGCATTTGACAGTTGCATATAGTGGACTTCAATTGCCAAACAAATTCCTCAGAGCATTGTGCTTTCATTGCATAATTTGTCTAATTTCTGCTCTCCGCGCAAACCTTATGTGCTGAACCTCAGATATCTAAATCTCACAGCTTGACATTTCTTGATGGATTTAAAAGTAGGAAATTTTCATTCAGCGACATCAAAGAGAGCAGAACATAATTGTCTTAATGCACTTTACTTTAAAAAGGCTCCAGTTTTGTTAATGCAGTTAAGTAAATTATTCATTTTTCACTTAGGGAGGAAGTCTCAGTTCGTTTCATTAAATTAAATTTAGGTTGGGGAATTATACTGTTAAAAAAAATGTGCGGATTAAGCTTGATGATTTGATTTGATTTCCTCTATGTGTAAGAAAAATCAACTACGTGTTTCTTTCATATACAGTGTTTTCTGTGTTTCTATAATCAAGAGGTTTTTGTGGAGAGTGTATGATTGCAATTTAAGGCTATACAGTGACAAGAATGCTCTTTGTTGTCTGAGAGATGACCTTGAATCTCCAAAACAAACATATTTTACCGCTTAGAGAGTAACATAAATCTATCCAGGGCTGTTGCTGGGCAAATGTGTTCCCTAAGCAGAATTGTATTGTGTAATTAAAATGATCACAGAAGTACTGTGATAATAGTTTACAGTGAAACACTGGTGTCTACGGTAGCTATAAATGAGGAAATAGACCTTATGAAAGTAACGTGACCCTTCAAGTAACGATTATATCAATTACATCGTTACACCAGTATGTGGCGACGAGTGTATTTGTCGTTGAAGCCTATCTATCTATCTATCTATCTATCTATCTATCTATCTATCTATCTATCTATCTATCTATCTATCTATCTATCTATCTATCTATCTATCTATCTATCTCAGGAGGACTACAGTGTGGTCCAGTCATTATGAAGCCCCTCCTGTTGCCTGTTGAGGATTTGACAGAAGCGGACCCTTGTACAGATGTGACGCGCTGCTCTCCAGACGCACTGGATGGAGGGTTTCCAACGCGCACCAGTAACCGCTCATGGCGTGTTCTTCTGTTTTACAAGTTATTGAGCAAAGACAACTGCATCCCTTCATTCTCTCGGTCTGTTAGTGAGGTGGCGGCTTCATTTAATCTAATTCTTTATCTCTCTTGGACAATACATGTGTCTGACTCATGATAGCAGTGTGGATGCGGCGCTTATATTTTCTGTAACTTTTTCTAAATTTTACTCTTCCATGTCGAGCGCGTTCATTTCTGGGAATTAACATCATCTGAAGAGCACACCTCAATTGTCCTCATGGATATTTATTCGTCTAAACTATCACCTGCAGTGGATTTTGGAGTTGGTGCGTTCCTGTTGCTCATTGGTAAGATTGACTTTCTGGATCTCCAACTTTTTGGGTAACCGATTCTAGTGCGATTCTGTTTGTTTCCAGACGGATTACTGAAATTCACTTGTTACATAATTGACTCAAAAGGGATTTGTTATTCTGAAAACGTAGTGTTTTATAGAGAAGATTATCAATCGATGCGTTGGTACTTTCATTTAGGAGAAACCGGGGTTAGTTGTCACACGCGAGTAATTCTCATGAGAGTTAAATATATCTCAGCAACTACACTAGTTCAACTGCACATTTGCCTTTTTTTCTCTAGTTTTGGCTTTCTTGTCAAACAGCATTAAATTAGCATAATGTTTGTGAATTGTGTACTAAACCACCAAAATCATCACACTTTTTGTGTACAAACAATTAAAAATCACACTATACATTTAGTCAAGAATCAGCTATATTACAAAGGCAGATTTATTAGGGAGTTTTTACATGAATGTCAAATTAATGTTTATTTTAAGTACTAATCTAAATCGAATCCAAATGTATGCTTTAACTAATTATTTATTGTCCAAAACAATGGATAGAGTGATATTTTTGTATGTTAGATTTACATTTTTGCTGTTTCGCTCTTTTATATGTTCTTGTATCCCAGTCTCCCCTATTTGTGAACTGATAAATGCCTGCATCCTCGCCTTCTCTCCCATCTTTTGCCACCAACATCGTTTAATTCACTCATTTAGTATTTATATAGAAAATCTGAGTGTCATGAATTTTGAGGGGCAAGAAAAAATTAATCAATTATTAAATGACTTCAGTTTCAGCTCTACAGAAGACAACTGTCATCAGCTTAATTTAATTTAATGTCGATTCAAATTAGTTTAGTAACAGTGTAATTGTTGCAAAGTTAATCAGTTATGACATCAATTCAGCTATAAAACAGCTCTGCAGGCAATAGTATCATTATTCATCTCAATTTAGTTCAATGCTAATTTAATTCTCATCAATTACAAGATAGTAGATTTGACCGTCAGGTCTTCAAGGCAGATTAAATTTGTCTAACACTCAAGTCTTGAGTCTTTTTTAGTTTTCTGTGCCTCAAAGTGCACATGCTTCAGAAAATTGTGTTGTAAATGTCATGATATATAGAAATCCAGGTGCTTTCACACTGATTCGACTGCTTTGAGGAATGCCTGTGGACGTTGACGCAGTAGTTTTGCCCCTTAGGTCTTTGCAACTGGGGACATTTAATCTCCTCAATACATGTGACAGCAAACTGCAGGTGTTTGGTAAAACCTTAATGCAACTGGCAGAGGAAGCATTGAACCTATTGACAAGCTGAGGATAGTGGGTAAAGCTGATGGCTTACTTTACCCATAAGGCTCTGTTGAATGAAGGTCCTCTGTTCTGTTCCCTTGACAGACTGTTTGTTTCTTGCACAGGGAGCTGTTGTTAATTTTACTGGAGCAGATGTAGATATTCAGTTTTTTTTGCCGCAGGGAGATCTATTATTTTATCCTAGAGTCTTGCATGA
>RJVU01015592.1:2316634-2349804 GCA_003731715.1 Anabarilius grahami | reverse complement strand
GATTTCACCAGAAAAGCACAGATAAATGCTAGTAAAATGTGACATTCAGCAACTTAAAATAGTATATCTTTCATTTAGTCATGTCAGCTGGGGTCAGAACTGAAACCAACCTAAAATTGCTTGGGAAATTTCTCATGAGATTGTATGTGGGTTTCACATTTAAGTTATTTAAGATGCTCATACTGTAATGCAGTAATGTATTTTATTTATTTGTTTGTTTATTATTTTATTTAAATGAGCATAATAAATACTACCATGATGTATGAACACTTTACAAATGGGCAAAATTAAATAATATATAATTTTTTTTAATTAGTAATACAAATTTGAATTGTTTTTTTGAATTACATTACAGTAGTGAGAATCCGAGGACACCATGCAAAAAAGTTTTTAAAAAAATTGCACAGTGGTTTATTCGGGTCCGTTTTGACCCGGAAGAGGTACATAGCAATGTCTTTAGTTATGTCTTTCTTTCTTCAGTCGAAAAGAAGTCAAGGTTTTTGAGGAAAACTTTCCAGGATTTTTCTCCATATAATAGACTCCAACAGGTACCAACAGATTGAAGGTCCAAAAGTCAGTTTCAGTGCAGCTTCAAAGGGCTCTACACGATCCCAGACAAGGAATTAGGGTCTTATCTAGTGAAACAATTGGAAATTTTCTTAAAAAAATAAAAAAAATAATATACTTTTTAACCACAAATGCTCAACGCGGTAGGGCGAAAAACTCTAATTTTTTCCTCCAACTTCAAAATTGTCCAACATTGCTGTTTTACCTTTTTTTTGTTGTAAAGGGCGTTTGACTTAGTCTTTGCACGTTCGCTTTGTAAATACTTCTGCCTACGTCATGTGTGACCTTTCCGACGTGATTACGAAATGCGTGGCGCATCACAGAGCAGCGCAAGACGAGCATTTGTGGTTAAAAAGTATATAATTTGTATTAATTTTTTATTAAATGGCCAATCATTTCATTCATAAGACCCTTATTCCTCGTCTGGGATCGTGTAGAGCCCTTTGAAGCTGCACTGAAATTGACATTTGGACCTTCAACCCGTTGGTTTCCTCAAAAACCTTGATTTCTTTTCGTCTGAAGAAATAAAGACATAATCATCTTGGATGACATGGGGGTAAAACCCTTAATTTTAATTATCAGGAAATTTTAATTCTGAAGTGAACTAATCCTTTAAGACTGTCAAAATACACATCATTTTTTTCCGGATTTTTTTTTAATGAAAAAATGTAATTAGGTTATTCATTTCTTTAAGCAAAAACATTTTTTGGTGTGAAATATGTTCCTCACATTCTACGAGACATTCACCCCATTAGATCTTGATTAATTGTTACAACATGCTCTATTTGGTCTCTGTAGCTTCAACTGTAGAGCAGGTTCAAGCAACTCCACGGTCATCCATGGGGTTCAATTCCCTGGAAATGCACGAAATGATTACAATATATAAAGTAAATCCCAGTGTGAAACTGTACACGGCTAGAGGGCAAAACAAGAAGGTTATCAAAGAGTCAAGATGACATACTGTTGGTTGCTGAGATTAAAGAGAGGTGGAGACACAAAGAAAGGACACAAGAGACTGTTTGAAGATGGAGTTACATAAGACTGCAGAAGAATTCGTCTGGGATTTGGATATCATGTTGCTATATATACACCTAATTCTTTTTTATGTATTTCTCCCTGTTATCTTTCACATGCAGCAATTCTTTCCATCGTGGGGAATTTGATGGTTCTTGTGATGGCGTATAAGCGGTCAAACCACATGAAGCCCCCTGAGCTTCTAAGCGTGAATCTTGCTGTGACAGATCTGGGAGCAGCCGTCACAATGTACCCGCTGGCTGTAGCCTCAGCTTGGAACCACCATTGGATAGGGGGAGACGTCACCTGCGTGTACTACGGCCTAATGGGATTTTTCTTTGGAGCAGCTAGCATGATGACCCTGACAATTATGGCTATTGTTCGCTTCATCGTGTCTTTAACGCTCCAGTCACCCAGTGAGTTCCTCAAGGGTCTCTCCTTAGACCTATTTCTGTTCTGACTTCATGATTGCTAACGAGTTGTACAACCTCAGGGCTCTTGAGATGAAGTTGAATTGCCTTTTCTTATCATGATAATGTTCTGGTCAGAATGACAATGATGTATGTTTCACAATAGTAGTAGTTCACATTTTTCAAATATGTTAATCTGAGCTAATTTGAAGCCATTTCCCTGAAGCCGTTTTTGCCACAAAGTAGTCGTGCGCTTTTTTAGAAATGTGACATATTCATTCTAGTGACTTCTGTTTGGGGTCGGTTTCATCCTTGCAAAAGCATATTGCAGATTAACACAATAAAAGAAAACAAAGAATCTTAGAATTGATTGCAGGCCTCCATAAGACTCAATACATATCCCACATTTTCATGGAAGATGCATGTTATCTGCTGACATTTTGTTTATAATCTGTTCTCATAAGATTATACAAAAAAATCCTGTAAATATCTGTAAGTATTAAATGAATATTCCAAGTTCAGTACAATTTAACAGCACCCAACAGCATTTGAGATGATTATTTTTGAGATTATTACAATTTCCAATTAAAATCTGTTTCAGAGCGGTACTTACACTGGAATATAAATGTTAAAATGATCACTGATTCAACAGTATAGACACAAGAGAAACAATATGTAATTTTATTTTGAAAATATTGCATACTAACTAGAGTTGTATACAATTTTACAACTTTGTTGCCATGAAAGCGCAACACTGTAAACTCTAAAATGACTGTAAAAATGATTTAACTTTACACCTCAAATAATAAAAAAAAAATTTAAACAGAAGAATTAAGGCAAGTTATGAAGTTATGAGCTTCACATTTCTGCTATTAAATCCTCCAGAAATTGGCCCTATTCACTTCCACTGTAAATGCCTCTCCATTTTTGCTTTTATTTTTAAAGAAAAGGAGGGAAAAGGAGTCGAAATCTGAAATTATGATAAGTCTCAAGCATATTTAAATAATGAATATTTATTTCAGTGATGATAACTTGTCATTTAAATGTTGACAAATGTACTTCCCTCCAACAGTTTCAACAGTCCAGCAAAGAAAGCAAATGAGATCACTACTAAAAGAGCATTTTTTCATAATTATGATGTAAAATTATATCTCACATCTGACATTCTCCAAAGAGGGTGTAAACAGCCAATCATTCTGATTTATTCTTCTATAACAGCAAAACAAGGTCTTGATATCCAGGTTTGACAGATGGAGTGATTCGGTTTCCTCTCTGTAAGGGGTCATGTTCTCACTGAGAGCTGCTGGGGAATTCTGTTACTGCAGATAGTTGTCATTTACACACAAACTCAGCATGACAGTTCAGAAAGCTAACTTAATAGTGTTTTTTTTTTGGGCTGTCTCATGCCAGGAGGCAAACATTGAATTATTGAAAAGAAACTTGGCATGGGAAAAACGGCTGTGTAGAGAAATAAATGGATCTCTTTTTTTGTGCAGACAAATCCTGATAAAAGAGCTGATAGAGATACAACCCCATAAGAACTCATTAAGTAGGCTATGTTGAGTTAAGCAACCACCCAGAACAATTTAACATCACAATGGCTAGTGTTGCATGTCAAGCACTACTCATGCTTTCATTGAATCAAACAATCTAGACTAATCTGTTTGTGTTAGTTTAGTGGCAGTGGCAGATGTCATATTCGGCTTATTTGTGCATCTGTAATCTGGAAAACCAAACATTTCCCAGTTTTCTGTATGCACAGCTCTGTGTCTGTCTTAAATAAAGCACACAGATGCAAACCCCAGTGGCATCAAACCGCTCTCTCAGCCACAGATTTAGTTCAGGCACATCTAGACAAGGGACACAGTTGCCCATATTTTTGTGGAATTAAATGTGCATTAAGCTGAATATGAGGGCAGTTATACAGGTCAGCCTGTACAATTCCCCTTATATTAGTGTTCTTGGTGATGCTTGTAGGCAAAAGAATTGTACCTGCCTACCACCTACAGTACAGTATGCGTAAAAAGGTATTATGTTTTATTTAGCAAGTCTGTAACCACCTATATCATAGATGTAGACCATTTACAGCCAATGCAGGCACTATTTAGAATCTTTAGAATCATATATCACATGTGCTCACCTAATTTACTGAAGTTCTGAGTTTTTGTTTAGGAATTAGGGTTTTGGGTGCATTTGGCCATGCCCATTTTTAAAATGACCCTGTTATAGGTATCCGAATGCCAAAGTTTAACTTTTTTTTTTTTTTGATAATTACTGACCTAGAGAGTCCAGAGAATTATGCTGCGGTGGTTTTATCGAGGTTTAGTGAAAAACCTAGGACTAGTCTCAAATATTTAACAAACGATCCGATTGACACCAGTGGTCCTAGAGGAAAAGTTATTCAGAATGAGGAGTTCTATCATATGGTATGAATATTGTGTGTATGCATGGAAAATCGCATGATATCGCATGATATACGCATGATATACGACCCCACCCCCCCACGCCACTACGAACGTTTTGCCGTCCCTTCATGGATCGAAATTTCGACTTTTTTTTTTTCAATACTTATTGACAATCAGACTCCAGAGAATCTTTCTGCACTGGATTGGTTTTGATCAGGTGAAAAACCTAGGACTAGTTCGTAAAAGTATGTTTTTCAAAAAAAAAAATCTAAAATTTGTCGGGTAACGATCAAATCCAAGACGTGCGTTTTGTTCGTCTTGAGCCAAGGATTCCAATGAAACACTTGAGTCTGCGAATAATGGTTCAGGAGTTATGAGCGATTTCGTACTTTTCATCACTGTAGCACCTATATACTTATCCTAATAAGTACAACAGGCTTTCAGCACCATGCCCTAATTAAAATAAAATAATAAGTGGGACATACTGAATCATAGAAAACAGGATTTTCTTTGTTCTTTTATAATACATGAATTCAATTTGGATCATCTGGCCAAATGCATATATTTATTAAAATATATATATGCATGAGCACAAAAATTATTGTTAAATTATTATTTTATTTGTAAAATAGAGGGATTTCAAGAAAATGTGAAATATTATTTAATTATTTATTATTGTATTATATTATATTTATATTTACTGTACCTAACACTGTAGCCTTAACCAACCCATATAGGTTCATTCAATTGCTGAAGACACACAAAAACATGAACTTCATGAGTAAATTGGAAGTTCATTACAGGGGCAGGCAATTGCGACAGTGAAAAAGCAGCTTAAAAATCATAGGATGAAAATGGTCATATAGAACTAAATGATACATAGAAGAAAAAAAAGCCTTTTTTTTCATTTAGATCCCCTTTTCTGTCTGTCTCTGTCCATAGAAGAGAAAATCAGCAAAAGGAACGCACAAATCCTTGTGGTAACCACATGGCTGTACGCGCTACTCTGGGCTATATTTCCTCTGGTTGGATGGGGAAAATACGGCCCAGAGCCTTTCGGCCTGTCCTGTACTCTGGCCTGGAGGGACATGAAGGAACACAGCCAGTCATTTGTCATCACCATCTTCCTCATGAACCTCATCTTCCCAGCCATCATCATCATGTCGTGCTACTCTGGTATCGCTCTGAAACTATACGTCACCTACAAGTCTATGGACGACGGCAACCACATACCCAACATGATAAAGATGCAGCGGCGGCTCATGCTGGTGAGTGTTGGATTTACAGCATGTACTGCTATTATGAAATCTAAGATCTGCACATTAAGCTTTCATCTGAATGTGATATGAAACCCAAGAGCATCAGAGGCTTTCCTGCTTTTATCTGAATAACTTCAGGGCCGTTCAAACAGGATGTGTACGAAACAGCAGACGAATGCAGACAGAATTTTTAAAGTTACTCTATTTTAACTGATGTAGTTTAGGTCAACAGTAGTCAGATATCATTTGGACAGTTCATGTTATTTAAGTCACAGTGGCCAGAAATCCATTGGATAATAAAATAAAAACGTTATTTCAGCTAGTTGACAAGGCAACATTTCTCATTTTGGTTTACAAAATGACCCGATTCCAAAAAAGTTGGGGCACTGTAAAAATTGTGAATAAAAAAGGAATGCAATAATTTACAAATCTCATAAACTTATATTTTATTCACAATAGAATATAGATAACATATCAAATGTTGAAAGTGAGACATTTTGAAATGTCATGCCAAATATTGGCTCATTTTGGATTTCATGAGAGCTACACATTCCAAAAAAGTTGGGACAGGTAGCAATAAGAGGCCGGAAAAGTTAAATGTACATATAAGGAACAGCTGGAGGACCAATTTGCAACTTATTAGGTCAATTGGCAACTTGATTGGGTATAAAAAGAGCCTCTCAGAGTGGCAGTGTCTCTCAGAAGTCAAGCTGGGCAGAGGATCACCAATTCCCCAGATGCTGCGGCGAAAAATAGTGGAGCAATATCACAAAGGAGTTTCTCAGAGAAAAATTGCAAAGAGTTATCATCATCTACTGTGCATAATATCATCTAAAGATTCAGAGAATCTGGAACAATCTCTGTGCGTAAGGGTCAAGGCCGGAAAACCATACTGGATGCCTGTGATCTTCGGGCCCTTAGACGGCACTGCATCACATACAGGAATGCTACTGTAATGGAAATCACAACATGGGCTCAGGAATACTTCCAGAAAACATTGTCGGCGAACACAATCCACCGTGCCATTCGCCGTTGCCGGCTAAAACTCTATAGGTCAAAAAAGAAGCCATATCTAAACATGATCCAGAAGCGCAGGCGTTTTCTCTGGGCCAAGGCTCATTTAAAATGGACTGTGGCAAAGTGGAAAACTGTTCTGTGGTCAGACGAATCAAAATTTGAAGTTCTTTTTGGAAAACTGGGACGCCATGTCATCCGGACTAAAGAGGACAAGGACAACCCAAGTTGTTATCAGCGCTCAGTTCAGAAGCCTGCATCTCTGATGGTATGGGGTTGCATGAGTGCGTGTGGCATGGGCAGCTTACACATCTGGAAAGGCACCATCAATGCTGAAAGGTATATCCAAGTTCTAGAACAACATGTTCCCATCCAGACGTCATCTCTTTCAGGGAAGTCCTTGCATTTTCCAACATGACAATGCCAGACCACATACTGCATCAATTACAACATCATGGCTGCGTAGAAGAAGGATCCGGGTACTGAAATGGCCAGCCTGCAGTCCAGATCTTTCACCCATAGAAAACATTTGGCGCATCATAAAGAGGAAGATGCGACAAAGAAGACCTAAGACAGTTGAGCAACTAGAAGCCTGTATTAGACAAGAATGGGACAACATTCCTATTCCTAAACTTGAGCAACTTGTCTCCTCAGTCCCCAGACGTTTGCAGACTGTTATAAAAAGAAGAGGGGATGCCACACAGTGGTAAACATGGCCTTGTTCCAACTTTTTTGAGATGTGTTGATGCCATGAAATTTAAAATCAACTTATTTTTCCCATAAAAAGATACATTGACAAACCCATTTAATGATAATGATACATCTATGTTGTATTCTGAATAAAATATTGAAATTTGAAACTTCCACATCATTGCATTCTGTTTTTATTCACAATTTGTACAGTGTCCCAACTTTTTTGGAATCGGGTTTGTAGTTTTAATACATTTTTGAAGTACTCAAATAAAAAATAAAATAAATAAAACTTAATAAAAACTATAAAGACATTTAAAAAAAACTAAATGACAAAAACAGCAAAATTACTAAAACTTTAACTAAAATTGAAATAAACATATCTAATTTTAACAAAAACTATAATAGTATATCAATGATGCTAAAATAAGACTGTTGTGCAAACTAATGAGAGTTGCAGTATATTGAAAAGGGAAGCCTTGACAAGCAGAGGAAAAAAGAATACATGGGGTTCAAACCGGCAACCTTTCAGTTACCAATCCTTACATCACACCCCACTCAAACTCTGATACTTTCAGCAATCTCAACCTGAACAGAATGACGCTATGGGATACATCTCCCTGTAGAATGAATTGGATTTTTCATTACAAATTAACATAACTCATTCAAAAATGAGCTCTATTCATCCCTAATGCCCTTGAGCTTTCAAAAGCAGCAGTTATTCCAAAAAACTGTAAATGATTAAATTTTCACCGGTTTTCTTTTGCCATGCTCTTATCTGTGTTATCATGTTCTTCCCACATGAGACCATTTCAAAGCTGCTGAAGGCAGAAGCTTCAAATCACATGAAGTTTGTTTATAGATGCATTCATATTTTGCACTGTGAAATGTGGTTCCATGTCGGCCCTATCTGAATTAGCCCCAGTATGAACCCTGAATGGGTTTGTCAAAGGGTTCCATGTTGGCCCTATCTGAATTAGCCACAGTATGTATCTGAATTAGCCCCAGCATGCACCCTAAATGGGTTTGTCAATGGGTTCCATGTCGGCCCTATCTGAATTAGCCCCAGTATGGACCCTGAATGGGTTTGTCAAAGGGTTCCATGTTGGCCCTATCTGAATTAGCCCCAGTATGGACCCTGAATGGGTTTGTCAAAGGGTTCCATGTCGGCCCTATCTGAATTAGCCCCAGTATGGATGCTGAATGGGTTTGTCAAAAGGGTTCCATGTCGGCCCTATCTGAATTAGCCCCAGTATGGACCCTAAACGGGTTTGTCAATGGGTTCCATGTCGGCCCTATCTGAATTAGCCCCAGTATGGACCCTGAATGGGTTTGTCAAAGGGTTCCATGTTGGCCCTATCTGAATTAGCCCCAGTATGGACCCTGAATGGGTTTGTCAAAGGGTTCCATGTCGGCCCTATCTGAATTAGCCCCAGTATGGACCTTAAATGGGTTTGTCAATGGGTTCCATGTTGGCCCTATCTGAATTCGCCCCAGTATGGACCCTGAATGGGTTTGTCAAAGGGTTCCATGTCGGCCCTATCTGAATTAGCCCCAGTATGGATGCTGAATGGGTTTGTCAAAGGGTTCCATGTCGGCCCTATCTGAATTAGCCCCAGTATGGACCCTAAACGGGTTTGTCAATGGGTTCCATGTCAGCCCTATCTGAATTAGCCCCAGTATGGAGCCTAAATGGGTTTGTCAATGGGTTCCATGTCAGCCCTATCTGAATTAGCCCCAGTATGGACCTTAAATGGGTTTGTCAATGGGTTCCATGTTGGCCCTGAATTAGCCTTAGTATGGATCCTGAATGGGTTTGTCAAAGGGTTCCATGTCAGCCCTATCTGAATTAGCCCCAGTATGGACCCTAAATGGGTTTGTCAATGGGTTCCATGTCAGCCCTATCTGAATTAGCCCCAGTATGGACCTTAAATGGGTTTTTTAATGGTTTCCATGTCGGCCCTATCTGAATTAGCCCCAGTATGGACCTTAAATGGGTTTTTTAATGGGTTCCATGTCAGCCCAATCCAAATTAGCCCATACTGGGTCAACATGGAACCCATAGACAAAACCATGTAGGGCCATATCTCAAGCCTATATTGTGCCTACATTGGCCCCATCATGTAATGTTAGCCAGGAATAAACATCAAAACAGATCTCAATGTGTTATTCTTTGCTTTTACAGATTGCTGTGTTGATCAGCATTGGGTTTGTTGGCAGCTGGGCGCCGTATGGCATCGTTAGTCTTTGGTCCATCTACCGTCCTGGTGATTCAATAGCCCCTGAGGTCAGCATGCTACCTTGTCTGTTCGCCAAGACGTCCACTGTATACAACCCGTTCATCTACTATATCTTCAGCAAGACCTTCAAACGAGAAATCAACCAGTTGGGCTGTCTCTGCGGGAGATCCAACATCTGCTGTACATCCGATGCCAAAAACAGCCTGGAGAATACCATCTACCTGGTGCGTGACACGAACAAGTCCAAACCTGGAGCAGTGGAACAATCGTTTGAGAAAAGCAGGGAGAATGAGACTCAACTGGTGTCGAATCAGCAGGATCTGTGATTTGCACTCTTATGTGTGAATCTGTACAAAACATTGGTTAACGGGAAATTTCTATCTGTTTTGCCTGGTTAAAGTCACCATGAAATCAAAATGGACAATTCTTGTTTTTGTTTTATGGAATCGTGCAATATTTATTATAAATGATTTTTTCGTGCACATCATTATTATATTTTTTTAATTCATGTGCTCTTGTAATCTTCAATCAAAATAACTTCTCCTCCCTCTTGCGGCGACATCTCTACTCTGATGATTTGTGTATCGGCATGAGAACGGGTCAACCTGTCACTCACATGAGATCCACCAATAGCAAACCCCAACCATCCAGTCAATTCTCCATGCTGAAAAGTCCTGCCCTAAATTTTTTCTTGTTCAAAAAGCCGTTTCACTCAGATATACATTACATAGGGATGAAAAGACTATCTTAACTTCCATTTCATGCTGACTTCAAAGGCACATGGAGTGGTCCATGTACTTTTAACTTGTGTATTTTTTTTTATTCCACAAGCTGCAATACAGACACATATCATCACTATGTATGGCATAGTGCATTACTGTGTGCAACCGTATTAGCGAGAGGTTTAGGTGTTATGTGATGGCTTTATAAAAAGGGCATTTCTTTGACATATCATACAGTCTGTTGTTTTAGCATGCTGAGAACACTCAAGTAGATTTCAAGACAAATGATGTTTCATTCTAATAGTTCACCCAAAAATGAAAATCCAGTCATTATTTACTCACTCTCATGCCGTTCCAGACCTGTATGACTTTCTTTCTTCTGTGGATCAGTTTAAAGGATTAGTTCACTTCAGAATTAAAATTCCTGATAATTTACTCACCCACATGTCATCTGAGATGTTTATGTCTTTCTTTCTTCAGTCAAAAAGAAATTAAGGTGGAAAACATTCCAGGATTTTTCTCCATATAGTGGACTTCACTGGGGTTCAACAGGTTGAAGGTCCAAACTGCAGTTTCAGTGCAGCTTCAAAGTACCAATCCAGTGTCTACAAAGTGAACGTGCAAAGACTAAGTCAAACGCCCTTTACAAATACAGGTCAAACAACTAATGATGTCAAACGATTTTGAAGTTGGAGGACAAGATGAGATGTTTTTCACCCTACTGCAGTACTTCCGACTACATCACACGTGACCTTTTCGATGATTACACATAATGCGTGGCAGATCTCACAGGAGCATTTTCTTTTTTTAGAAAATGACCAATCATTTCGCTAGATAAGACCCTTATTCCTCTTCTGGGATCATACAGAGCCCTTTGAAGCTGCACTGAAACTGCAATTTGGACCTTCAACCCATTGAACACCACTGAAGTCCACTATATGGAGAAAAATCCTGGAATGTTTTCCTCAAAAACCTTAATTTCTTTTTGACTGAAGAAAGGCACAAACATCTTGGATGACATGGGGGTGAGTAAATTATCAAGAAATTTAAATTGTGAAGTGAACTAATGTTTTTAATGAATGCATGGTGATTTAAACTTCCAAACTCCATAATGTACAAAAAAAGAACTAAAGTATCATAAAACTAGTCAAAATATGACCCATGTGCTATACTCCAAGTCTTCTATGGTAATATAGTATTGTTGTATCAGGAACAGACTGAAATTTACATAATTTAAGACTTGCAAAATCTCATTTGCAGTCATGTTTTCGTCCACATGACATGAGAGAACCAATTAGTCAATGGTGTCAGGGTTTTTAAACCTGGCGATAACAGAGTATTGCAAGGATGATGTATTTTTGTAGGCCAAAACAAGGACACGAGTTAGCATTTTAGCACTCCCGGTTCCATCTTCCTGAAATCAATGGGTTTTTTTAATAGGTTTTTGGTTAATCGTCAAACTAATCCATATGAATTGAGCGGTTTAGTCCAATTTCTTTGAAGAGACACAATCTCTTTATATGATGAACAGATTGAATTTAGGCTTTTATTCACATATGAACATTCATCAACTCACACATCAGTTGTGGTAAACAGATGCTAAAGCATTTTCGCTTGACGTGCGAGAACCAATGAGGTTCATACTCATGTGTTACGCAGCACATTTGAGCTTCCAGAAGAGGTTTGTTCTCGCATGTGAAGCAGGTTCCGTTGAGCTTCTGTTCATGTTCGCTGATCAATTTTTATATGTGAATAAAAGCTTAAGTTTCTTCAGACTAAGCCACTCAATTTATATGGATTGGTTTTACGATCTCTTTATGAACTTTTTGAAGCGTCAAAGTGGTAGTCATGTAGCTGTCTATAGAGGGACAAAAAGCTCTCAGATTTCATCAAAAAGATCTTCATTTGTGTTCCGAAGATGAACGAAAGTCTTACAGGTTTGGAACAAAATGAGGGTGAGTAAATAATGACAGAATTTTCATATTTAGCTGAGCTATCCCTTTAAAATAACTTTTTTTCTTAGTCAGTGTAAAGAGCATTTCAAAAATCTGAAGAACGTTTTTCCACTCTAAAGAACCCTTTGTGCAATGGAAATATTCCTTGGATGTTAAATGTTCTTCATGGAACCATTGTTGCCAAAACAAACAAACATTCTTTTTAAGAGTGCTGGATCATCATCTTTGTTGATCCTGGAACAACATTCTAAACAACCAATCAGATCTGAGGGACAAGTTTAAAGTTTATGTGAAGTTTAGGCTTACAATCAGGATTAGGTGTTTGCTTCCACATCAGTGTTATCCACCTATCGTTTCCCTCTAATTTTATGGGTAGGTTTAGGTTTAGGGGTAGGGATAGAGTTAGGGCTAAATTTTTGGACAGAAATGTTGTTCCAGGCATATCTTTCAACACTCCAGTTTTTGCCGGGAGTCTCCCGTATTTCACACCCATCTCCCGCCCCCCTCCCGTTTTGCTATTTCTCCAGGGAAACTCCCGTAATTTGTATGGTCCAAACCTCGTTATATGAATAATCACATAAATATATTCCAAGGTTATTCCAATCAAGGCAAGCATCACAATAAACCTCACAATAATTGAAAATGGGCTACTTTCCCATAAACTGGAGTGAGATCAAAGACGTCACGTCTCTGTCGCAATCTTTCCTGGCGTTCTGTAGCGCGTGACAGTGCCATCAGTTCAAGCAGAGCGCACAAACCAATCATCTCTTCCACTTTACTAGTTACAACATGAAATAAACATGAATGAACCTCTGAAGGTATGCTGAAAGATACAGTACAACTTAACGAAATCCGTATCATGTCTCCTGTAATCGCTCAATGAGTGTTTCAACCGCGGAAAGACGTCAATAAAACAGATTGTGAAAAATGTCACATTTACCGTCCCATTTACCTCAGAAAATCCGTACAGTGTCCAAAAACTCATTAGTCAGCTACAAAAATGAACTTAAAGAGGAGCATTTTGCTAAATATATGCACTATAGGCTATTGCATATCCCTTATATTTGTACTTAACATGTTCTTCAATATTGAATGGATGTTTGAATAAATCCGTTTTATGACAGCCACCATTTAAATGATTATATTGGCTAAAAAACGAGTAGAAACATAAACAAAGACATTCAAATGTATTATTGTTGTTTTTAAAACTTCTTTATATAGCTTACAAATCTATTAATTTTAACCTTTAATAATATAATAATGTAGCCTACCAACTGTTGCTCCTGTATAGTTTACAGCATTAGTTGATATTTTTTTCTTTGAGGAAATTTGCCATGTACTGTACCTTATAGGCCCCGAATTAATCAGTACTGAATCAAAGGTAATCAACTCAAAATCAAATTGCAAGCTCCAGTGCAAGCTTTGTGTCAATGCCCAGCCCTAGTGTCAATATATATATTTTTAACTTTAATCAAATGTTGTTTTTCCCATTTATTTTCTTGTCAGAGAGCACCAAAATGCTTCGTTTACATGTCATAAGAGTGACATTTAAATGGTTTCCCGGACTTTGGTACCCAAATGTTGACAGGTACACTATAGGGGCTTTCGCACCGAATAGTTCTAGGAACTTATGCTGCATTCCAGGCAGCCCGTAACCCGTGTTTTTCCAACCTTCTACCCGTGAAAGTGCACTGGAACGGCAGTCAAACCCGTGACTTCCCACCCGTGAACTCGTACTAGATCGATGTACTCCCAGTTCCTTGCTCTGACATCACATAGCCCGTGAAACAACAATGGCAGCCCCTACGGATGCGGTGTTTATGCAAGTGCATGGTAAAATAACGTAAAATAAAAAGGTATAACAGCTTCTCTTGCCTTATGCGCCGTTTTTTCTCCTCCTTTTCCCTCAAATAAGCAAGGAGTAAGCACCTTTGGCGATAGAAATTATTGTAAATGAGCATAAGCGTCTTACGGTCCGCCATGCTTGTTTGTTTACACTCAGGCAGTTTGGCATGACTTGCCTGGAATGCTACAAAGTCGTGAGTTGTGGTTTGAAGTTGTGACTTTCAGGCTCAAAAACCTGCCTGGAATGCAGCATAAGTTCTAGGAACTAGCCACTAGGATAGTTCCCCGATAACTAATTCCTCCCCCGGGCTATGTCCCTGGTTGCATTTGCACTGGGAATAGGAACTGCGAAGGGCCGACAGCGGCGTCTTTAAGCGCGGCATTTACAAACGCTAAAAACCTGTGAATGGAGGATGCCGCGATCGGAGCTGCTTGTTGTGTGTCGTGATTTCGTGATAACGGAGAATGGACTGTAAACACATAATCTACGTGACTGAAAGAGCATAAAGTGGAGCTAAGAGACGAAATCTCCTATGACAACTTTCAGTATCGAGGCAGAAAAAAGAACACAACCCTGCAGACAACAGGTAAATGCCGTTATCGCTGTTTTTCATGTTTGCGAGGTAAATATGTTTACACGGCTTTCTAAAAATGTCCGGTGCCGGTGTTTAACATGCGTTTGACCAATCAACGTACACTTATGTCACTGATACTTACTACCTATAGAGCTGGTTTAGACCCTGCTCTGAAGGAGGAGCTAATTTAGTTCCCCCAAAAGGAGTTCATAGAACTAAAATCGTTCCTAGTTCCTGCGGTGCGAACACGGCAAAATCCGGGTACTTCAGCCTATAGTTCTAGGAACTATGAAAAGGTTCCTCTGGTGCGAAAGCCCCTTACATTGCCAAAAGTTTTGGGATGCCTGCCTTTACGTGCACATGAACTTTAATGACATCCCATTCTTAATCCGTAGGGTTTAATATGGAGTTGGCCCACCCTTTGCAGCTATAAAAGCTTTAACTCTTCTGGGAAGGCTTTCCACAAGGTTTAGGAGTGTGTTTGAAGGAATTTTTGACCATTCTTCTAGAAGCGCATTTGTGAGGTCAGGCACTGATGTTGGACGAGAAGGTCTGGCTCACAGTCGCCGCTCTAATTCATCCCAAAGGTGTTCTGTTGGGTTGAGGTCAGGACTGTCAAGTTCATCCACACCAAACTCGCTCATCCATGTCTTTGTGGACATTGCTTTGTGCACTGGTGCGCAGTCATGTTGGAACAGGAAGGGGCCATCCCCAAACTGTTCCCACAAAGTTGGGAGCATGAAATTGTCCAAAATGTCTTGGTATGCTGAAGCATTAAGAGTTCCTTTCAATGGAACTAAGGGGCCGAGCCCAACCCCTGAAAAACAACCCCACACCATAATCCCCCCTCCACCAAACTTTACACTTGGCACAATGCAGTCAGGCAAGTACCGTTCTCCTGGCAACTGCCAAACCCAGACTCGTCCATCGGATTGCCAGACAGAGACGCGTGATTCGTCACTCCAGAGAACACATCTCCACTGCTCTAGAGTCCAGTGGCGGCGTGCTTTACACCACTGCATCCGACGCTTTGCATTGCACTTGGCGATGTAAGGCTTGGATACAGCTGCTCGGCCATGGAAACCCATTCCATGAAGCTCTCCATGCACTGTTCTTGAGCTAATCTGAATGCCACACGAAGTTTGGAGGTCTGTAGCTATTGACTCTGCAGAAAGTTGGCAACTACTGTGCACTGTGCACCTCAGCATGCGCTGACCCCGCTCTGATTTTACGTGGCCTACCACTTCGTGGCTGAGTTGCTGTTGTTCCCAATTGCTTCCACTTTGTTATGATACCACTAATAGTTGACCGTGGAAAATTTAGTAGTGAGGAAATTTCACGAGTGGACTTATTGCACAGGTGGCAACCTATCACGGTACCACGCTTGAATTCACTGAGCTCCTGAGAGCGACCCATTCTTTCACAAATGTTTATAGAAGCAGTCTGCATGCCTAGGTGCTTCATTTTATACCTATGGCCATGGAAGTGATTGGAACACCTGAATTCAATGATTTGGAGGGGTGTCCCAATACTTTTGACAATACAGTGTATGTCTTACATGGCAAAGTCATATACTGACCCATATTTATTTTCAGTGTATATACATCCTCATTTTGTCATGTTAAATGAAAACATGTTGAATTGTTATTTGATCCTGTTTGATTTTGGTGGCAAGTTTTGGAAGCTGTGGAAATACAGCACAACTAAACCATCCTCAGGAAAGACAAAAAACCCATCAACCCAAAGAACAAGTGGAGGCTTTGGTTTTTTTGCTTGAATGACTCCATTGTGGCCATAACCGGGTTGTTTTGTATCTTGAGGTGTTGTATGAGACTGCAGTCATTTATATCATCAGTGGAAAAGAACAGATACTTTGTTGTAGAATATACAGGTTGTTTCCCACCATTGATGACAGTGTCTGCACTGGTTCACACAGCAGGCAGAAGCACATGATCAAAAGATGTAATCAAAAGATGTTTTCATTGAGTTAAACACTTGGGGAGGAACATAAAAATATTTCAAAAGAATATATATTGAAAGAAAATAATTAACAATTGGAAGAAACATAAAAATATATATTAATTAAAATTTATATAAAGACCCTCTGTGGTGAAAATCAAGTTTGTAATGTAGTTTATGTCTATGTGCAACCATGTGCAAATTCATGTCAACACCATTGCTGAATATTTTCTCCTTATAACTGCAGTGAAAAAAAGACAGTCTCAAACCTGTGGTTTGAAATCACTGGTGTTTCTGACGTCACAAACTACCTTGTAACCAATCACGTCAATGTGCTGGAGGGCTTTAGCATATCATTAACAGCGAACTAGCAGGGGAGTCTCGAGAGAAGCCAGGTTATCCCGGTATATTTTTCTGTTGATATGAAAAATCATGTACATTTAGCAATATGGCGGGTGTATGATGTATATTACGATGTTATGATGAACTATATGCCTTTCTCCACCGACGTTCTGAGTTGTTCAAAGCGTTTGTAAGGGTACTGATTGTTAGAAAGTAGCTGTCTGACTCTGACATGGCAAACGCGAACATGGTTTGTGATTAGCAACACATCATTAGCAGATGTTTGATAACATTGTCAAGCAAAAGGCTAATCATATTAATTACAGTCATGTGTCTGACATTGTAAAGAGCGATACCATTGTGTAGCGTTTACCTCAGTAAGTTGACCAAGTGGATCTCTGAGCTGGCGTGAGCGAGTGGAGGCGGGGCTAATAAGCATATTCATTGGTCCACGTGTATATAAATATGGCATTTTGGTGATCAAAGACGAGTTTAAAGGGATCAAATTATTGACATTAAGACTTAAAGGGTTAGTTCACCAAAAAATGAAAATAATGTAATTTATTACTCACCCTCATGCCGTTCCACACCTGTAAGACCTTCGTTAATCTTCAGAATGCAAATTAAGATCTTTTTGTTGAAATCCGATGGCTCAGTGAGGCCTCCATAGCCAGCAATGACATTTCCTCTCTCAAGATCCATTAATGTACTAAAAACATATTTAAATCAGTTCATGTGAGTTCAGTGGTTCAAAATTAATATTATAAAGCGACGAGAATATTTTTGGTGCACCAAAAAAAACAAAATAACGACTTATATAGTGATGGCCGATTTCAAAACACTGCTTCATCACTATGAAATCGGCCATCACTAAATAAGTCGTTATTTTGTTTTTTTTGGAGCACCAAAAATATTCTCGTCGCTTTATAATATTAATATTGAACCACTGTACTCACATGAACTGATTTAAATATGTTTTTAGTACATTAATGGATCTTGCGTAACTGAAAAAATGCTGTTGATGCCAGATTCAGGTACCACACTTTCAATATTAAAGGGTTAATATCAGCATCTAGAGCTAAACATAAATATTTGATTTGTTACATCAGATACACGATACACATGATACCAACACGTGCTTTTAAACTTTCTATTTCAGACTGTTTCGAGATGAACATGCATAATTCATAAAGGAGTTAAAACCGAGTGAAACGTCCCAGTTGCAGCGTCCCGACACATGCACTAAAAATGTTCACCAAATCCTTTCCTAATAAACAGTACATCGTGGAATATGTTTTCCCCCCTGATAAAACAATAATTCTTTAGTTTAGAAAAGCAAAAGAATCTGATTTGGATTCCAGCCACAGATGGATTGACCAGAGGTTGATAATGTGTTTGGTGGAATTGTGGGAAGAAGCTAATTCTTCATTGGACCACCTCAAAACAGAGCTTAGAGTGAAAAGAGCTTGAATTTAGACAAATCCTGAGGGCAAGAAAAAAGTAGTGCAAAGCTTACCAAGAACAATTCAACTTTGCCATCACAGGAATAAATTACATTTTCAAATAGAAAACAGTTTTTAAATTGTAAATATATTTTACATTACAGTAAATAAATGCAGCCTTGGAGAGCGTGAGAGGCTTCTTCCAAAAACTTTAAAAAAATCTTCCTGACCCCAAACATTTGAACGGTACGTGTTTCCGTGACTGCAAATATAGTGTCATACTAAAAAGCAAAGTCATGGTCCATTTTCCCTATGTCTGTTTTCTCTCGTCTAAACTGTTTGAACGCCTTCAGGGATTCATTCTGATGTTGTACTTGCCTATAAACTTTATTATTCACTTAAAGATCAGAGGATCAGGATCAAGAGAAAGTAAAACCATTAAAGTATTCTTTTATTATTGATGCGTGATATCAAAAGACTGATGAAACGCAGTTTAATTAACTGTTCCAGTTAGGATCATATTGTTGTAAATCTTTCAGATCCATTTTTTGGGGGGGATATTTAATGAATCGTTGCTGTTATGAAATAACTTTAGTTCTCAGAGCAATTGCTCATACTCACCGATGCTTGTGCCAAAAGTTATATCACTTCCTATAGAAATATATAATTAATTATGTTTTTTTTTTGTAAGGATTGTACACAAGACTTATAGGATGGAGAGTATTAAAAACACTAAATGGGTGTTACAAATTAAAACAATGTAATCTCAAGAAAATGTGATTTGTTTGAAACATTTTAACCAAATATTGAGGAAATATCCACTCAAACCAAAATAGTAAAATCATTAAAAATTAATGAATAAGGTGATTTATAAACGACATACTGTATATCATGGATAATGACAATGTACCGCATAACAGGAATGACATTTGGAACTGTATCATTCATACCAAAAAAGACGATGTTTGTGTTCATGTCACTACAGCCGATGTTTTGTATTTTTTGTATTTACTGACAAATACTATTATTCATTTGGTTTGTTCTGTGCAATGTGTTTGCTCAAGATCATTGCGGTTTACTGTGAGAATAAATGCAGATGAAATATTCCTCTGGTGAGAAGAAAATGGGCAAATGAGCTATAAACAAATATTGTTCAGAAGTATTTTGGCTAAAATGCTGTCAGAAAATGAATGTGAATGCATACATTTAAAATATTGCAGGTGAGAGAAAAATGGTTTCATTAAAAACATACTGCAAGCTTTAATGTTTGTTTTTATTATGATGTTATAATCTTTTTTATTATACAGTATTATAACTCAGCAATTACTATTTAAAAAGACATAATAGGGTTTCTAAGGGTCTGCTTGATCAATTGCCAATATTAATTGTCAATATTAATAAGGGAAATAAGATTTTCTTAGCAAAGTGATAAAATGTTGTGTTGCATGAGTACACACTTCTGAAAATTACAAAATAAAACTAGATGTTAAGTTAAAGGGAATTTTATTACGCATTACGTAATCACGTTGGAAAGGTCACGCGTAGGTGGAAGTAGCGCGGTGGGGCGAAAAATCTCATTTTCTCCTCCAACTTCAAAATCGTCCAACATTGTTGTTTTACCTTTTTTTGTAAAGGGCGTTTGACTTAGTCTTAGTCACATTCGTGTTGTAGACACTGGATCGGTACTTCCGCCTACGTCACACGTGACCTTTCCAACGTGATTACGTCATGCGTGGCGCATCGCAGAGCTAGTGCAAGATGAGCATTTGTGGTTAAAAAGTATACAATTTTTTTTTTTTTTTAGAAAATGACCAATCGTTTCACTAGATAAGACCCTTATTCCTCGTCTGGGATCGTGTAGAGCTCTTTGAAGCTGCACTGAAACTGCAATTTCGACTAATCTGTTGAACTATTGAAGTTCACTATATGGAGAAAAATCCTGCTGCATTGTAAAGTGCTCCCAAAAAAGGGAAGATGTTTTAATAAATAAACTATATTGGCAGTGCATCAACACATGCAAGATGAGGACTACAGCAAGCCTTCAGTCACGTGGAGGAGTCCAGTCCAGTCCAGCTACTGTTTGTCTTTCGGCCTCAGTCATTTCAGTCACAGAATGTAAGAGGAAATATGAGAAAAACCATGGCTGTACAGTGGCTGATGAGATTTTTCATTTTATAGTGACCTGGATCTGTCTGTGCAATTCCACAACAGTTTCAAACCACTATTCTCACCCTCCTCACGTCGCATGATGTTTTAATTACACTCTCTTTAATATTAGCCTCTAGGCTCCAACACATCACACCTCATTTCTTCTGAACGGGCCCAGTGCTTTAAATATGTCCTGTGTTCATTATGCTACATTTTTCCTTTCCTGACTTGCATTTCAATCAAGTGCTTATAAAACAGAAAAGTGTATTGCATTTTTCATAGATCTAATACTTCTGATGTTATAACAATCTAATAAAATGATATATATAATCATCATACACCATCATACACTTTGTCGTACAGCCTGAAATGAAAACCTTTTCCAACTTTATTTACAAACTTTGCCTTACAACATAGTAATGAAAGAGTTATGAAAATTAATAAAACAAAATTGGAAAAACTACAATAACAGGGTTGGAAAAAAATCATCAGTCTCCTGATTTAATTCTTTGTAGAGCCACCTTTTGCTTTAAATATAGCCATTCATGTTTTTGGAATACGTCTGTACTAGCTTTTTCTGTTGATATGAAAAATCGTGTAGATTTAGCAATATAGCGGGTGTATGATGTATATTACGATGTTATGATGAACTATATGCCTTTCTCCACCGACGTTCTGAGTTGTTCAAAGAGTTACTCAAAGGATACTGATTTTTAGAAAGCAGCTGTCTGACTTCGGGAACATCTTTTGTAACATTAGAAACACATTATTAGCAGATGTTTGATAATGTAGTCAAGCAAAAGGCTAATCATATGAATTACCGTTATGTGTCCGACGTTGTGAAAAGGGATACCATTTTGCAGCGTTTACCTCAGTAAGTTGACCGAGTGGATCTCTGAGCTGGTGTGAGTGAGTGGAGGTGGGGCTAATTAGCATATTCATAGATCCCCGTATATTAAATGAAGCAAGGGTGTAGAGTTACATTCAAGAAGAATTTTTTTTTTCAAAGGAATTTTTTTTTTTAAATAGGTCACTTTGGTGATCAAGTTTTAAGGGATAACATTATTGACTACAGGGGGACTTTAATAAATTCACACATTAACAGAAAAAAGAAGCAAGAAAGCAAAAAAGATATAGGGTCGAATAAAACTATGTATAAAACAACAGATGTAAAACTATTTACCTCTTTATGATTAGCATCTTCCTGGTTCAGTGTTTATCATGTGGGTGCAGGGATTCTGGGAACTCTGTCAAACAATGCCACATGCTGCTTTTTGGCTCAAAAACAGAAACGTTAACAAACCAAAAAGCTATTAAAGGGTTAGTTCACCCAAAAATGAAAATTCTGTCATTTATTACTCGCCCTCATGCCGTTCCACACCCGTAAGACCTTCGTTCATCTTCGGAACGCAAATTAAGATATTTTTGTTGAAATCCGATGGCTCTGTGAGGCTTGCATAGGGAGCAATGACATTTCCTCTCTCAAGATCCATAAAGGTACTAAAAACATATTTAAATCAGTTCATGTGAGTACAGTATTTCAATATTAATATTATAAAGTGATGAGAATATTTTTGGTGCTCCAAAAAAAATCTAAATAACGACTTATACAGTGATGGCTGATTTCAAAACACTGCTTCAGGAAGCTTCGGAGCATAATGAATCAGCGTGTCGGAGCACCAAAGTCACGTGATTTCAGCAGTTTGGCGGTTTGACACGCGATCCAAATCATGATTCGACACAGAAGAATCATAACGCACCGAAGCTTCCTGAAGCAGTGTTTTGAAATCGGCCATCACTAAATAAGTCGTTATTTTGTTTTTTTGGCGCACCAAAAATATTCTCGTCACTTTATAATATTAATATTGAACCACTGTAATCACTGTAAACTGATTTAAATATGTTTTTAGTACATTAATGGATCTTGAGAGAGGAAATGTCATTGCTGGCTATGGAGGCCTCACGGAGCAATCGGACTTCAACAAAAATATCTTAATTTCTGTTCCGAAGATTAACGAAGGTCTTACGGGTGTGGAACGGCATGAGGGTGAGTAATTAATTACATTATTTTCATTTTTGAGTGATCTAACCCTTTAAGAATCAATAAGTCCATTGAAAATGTATGGAAACTAAATATACAGGGAAATGTTGGGGTCAGCAATCAATGCCCCCTTAATCCCACTTCATACTGCAAGTTGAAAATTTCAACCAAGATCTGTGCTGCAGAGCCCATCTCCCCATGGCAGCTGCATTACCATGACAATCAGAGCTTACTTTACACTGGTGAAGATGAACCTCACTCGGATGTGCTGACCTCAAGCCAGCGCTATTTCACAGATAAAAGATTTAACCAGCTAAAATTACACACCACTGAAGATGTGAGTAATGACCGGTATTGACAGCGCTCAAAAGCTTTTCAAAGGCTTACAGATTTTCTTGAAGAGGAATTTTAAAACTGGGCTAGCTTAATCCTTAGTTTCAACAATTAAACATCCCTCTGAGAAAACCAAGCAATGACTGTGAATGGTTCGATTTATCATTGTTTATACATTTTTGCGTTAGATAATAAACAGAATAAGCACAAATTGTACTTAAATTTGTACTTGAAAAGCAAAACTACTGATAACTGAATTTTGATACACATACTGATTAGTATTGCAAAGCTGCTTTGAAGCAATGTCTATTGTATAAAGTGCTATGGAAATAAACTTGATGTGACAATTTGACCAAGAGCATCACAAGCACGCTTTTTTGGGAGATAATCTTTTTTTGTGTGTGTGTACGACAAAATTCATAGCCTAATCTACAATTCCTTGCTTAAACGTTCCCTGTTGGATATTAGAAAAACTTAGGAATTTAGGATGAATTTCTTTCTTCTGCTGAACACAAAAGAAAATATTTTGAAGTATATGGGTAAGCAAACAGTTGATGGGCCATAGTATGGAGAAAAAATACTATGGAAGTCAATGGGGTTTGGTTAACGACATTCTTCAAAATATCTTCTTTTGTGTTCAGCAGAAGAAAGAAATTCATACAGGTTTGAAACAACTCGAGGGTGAGTAAACGATGACAGAATCTTCATTTGTGGGTGAACTATCACTTTAACACACCCTTAAACCTAATTATAAAACGGATAGTTCCAGGCCTTGATTCTGATTGGTTGAGCCGCGTTCAAAGCCGTTGTAAAAATCCTGAAAACATACTGACCGCATTAATAAGTATCGTTGCACCACTGGGCAAATTCCAAATGGCAGTTTTGCACCCTTGAAGGGCACTTCGAGAAGGGGACGCCATTTGTAGGGGTGTTCCAAACGAAAGTGAACTACTAAATCCCTTCACGAAGGGCCCTTCCACAAGGCCGTTAGCGAAGGGTTCATGCGATGGTCACTTCGAGGAAGTAATTTTATTATTTATGGTCATGTGACCCAGCGAATACTCGTGATTCCTTCATGGGAGAGTTCGAGTTAACAAACATAGCAATTCAAGTTTTTTTTTTTTGTGTGTGTGATATAGGTTTTTTCACACATTTTTGTCATGTTATGTTGAAATAAGTTTCATAGGTTAGAAATGTGTTGAGCAATGCATTATCCAAAGATGAGACGGCACGTTTTAAAGTTGAGAACAGAGAAATACACTCACACACACACACATAACATATTTTAAAATATATATAAATGTATATTTATTTGCAACAGCATGTTAACAGCAATAATAAGACATTTCGGTCGTAAGAACAGCCGATCATATCCAATCATGGCTTGATGAAGGCATTGCCTCCTCTCATGTGACTTTCCCCCATTCATTCTCAATTACCCCCCACTAAACCCACCCGCACGCTTTAGGGGCTCTGCTTTGTTTCTACAAGCTGAAGGGAGGCACAAGAGACGCGGACTCCCCGCTGTAACTTTACCTGCGGGTGTCGCTGTTTGACAGCGTTTCTTTAGAAAAACGAGTGACTTTTACACTTTTTAATGTCAAATTTTGTAAAATTTGCGTTGTTTTATTTTTTTTATATCGATTATTTTCTCATCCAGTGTTTTTGAGGAGGCACTGCCTTCCTTGCCCTCCTCGGTGGAAACGCCCCTCCTGCATTCATATTTAGCATTTTCCTTATGTTCATAATTAAAAAATCCATTTGAATGTCCGCTGCGATCTTGTCCTTTTAACTTTTAATGGGTTTTCCCGTGCCCTGCTGACACTGACAGCGCCATTTCGTCTTGTTCCGTGTTCACAACAAGTTTCAAAATAAAAGTCTTTGCGACTCAGTGACTCGCTCTTAAATATAATCTTTGCCGCCATCTAATGGCGTAATAATGTAACTTCTGTTGCAGTTCACGGTCAGGGACTATTTTTTTCCAGCGAAAGGAAGTCTTTTAGTGATTTTACTTCATGAAAGTTGCATTGATACATATTTTTTGGCTTTAATATTTGTATTGTGTGGTAACCGTTTTATAAAAGAAATAAGCCCCGTGAAGCCATGGTTTACAGTGAATTTATAACAGCTAAGGGGGTTTTAGGCACTCCACTCCGCGTTGTGCCTAAAAACGCCCCTTAGCTGTTATAAATTCACTGTAAACCACGGTTTCTTGGGGCTTATTGCTTTATCATACCACCAAACCTGTCCCTAACCTTACCCCTATTCACCTCATTAGCAGCAAATGTGTTTTCCAATACAACATGAACATAATACGCACATTGTACCATTTTTTTGACATAACTACATAGTTATTAAAGACACCTAACACCTAGTGGGACGAAATTTGCCACTGAATTTTCAAGGCCGCATCACCGTTATATTCAAAATCGCAAGTACAGTACATATGCTTGAGGACATTTCTACTGTACATACTATCTACATTTCTTGAGGAAACATTCCAAGACAGGAGACTGAAATCTGGATGTGTTTATCTCAGATAATTCCTCCGAGACTCTCTAAAGTTTGATGATCTTGGAATGTTCCTGCATCTCACTGACCCCCTGTAAAGTACATGAAAATGCTAATTTTGCACTATAGCAATACAGTTGATTTGACCTCTATGTCATATTCCCAGTAAGCTAGAAGGCTGAAACTTCAGTATGATCAAATCAGACCTCTCTTAAAGATTCATTGGGTTACTATAGGATATGAAAAAAATATTTGTAATATATATTCATATACCGTATTACCGAAAGAGATCTGTTGTACTGAATGAATAACATGAAATATCATTCCTTTTACACACGCACACACACTATAAAGATGGATAAAGCAATGGTGTCACTAGGGGATTCGCAAAAAGGCACAAGAAATATCTGCTGAATGTCTGTCAGGGAATATTTTAGCAACATAATACATGTTCCCACATATCAAATAGTTGTTTGGGAGATGTAAAAGTGCTATCAGAGTTTGGGAATTTATTTTTTTAAATTTATGAAGAAAACATTAATAAATTGCCGCATGAACTTGTCAACAACATTAACAGGCACACAGCAGGAGCGGTTCACAGCCAATGGGATACGCGAACAAAACGTCAGACTCAATCACATGTCCCGTCACACTCGATTTGTTTTGTTTGGAAAATTGGATGCATAGTTTTTTTTTTTTTTCCATAGTTTTCAGTCAGAGAAGACAAACGCTACATGGGGGCTAAACATGCTGACATTAACATGAGGATCATGTGAAGTGACTGCTGAGATTTGATCCCGTTTAGGGTGATGGACACCAAAGTGTGAACTTCCTTTCAAAAAAAGAAATGCGAAATTACCAGCATGAAGCTACTATTTTTTTTTAATTAAGATTACTTCACATGAGCATGTTATATTTAAAGAAAGGTTTATGTGTGTACAACAAAACGGTAATGCAATAAAATCAGAGAAAAAGCAGAGAAAGTCACAGGAAGCAGATGTAGCTGCTCACTTTCACATCACCGAGGGTTTACGGTTTCAGAGTAGACATATAATCTCAACATCCACATGCTCTTTTCTACCAAAAGCTGAAACAGATGGTGCTCAATAAGATAGAGATCACGCACAATAAGTCCATAAGGCCATGTTGAGCAATGACAGAAAACTTCTATTACTGCACTGCATATCTAAAATGTATCATTCAAGTTAATACATTACTGTGCTTAGTGTGTTTTCTATTGTTGAATAAAACAGCTTCTGATGAGAAAATATTGTAAAGATTACACAAGTGTGCCATCTTGTCACATAAGAACTGAAAATAGCAAACGATGCTGTAAGAAAGGGGCTGGTGACATCAACATTGAGTTTAATGCATTATGTCAAACTATACACATTTTAGACAAAACCAACTGATTTCACATGTTTTCAATCAAACAAAACTCTGAGAGTCGATTATTTCAAACCGATTACATCATGCTATGATAACTGTTGGAATATCAGAACGTTTTCTAATTTTTAACAGTCAATATCCTATTGAATTGCTGTCTTGCTCAAAGCTTAAGTGCATTTTGAGATGTTGAGAGTGTGTGTAAAGAACAAAATCTGACTGTTCTCTGGTTACATGGCATGTCGGTTCTTCTCCAAGCTTTTTTCAATGTTGTCAACAACCTCCACTGCTGCTTGAGGAATTCTGGTGCCTGGGCCGAAGATACAGCCGACGCCGCTATCGTAGAGGAATTCATAGTCCTGAAAAGATGGTAAGAAAATACAGCGTAAGTATTAAGTACCTTGTATTAAACCTGGAACATTTTAAGTGTGCTTTGGAGCACATACTGAAACTTATTAAGTCCAACTAATTGATTTTAGATAAAAACAATCACAGTCATAAACACAAACAGTCTCGAACAGAAATAGACTGTTCACTCAAAATGTAGTGTTTTTTGGAATTTTTTTATTATTTAGTGTTATTATTATTAATCAGGCTAAAAAAACAGGGTTGAACAGGGTTATTAATATTAGATTAGATGACTTAAACATACACTAGTGGGATCAGTTAGATATTTTTAAAGAAATTAATACTTTAATTCAGGAAGGATGCATTACATTGATCAAAAGTGACAGTAAAGATAGTAAATAATAATAATAAGAAGAAATATTTCTTGAGCAGCAAATATTAAAATAATTTCTGAAGGATCATGTGACACTGAAGACTGGAGTAATTTAGCTTTGCCATCACAGGAATAAATTACATTTTAAAATATATTACAATTGAAAACAGTTATTTCAAATAATATTTCATAATATTACTGTTTTTACAGTGTTTTTTATCAAATAAATGCAGCCTTGATGAGCATAAGAGACTTCGTGCAAAAGTAAAACATGCAATTCGAATTCAATATAAAAAGGTCAGAATGCTTACTAAATTGATTTTTTATCATGTTACTCGGCACGCATAAGCGCCCTATGCTGTGTGTCGTGCCCAACAACCCTTAATCATGTTGAAATCAATGTTATACATCTCCTTTCATCATGATTTACTGCTTCATTAAATCAATACAAAAAAGGTCATCTGACTTTTTACACTGAGATTCAAAGATTTAATGATCAATAGACGGAAAAACCTTGACGTTTCTACCATAAAAATGCTGTTTCTCATCTTTTCCTTACACATTGTGTATGGTGAACTTTCTGAATGAATGCACATTATGTTCAGTCAAGTCTAATCTACATCAGTGCCTTTGGTTCTGGACAGATAATTTAAGTTCAATTTTGTCCAAATCAAAACAAAGATAACAGCTCATAAAATGTTCATCTTTACATTATAAGGCTATCGAGTCGATTCAAGTCATCTTTATTTATATAGCGCTTTTCACAATACATATTGTTTCAAAGCAGCTTCACAGTGACAATAGGAAAATTATTATCGAGCTCAATAATGGTTTTCAATTGAATCACTTCCGATGTAAAAATTGTTAATTATTACTTTAGGGGCCGACACCTTTCCTACCGAAAAAACCTGAATACCTTTAATGCATTCTTGCCGTTCATTTACGTGTTTAGTCTATAGGTTTGCGTGTTTGAGTGTGTATGTGTGCAGAAGCTTGGTCCTTTTTAAAACAAAAAGTGATATTTGCCAAATTACTTGTCTGGTCCGCATAATACAGAAAAATTAGTTGTGTCCGTGGATCTATGCGAACTGGAATAATTTGGATAACGTTTTATCTATACAAAGGGAAAGGAAAGGGAAGGAGGCCTTCACAGGGGATAATTTATTTGAAACGTCAGGGCTGCGTTATTGTCATGTCTAGGCGCAGGTCCTTCATCTCATCTGGATACGGCCTGGATCTGGCAGGCTGCGGCAAACCTCGGGATAAACAGACAGGCTATCTGAGGTGTAGACGTCTAACACCGTGTCTTAACCAGATCTATTGAGATTCCAGCAACAAGCAATTTTATCTGTCCACACCAGATGTAACGTGACTACGAGACGTGACAAAATCAATCAAAATACATGTACCGAACTGTGATGGGCAACATCACGACTATGACAAGAAAAAAAAACAGGTATGCTTGAGCATTCTGTCCTTTTATGGTCGCATCTTGTGACATCATGTCCTGTTTCTGGTTTGTTTGCATGTCTTTGGTCCATGTTGCGTTCATATTTCAGTCGAACCACACCAGAGTTCATTTTGGAAGAGTTTGGTGTGCACCAGGGTTTGGATGGCAGCGTTCACTCTTATTCACATGAACTGCACTAACAGAGCAATCGCACCAGAGTTTTTGTTTTAATCGAACCAAACCTGCCAAGTGTGAACACTCCCTAAAGCTGTGACAGTTGAATGCGTCACACTTTAAATACCCGGATGATGAACAGTGTTAAAGTGCACTTTTCCTTTTTGGAATTTTCAGTGTGAACACACTACTCGCACTATTTACTCTACAAAATGGAACCCAATAGTGCATAAATACGGAGTATCTCAAATTGGGATGCACCTAAGGTCTGAGGTGAATTATCCATTGTTGCCTTCAGTATGGCTATAAAAGTTCATGCAAAATGATATTCAAACTCACTTTAAATTCTTTTAACATTAAATAAAAACAGCGACATCGCAGTAATAGAAACCCTTTTTTAAAATAGAATCACTGGTCACGCCACATATCGCTGTCATGGCTGGTTAGGACAAAAACTCTGATTAACATGGAAAACATACCTTTTATCGCATGTCGCGGGCGGCGTTGCATTAGGATATGGTGTAAGGCAAAGTAGTAACTACACCAGCTAACTGACTACGAATAATGGCTTCAAATTTATTGACTAATTTGATAGCAATTTTCATACTCCGCTTTCTTTGTGATCTGTTTTGTGAAATCTGTGTTTCATTCTAAGAGACACGATTCTGTGCCTCTGTAAGCAGCAATTCATCTCACTCTGTGCCTCTGCTCATATCCCTAGCTGTCTGTCAGGAGTCAGGTGTTACCTGTGGCGGTATGACCCCTCCGCAGATCACCATGATATCCGGCCGGTTGAGGTTACGCAGCTCTTTGATGAGTTCGGGCACGAGTGTCTTGTGTCCAGCTGCCAGTGTGCTGACCCCCACACAATGCACATCTGCATCCACGGCCTGTTGGGCGACCTCCAGCGGGGTCTGTCATCAACAGACACAACACAGAATTAATCCACAGTGAAGTGACAAGTATTAGACTGTGGCTCCTAAATGAGCCGCTTTCTAGAAGAGGGGAGCCTACAGCTCATTCCTCGCATATTTTGCTAAACACTAACAAAACATCTGTTTGGTTTTGATTATCATCTCTATCGTGGCCAAGTTCACGTGACAATGCAGTTCTTCGCAATCATGAAAGTTAATTATTTGCATGCTTTTTAAAGCCATATTGGTTTAAACTTCTGATATATAGTTTTCTGAGCACAAACATTTAAAGCATGCGCAGAGAAAGCTGTCTGTAAACTAAGTTCTATTTCACACAAACACACAAAGTTCACATAAACACAGTTGGTTATGTCTGTGAACGAAAACAACAAGTTAAGAAATTGCATGTGTATATTAGATCTGTGTGTTAAAATGAAAGCAGTGTAATATGCAGCACTGCTATATATGCTGTTAAACAACAAAACAAAAAAAGAAAATCACTCACTGCTCTTGACTGAATAACTTAGTAGTAAATTAGGCTGCTGACACACATTTATGTTCAAACACCATGTAAAAGTGAATGTGGCATAATAGGTCCCCTTTAAATTGCTCAAAACTGACAGTAAAGTTAATTTTAAATTTACAAAGTTTCTATTTCAAATAAATGCTGTTCTTTTGAATGTATCCCAAAAAAAATCATGTGACACTGAAGTAAGGTTGTCAAAAGTACCGACTTCGGTACCAAGTCGTGACAATGTGACAATATCAGCATTTCCCCCGAGCATTTTGAGCACTGTTGAGCGGATTCTTAAACACCTCTGATTGGCCACCGTGTTCACGCACTCAACAGATATGCCTGTGATTGTCTAATATATCCACTCATAGATGGATCCACTGATGCTTTCAAACGCTCCCGTGTGTATCTGTGTAAGTGCTCGGTGAAGAGCGTCAAAGATGTCTATTTACATGTTTTTGAAGCATTGATCATTGTAGCCAAACATAGACATACCTGTTGAGCACGTGAACACGATGACCAATCAGAGGTGTTTAAGAATCTGCTCAACAGCGCTCAAAATGCTAGGGGGAAATGCTGGTATTATCACATTTTTAAAATTTCAAAACATTTTGACAACCCTACACTGAAGACTGGAGTAATTCAGCTTTCTCATCACAGGAATAAATTACATTTTAATCTATATTCAAATAGAAAACATTAATTTGAAATTGTAATATTTCACAATATTACTGTTCTTACTGTATTTTTGGTCAAATAAATGCAGCCTTGGGAAGCAATAGAGAGTAAAAATCTTACTGACCCCAACCCTTTGAACAGTGATGTATATTAATGCGTTCGGATTCAGAGAGACATTGGCTTTTTAAATGAACATCACAATCTGATGAAGAAATATTTTTGTCCAGGGTGGTGCTGAGTATTCGTGGAGCACAAAAGAGAAAACCAGATTATTCTTATTTTGAAAACGGAAGAAACGGGAGCTTAACTCAGAGGTATGCATTTGATCTGCTCAGCCATGGATTCAATGTTTTTGATGTCTATGGTTCAGAAAGGATCTCTTAATTGATGATTGACTTGTCTGGTCTTTAATGGAAACATGAGTGCTAAAATGTGGGAGATAAACACGATTAAGAAAAGTTAAGCTCCGTGACCTGACATCTTGATCGTCTTTGACACATGGATGACTTTCAGAGAGGAGAGGAGATATTTTTACCCACACTTATTAACGATTATTCATGTATGCAAATAAAAACTACAAAAATGTAGAGATGCACCATGACTGCTACCGTGTCTTTCATACCTGGAAAAGTGGGCCGACGTCCACATCAAACCCAAGATCTGCGAATCCAGTGGCGATGACCTTTGCCCCTCTATCATGACCGTCCTGTCCCATTTTGGCCACGAGCAGACGGGGATTTCTGCCTTCATGCTTTTTGAACTGTACGATTCTGAGAAACAAGAGCACATGGGATGATACCATCAACATACTGACTTTATAAAATAAGATGATGTTTCAAACACTTTCATGGTGCTTCTGTGTCATTTTTGAAGCTTTAAAATTGTCATTTTGTGCTGAAAGTCACATGACAACAATTACAAATATAAGTCAAATATATATTTACAAATATAAGTAAATAAAGTACTACAATAGCATATAAATAATACTAAAATGACACTCACTCTTGTTAAACAAACTAGAAGATGAAGGTTTTGTGTTAAATATATATGGTGCAATGTTTTATTTTTATTGTTTCACCCTCATTTGATCTGTCAAACTAAGGTCACATTGGGGCGGGTAGACATGCTTTAATCTGACTTTAAGACAGAGATACAGTGAGCTTTTCTCTGAGCCATCCTGATTTATCATCAATTCAGCAGCTAAAGATAAATCCAGTTACATTTTGTGTTTTATGACAATAACAACGATGATGCCATAAGGGTCAAAAGGAAGTTATCACACTGAGTTATGGGGTCGGCTTAAGAGCAACAAAAGATTAAATGTCTGCAAATTGTTTTTATTGTTCAATGCAACATTTGACCTCTTTTAAGGAGTGCATGAGACAAAAGTCTTCATGAGCAGTTTATACCACAGAGGAAGTCGATCCTAAGTCATCCATAGTCAGTAAAAAAAGATCGATGACGCAACTTCACTCTCTTCCATTGTAGAAAAGTGAAGGCGCCAATGTCCCAATATGGCACTGACATCTTGGAACCTGAGTCTGCGCAGTAGTGAACCCGGAGCCTGAATCTGCGCAATAGTGAGCGTGAAGTGGAGCCGCGGGATCACACTTCCACAGAATCGGTTAGTACCGTATGGTTCAATATGTGGGTGTGAATAAACAGTTATGGAAATGTAGAAATTAAAGTTAAAGCTCCAATCTCCAGAAAAAAAGTCAGTTGTTACCTCAGTGACTACTACGCTCAGAGAAGCTGTCAATCTCAGCTGTCAATTATGACATCACACTGATGGCCTCAGTTGGCATGTTAAATGTTAAAGTTCATGACAGTACAATTAGAAAAAGACTGCACACGTATGTGT
>RJVU01015592.1:2304162-2316365 GCA_003731715.1 Anabarilius grahami | reverse complement strand
GCTCCAGTACCACCGCCTCGGGCAGCCTCTCGCGGTCTTCACACTCCCGCGCTGCCCGAACTCCGCAGCACCGCGATCCCCCTCATCAGCGAGGGCTCTCCGACAGCATGTCCCTCCTTCCCCCCGGGTTTCGGCACCAATGTAACACCGTTCGTAAATACGGGAAGAAGGAGGCGGGAACCGGCGAACATTCAAACAAAACTTTAATATATAAATAAACCAACAAAACGAAAGTAACGCCGGCAGACCCTCGCGGACGTCTGCCGGCCACACAAACATAATAAAACATAAAATAAAGTCCAGGCCTGGTCCTCTCTCGTCCGTTCACTGTCGTCGCTCCTCCTTTTACGCCTCCGGAGCTCCTCCGTGAGGGACTCGAGGCCGGTGCGCCTCACAGGTGACGATCATTAACACTCGCGTCACCGGCCTCGCGCCGTTCCCTCACGGCTCTCGCCCGCCCTGCTCGCCACAGTATGGCTTGTTTGGAAGGGTTGCCAGGAGAAAAACCTCTTCTCTCCAAAAAGAACATGGTAGCATGGCTTAGGTTTGCAAAATTCCATCTGAAAAAACCACAAAACTTCTGGAACAATGTCCTTTGGACAGACGAGACCAAAGTGGAGATGTTTGACCATAATGCACAGCACCATGTTTGATTTGGGCTTCTTTTGAAGCCACAGAACCTGGGCACCTTGCAGTCATTGAGTCGACCATGAACTCCTCTGCATACCAAAGTATTTAGTTCGAAAATCACTATTCAGTTTTCGTAAAATATTAGTTTTTTATTCCTTTTGCAAGACATTGAATGGTTTGATTCTTTTCATCTTCAGAAAGATCTTTCTTCCTCCCCATATTGCATGAGGACTGTGACTAGCTTAATAATGTGGAACAACCTCTTTAAGTAGGGTTTCCATTTACCCAAGAAGACCTGGCAAAATATTTAACAAAACTCTCAGAGATTTGAGAAATAGAACAAACCAACACTTTAGTAGAAAACTAAGATCTGTATTTAAATCCTACAGATGTGTCACTTGCATAATTTGGAACACAGTGTATATACACGAGTTTAATATTTTATAACTTCATAGATGCAAACTCCTCATCTTTCAGTGACAACTCACCTTTTTGAGATCAAAAAAAGGTCGCCTATAGGATCTGCATAGATCCAATAAGAAAGTGTTTTATGTTTCAAAAAGTATTTCCTTTACTCTTTATGTCTAGAAAGGGTAATATTTTATGTTCTTATAGCTGTTGGCTTACAGTTTAAGATGAAATTGGAGGTCTCATCCAGGTCTTTAAAGCTAGTAAGTAATCTTGTTTTTTTTTTTTGTCCACTTATTTGCATATAGAATTCATCTGACCTAATGATTTTAACATACTATACAGTAGGAAAGAAGCCATATTTACGTGGGGAATGAGTACAGTTCCAGGAAGAGGAATTTGCAAGCTCCTACCTGTTATGCGCCAGTGCTATCTCATCATGTTCGCCGAACTCGCTGCGGTATGCTCCGCTCACCATGCGCGTGCTGGCCTTGTGCTCCCCGAAAACTGATTTCATGGCATCAGTGATCTCCCCCACCGAGCACCTACAGAATCCAACAGAATCCTTAAATCCACACATAACCACATTATATCATGCAACGTAATTCCTTTATTGTTGTTTGGATTGTTATATGATTGAATTTGTGTTTGTAGTGCAAGAGGCAAGAATCGCATTCCATATGTTCAAAGCGTGTGATCCCCCAATCTGCCGCTAAGAAACAACAGCTTTGCGCTAAGCTTGGTAAAACACAGACACGTGGCACTAACTCGAGCTCTTCCAGCCAGACATTCAAAAGCAAGACTGTTTTATATGGGAAACATCACAAAAGAGTTCAGACAATGTCTTAAAGGGTTAGTTCACCCAAAAATGAAATTCCTGTCATTTATTACTCACCCTCATGTCCTCCCAAACCCGTAAGACCTTCGTTCATCTTCGGAACACAAATTAAGATATTTTTGATGAAATCCGAGGTTTTCTGAACCACACATAGGCAGCAATGTCATTGCACCTTTTGAGGTCCAGAAAGTTAGTAAAAACATCGTTAAAATAGTCAACGTGACTACAGTGGTTCAACCTTAATGTTATGAAGCAACAGGAATACTTCTTACGGGTTTGGAACAACATGAGGGTGAGTAAATAATGACAGAAATGTCATTTTTGGATGAACTAACCCTTTAATGTGACAGAAAAAAAAAACTACAACAACTCTTCCTCTTCTCTAAAGCAGCCCAACATGGCCTCACCCCTTTGTGGCATGTTCCCTGGGGGCAGGGTTTATGTAAATTTGGGGGTTTGTGATGTCACCAGCCCAGGAAGAAGCTCGTTGTAGTCCCTACCAGCCTTTGTTGTAGTCTTTAAAAAGAAAAAGAAAATATCTCCCTTTGCATTGAACTTTGAGCATTGTAACTCTGCAGATGTTGTTTATGCCCAAACAGCAATATTACACACTAACTAAAGTTAAAAGTGAAATCATAATCAAGGACCCCTTTAAGGGTTTGAATAAACCCTTCGTAAGTGTGTTTGTGATTTCAATTGTGAGTTCCAACCAGTTTCACAAGCCCTCTGCATCTGGAAGTCATGAAAGCGGACTCACCGGGCTCTCGCAGCCTCCACAGCGAGCTCCAGTAGGTTTCCATCTCTGGTACGTGCACACTGCTCGATCACAGCCAAGCACCTCTTCGCCGCCTCTGCATCCCTGCTCTCTCTGACCTGCAATGCAAGCACAGCTTCATTACGATGTGCAAACACTGACCCTGGATGAGCCATACATAACATACATAAACCTGGAATCAGCTAGGTGTATAAAACATGGGTGAATATAACATGGGTGACATTTAAAATCATGCAGATGGAGGTGTGGGAGGGTACAAAAACAGTGTAGTGGAAAACCGTCTCAGAAAACACAGCATATGTAATTAACTGACAAAAGTGCAAAGAAAAGATTTCCAATGTTTTCACTGACCAACTTGATTGTATTTTATAAATATAAACACATTTTGATGGCTGCAAAAAGTCTATGTCATGAAATAAACATGAAAATCGCCTATCAGCAACCTACACATCCCAGCATAAATGCAAAAAAAATATGTTATCTTCAAATTCTGAATGATTTAGGCCTAGAAAGCGAGCATAAAACCGCTTCCTAAGCTGTCACTCACAATTCATCGCGATCTCACAAAGTTCTGCTAATCGATTAAACTGACTGTACAATGAATATCTTATTTGGCCTACATAATAACTATACTTTATTGTTAAAAGTTAAATTATAATGAGTGTGCAGATCTCAGCACTGGACAAGAAATCATCAGATGTGTTTATGTGTTTATGATTGGCTACATTGCTCAAGGCTGCAAAAATACGTTGTAAATAGAAAAACCTGTTTATATTGGTTTCGACACTCTCAAGAGCACAATCACCAAATCTGTTTATGTTTATCTGTTTATGATGAGACTGAGAGCATTAGCGAGAGTCCAGAATTCAGTCAGAATTCCGAGTTCTGAACAAAACTCCGGTGTTTCAGCGATGACTAATCTGAACACCTCTGATTGGCTATTGCAATCTTAAGCTCAACAGAATCGTGCGTGATTGGTTATAGTGTGCAACGCTGTAAAATGCGTAAAAAGTATGCCGCAATCGACACTTCATTTCATTTTCATTTTATTACTAGATTTATTTTAAATGTGCAGCTGTATTTTTGGCCAAGCCCTAGTTAATTTTTGACCCATGGCCATGGCTATGCCTTCCCCAGCCTTACACACGCTCCGCCTATGACAGTCCACAATAAGCAGGTGAATTGGTATTAGATGAGGATATCGTGATTTGGTATAAAAGTAGTATCCACCAAAGGCTCAGTCTTTACAATTAAAAATGGGTCATGGTTCACCGCTTTGTGCCAAATTTCATGAGAGTTCCAAATTTCACTTTAAATTTACATCACGGCTGTTTCATGCATTTACATTTTATGGACTGAGCTAATAACTTCTGAAGTGTCAGGGACACTTATATGTGAAGGGGACTGGAATGTACAGCTGCATTCTACTCTAGACTCTTCAAATCCAACAAAAAAGATAAATTCTGAATCGTTGTATGAAAAAAAAAAATGCATAAGGAAACTGGGATGATTGACATATGGAGGGAACTCCACCCAGTTGTGAGACTGTTTGCCTTCTTCTCCCACCCGCACACTGGTCTATTCACGGGTTGATTCATTTTTCATGCTCCACTCAGACAGGCATAGAATTATAGGCTGCGATATAGGAACTAGAGATGTTTCAGATCATGCAGGAGTGTATTTGACTCCATTTGGATGTTCAACTCAAAAACACCATTTGGAGATTGAACACTAGTCTCTTTAATGACCCCCAATGTATGGAATATATTGAAAAGGAAGTTAAAGATTACATTGAATTTAATAATAATAAGGAAATGTCACCAAGTGTTCTATGGGATGCCATTAAGGCAGTGTTAAGAGGAAAGCTTTTAAAGTGGTCCTCGAAGAAAAAAAAAAGAGAAGAAAAACAGAAGGTACTGACCAATTTATCAAATACACTGAAAACACTGGAACAAAAACATATTGAATTACATAAACCTCAAATTTTGGAAAAAATAAAATGAATAAAACAACAAATACATTTTCTGGAATCTCTACACCTACCATCAGTAGGACAAACACAAAACAGACTGGTAACCCAAGAAATTACAGAAGCAGAAATTGATGGGTCCATATCAAATTTAAAGACAAATAAAGTACCAGGGGGGGATGGGTATCCAGCAGAGTGGTATGAAATATTTAGGGAATTATTAAAACCTATGCTCTTAAAATAATTTAACCATGTTCTTAAGGGGGGAGAGACCCCAATATCTTGGAAACAAGCTATCATATCAGTAATACCAACAGCTGGAAATGATAAGACAGAATGTGGGTCATACAGACCTATTTCTGTTTTAAAAATAGTTTATAGATTATATGCTTCGATAATTGCAAAAAGATTAGAAAATATAATTCCTGAGTTGACTGATACTGACCAAACAGGATTTGTGAAAAACAGACAGACACAAGATAATGTAAGACGAGCATTATTTCTGATAGATAGCATGAGCAAAAGTATTTCTAAATCTCTTGTAATTAGCCTCGATGCCGAAAAGGCTTTGACTCCGTGCGATGGGAGTTTTTGTATGGCTTCAGTAAAGAGGTTATAGGATGTCTTAAACCACTATATTATTCACCGACAGCACCGGTTAAAATAAATGGTTATGTTTCTAGTTCAATTACATTGGAACGGGGATGTCGCCAGGGATGCCCCTTAAGTCCCACACTGTTCGCACTATTCATAGAGCCACTTGCTCAAGCAATTAGAGAAGATGTAGAAATATCAGGATTCCAATTTAAAGGAAACGAACACAAAATATGTTTATATGCGGATGATATTCTTATGACAATCTCTGACCCAGACTCCAGTTTACCTAAACTTATGTCATGCCTTGAACAGTTTAGGTGATACTCAGGACACAGATTAAATTTAGACAAAACTCAGACCCTCTCATTTAATTATTCACCACAGGAGAACATACGTAATAAATATAATTTTAAGAGGAAAACTAATTATATTAAATACTTAGGAGTTATCATACCAAAGAATTTGACAAAAACATATACTATAAATTATGAATCCACAACAAAAGAATTCAAAGTAGATTTGGACAGATGGATGCCCTTAACCCTCGGTTTGTATAATCGAATTGGAATTTTTAGAATGAATGTTTTACCTCGATTACTGTTTCTATTCCAATTTTCACATATTTTGGAAGTGTCCAGCAATTCAGTCTTATGGGTTAGAGGTAATCACTGAAATAAATTTGATATTGGGATTTGAAATTGATAACAGCTTAGGTACCATATATTTAGGAAACATACCAACTGATTTTAATATTCAAGACACCTACTTAAATTATTATTGGTTGCTAATAAAAAAACAATAACTAAGAAATGGCTGCATGAGAATCCACCAACAAAAGAAGAATGGATAGTAATTGTAAAAGATATGTATGATGAGGAGAAATTGGCCTTCTCTCTAAGATTAAACATGGATAAATTTTACAAGTTAATGTATAGGAGTCTGGATAAAACATAGGGAGATATTCTAAGTGTACTGCAATATGCGTGTTGTTTTCTTGTCTGTATGTTTTCCGCCCTTCCTCACATCTACTGTACGTTGTATGTTTTATGAGGGGACCTTGAATTGACAAATATTGAATTGAATTCCTTTTCTCTTTCTCTCTCTTCTGCGATTATTGTGAGAGTAACCCCTGATATGAAGTTAACTGTATATGAACAACATAATTGTATGTGACATCCCTAGTGACCTGTCTGTTCTGTTCTTTTGGATGTGTTCTACTAAAAACATTTAGTTAAAAAAAAAAAAAAAAANAAAGCCTTCGATCCAGGGATATGGCAATAAACCCATTAAGTGCCTTAATCATGGTGTCATTTGAACTCCTAAAAATGCACTCGTCAAACGGCTCTATACATAGAAAACATGCAGCACAAACAAGTGGTGAATTAGATCTTCACAAAGAGCCATGCATTATTAGAAACGCATGACATTTATTTGAATCAATCTTCAGAGGGTGAAGTAGGACAACAAAAGACATATGGTCTGATGCACAAGAAATGATTTCATATCATGTGCCATACCATAGCCCTCATCACCCCGTTTAATTTGCAATGGCCAACTGACTGTTCAGTATCATCCGTTACTGAAAGCTTATGAGATATACTGAATAATCCTTTGTGGGGAAGATGAATGCCCTCTAACATCAAAGCATTCTATCTGATTTGATGCAGGAGATCAACTGATGACCAAATGGAATGCATTTCAGTGGATTCACTATATCATCAAAACTGGCTATTAATATTTCTCAGCCGATTTGAGTTGCTACGCTGGCTTGTCGTTCTCAAAATACACAAGATTTTCAAATAGCTCACACAGAAAAAACAACTAGAAATGTACCACATACACATTAATGTTCAAAAGTGAAATATTACCATTTAAAATAATCATTTTCTATTTTAATGTATTTTCACATGTAATTTATTCCTGTGATCCAAAGCTGAATTTTCAGCATCATTACTCAAGTCTTCAGTGTCACATGATCCTTCAGAAATCATTCTAATATGCTGATTTGCTGCTCAAGAAACATTTCTTATTATTATCAATGCTGAAATTACTTGTGCTGCCTAATATTTTTGTGAAAACTGGGATACATTTTTCTCAAGATTCTTTGATGAATAGAAAGTTCAAAAGAACAGCATATATTTAAAATCGATTTTTTAAAATCAATTTAGTGCATCCTTGCTGAATAGAGGTATTCATTTCTTTAAAAAACAAAATCTTATTAGCCCCAGACTTTTGAATGATAGTGTATAGATTCAGAAAAACAAATCCACATGAGATTGCAGATGTCTTTGAAGAGGCTTTGATGTGATGAACCCCTCAAGTTCATTTAATTAGAAAGGGGAGTGATTTCACACCGATCAAAGAGACGTTTCATATGGTTTTACAGTGAAAAGTTGAAAATAACACCCAAATATCACATTGTCAGGGTTATAAATAGATTGAATCAGAGGTAATTTTTCTGCTAAGACATTTAGTGAGATAAAACTTTGATCGTTTAATACTGCTACCTCATAGTCTTTTTTTAATGAAAGATTGCAGTATTTATTCCGTGCACATCATTATTTTTATTCCTGTGCCTCGTAATCTTTAATCAAAATAACTTCCTCTCCCTCTTGCAGCAACATCTCTTCTCTTCTCTGATGACGTGTTTACAGTCATGAGGGCGGGGCAAACTGTCACTCACACGAGATCCACCAATAGCAAACCACAACCATCCTATCAATTCCTGATGAACAAAATCAAGTCCTACCCTACATTTATTGTTGTTCGAAAAGCCGTATCACCCGGATATACGTCACAATGGGGCAGTCATGGCCTAATGGTTAAAGAGTCAGACTGGTAATCCTAAGGTTGCGGGTTTGAGTCTCAATGCCAGCAAGAAAATGACTGAGGTGCCCTTGAGCAAGGCACCTGACGCCCCAATCACTCCCCGGGCGCCACAGCAAAAATGGCTACCTACTGCTCCAGGTGTATGTGTCCATGGTTTTCAGTGTGTGTGTTCACTACTCACTGCTCTTAACGTGTGTGCACTAGTTCACCAAAAAATAAAAATAAAAATTCTGTCATTAATTACTCACCCTCATGTCGTTCCACACCCGTAAGACCTTCGTTCATCTTCGGAACACAAAGTATGAGAATACGTTTTGTGCACAAAAACAAAACAAAAATAAAACTTTATTCAACAATTTATTTTCTCCCATGTCAGTCTCCTACTCAGGCTTCCGTGTTGATGTCCGTTGTTTTTGCGTACAAAAAGTATTCTTGTCGCTTAACAAAATTAAGGTAGAACCACTGTAGTCAAGTGGACTATTTTAATGATGTCTTTAGTACCTTTCTGGGCATTGACAGTGTTGGTTAAATTGCTGTCTATGGAGTCAGACAGCTCTCAGATTTCATCAAAAATATCTTAATTTGTGTTCCGAAGATTCTTACGTGATCCTTACGGGTTTTTGACAGTAATTAATGACAGACTTTTCATTTTTGGGTGAACTAACCCTTTAAGTCCAAATCGCTCCTACATCCCTTAATATAATTCTATATAGTTATGTGTCAATGTCATTCGTTTTCTTCAACATTTACATTGTATTGAACACAGTGTTGACAGTCTCTCTGACTCTGAAGAACGAAACAATCAATTATGGCCATTTCAATGGAGCATTTCAAGTGCTCGATTGAATAAAAGCACTTGATTGTGATTAGGTAACTTCACAGAGTGCTCGATTGGGAACAGATCATCTCAGATCGCGTCAATTCGGATGAAGGCACTCGACTTCAAAATTCGTGCTGTGAGTCATCACCAGAGGGAACTAACCTTCCGCAGCTTTTCAATCTGCTTGTTACGAACAGCTGTGTTGTCGATGGCAAGCACGTCGACGGATTCTTCCTTCTCCAGGCGGTACTTGTTGACCCCCACGATGACCTCAGAGCCTATAGTCAGACAGAGACAGTGCGCGAGGGCATCAGTAGGTGAGACAAAATAATAAAGGGCAACACTAGATGCCTGGAGCTGAAATAAACCATCACAGCTTGGCAGATCTCTCTGCATGACCCTGTAGGTTCAGATCAGAGGGTGCAGATTTAATGGGCTCCTTTCACCTCATTATGAGGCGAGGATAATCAACCAGATAAAAACAAAAGCTCACAGGGAGTGTTCTATTATCTTACAGCACATGATCATTAAACACAAACCTGGAGGGCACATCTCTAGGGATATCATTGCAACTGTCTTGGGTAGCCAGAGTTTGGACTGCTGGAATCAAGTGTAGTTTGAATCAGAATCAGAAGAACAATGAGATTTATTGCCAATTATCCAGTGCGCAGACGGAAAAACAATAAGAAACGAATAATTAAAATAAAATGAAGAAAAGGGAATAAAACATACATAAAAAAAAAAATACACAATAGACAATACATACATGTACAAATATGTTATATATTATTATGCAGGGGAATGTGAATAAGAGGAAGGATATGTTAAATAAATATAAGTATAAATGATTGGTATTCCATGAATGTATTTATTGCACAGAGGATGCAATAGTACATGTTACATATTATTCAGGGCCTAAAGCACCCAGGAAAAGTGAGTGGGAGAATTTGGAACTGATAAATAATACAATACTGAGTGCGAATACATGTAAAGTCTTACAGTGATTATCCTTACATTAGAGTTTTGTGGATTTTCATTCATGTGTATTAGCTTGGAGGTCATCTACATACACTAGTTTACTCCTAAACAGTGTTATTTTAGTATAATTGAGATACTATTATAGTTTTTATTCAAATTTTTAATATCTTATTTTAATATTTTCCATTTTCATTTAAATTTATTAAAGTTTTAGTATTTAGTGTTTTTGCAATTTTATTAGTTTATTTTGTCTATAGATTTAAAAAATAATAATAACAATAATTACAATAATAAATTGTCATATTTCAGTGAAAGGTTATTTTATTTCAAGTAATGAAAATGTTTTTATGGTTTTAGTTTTAATTGTAGTTAACTATAACAACCCTGATCCTAAAATAGCCATCAAAAGAATCATAAAAAATGATCAGTTTCTACAAAAACATTAAGCAGCACAACTGCTTCAACACTGATAATAAGAAATGTTTCTTAAGCAGCAAATCAGCATATTTAGAATGATTTCTGAAGGATCATGTGACACTGAAGACTGGAGTAATGATGCTGACAATTCAGCTTTGACATCACAGGAATAAATTAAATTTTTAAAATATATTCAAATAGAAAAGAGTTATTATAAATTGCAATAAAATTTCACAATATTACTGTTTTTACAGTATTTTTGATCAAATAAATGCAGCTTGTTGAGCATGAGAGACTTCTTTCAATCTTACTGACCCTAAACTTTTGAACGGTATTGTACACATTTAAAATTTGCAGCCCTGGAAAACAAACAAAAAAATTGATGACTCATCCTGCACTACACAGATTTGTCCAATCAAATGCTCTCTAGAATGAAGATGTCCACCCTATATGAAAATTTGATGTTTATCTGCTTACCCCCAGGGCATCCAAGATGTAGGTGACTTTGTTTCTTCAGTAGAACACAAATGATGATTTTTAACTTAAACCGTTGCCATCTGTCAGTCGTATAATGCATGTCAGTGGGTCTATAAGAGTCAAAAAAACATGCACAGACAAATCCAAATTAAACCCTGCGGCTCGTGACGACACATTGATGTCCTGAGACACGAAACGATCGGTTTGTGCGAGAAACCGAACAGTATTTATATAATTTTTTACCTCTAAAACACCACTATGTCCAACTGCCCTGCACATCCGATTAGCGCGGTCAAAAAAACACATTCTGATGACGGAAGTGATCTCTCGCATTTTGCTTCAATGAGTGCGAGACATCACTTTCTCACACAAACCGATCGTTTCGTGTCTTAGGACATTAATGTGTCGTCACGAGCCGCAGGGTTTAATTTAGATTTGTCTATGGAAGTTTTTTTCGACTCTTATTGTTCAAGTTCCCGTTCACTCTTATTATTTGACTGACAGACGGCAACGGTTGGAGTTAAAAATCATAATTTGTGTTCTACTGAAGAAACAAAGTCACCTACATCTTGGATGCCCTGGGGGTAAGCAGATAAACATCACATTTTCATTTTTGGGTGAACTATCCCTTTAATGTTATTTTTCGTATTGTGCGATAAATCGTGCAGCCCTAAATATATATATATATATATACAGTACAGACCAAAAGTTTGGAACCACTAAGATTTTTAATGTTTTTAAAAGAAGTTTCGTCTGCTCACCAAGGCTACATTTATTTAATTAAAAATACAGTAAAAAACAGTAATATTGTGAAATATTATTACAATTTAAAATAACTGTGTACTATTTAAATATATTTGACAAAGTAATTTATTCCTGTGATGCAAAGCTGAATTTTCAGCATCGTTACTCCAGTCTTCAGTGTCACATGATCCTTCAGAAATCATTCTAATATGCTGATTTGCTGCTCAATAAACATTTATGATTATTTTCAATGTTGAAAACAGTTGTGTACTTTTTTTTTCAGGATTCCTTGATGAATAGAAAGTTCAAAAGAACAGCATTTATCTGAAATACAAAGCTTCTGTAGCATTATACACTACCGTTCAAAAGTTTGGGGTCAGTAAGAATTTTTATTTTTATTTTTTTGAAAAGAAATTAAAGAAATGAATACTTTTATTCAGCAAGGATGCATTAAATCAATCAAAAGTGGCAGTAAAGACATTTATAATGTTACAAAAGATTAGATTTCAGATAAACACTGTTCTTTTGAACTTTCTATTCATCAAATAATCCTGAAAAAAAATATTGTACACAAATATTTTGTATAACTGTACACATTAAATGTTTCTTGAGCAGCAGATCAGCATATTAGAATGATTTCTGAAGGATCATGTGACACTGAAGACTGGAGTAATGATGCTGAAAATTCAGCTTTGCATCACAGGAATAAATTACTTTGTGA
>RJVU01015592.1:2272677-2289846 GCA_003731715.1 Anabarilius grahami | reverse complement strand
TGCTAAATGAAAATGTAAATAAAATTGAAAAGAATTTACAACTAAAATATTAATTATGAATTAATTAAGATATGATTAATATTAATCAGCAGAATAATTAAATGTAAACAAATTCTATTGTTTTTTAATAACCTTTAATCAGCAAATTACCATATTAAATTGACATCACCAATTTTAACAAAAATCTTACTAATAAAAAGAAATCTTAATCTAATCTGTAATAATTAAAAATAAATCCAAACCTAAATTTAAATCTAATCTAAATCTTAAAATAAAATTATAAAAATATATTATATATTCCATCTGAATTCCATCTTTTTTTTCAAATTTATAAAAATATATTATTATTAATATAAAAATTATTACACACAAACAATAAGGCATTATGAAAGATTAATATGATTACAAAAGTACTACTAGATACGTATACCATCAATCATATCAAAATCCCACATTTCACTATCTATCAGATCATAATTTCAATTAATTGTACGAATAACCATCTAAATGTCCATCCAACTTTAGTTAGGACAACAGTGTCTGTGCTTTGTTTAAATCTGACACACCATTAGAAGCACTTATTACAGTTTCATCCATGCTGAGGGAGATTTAAAGGATCCTTAAGCTGAGAGATGGTTCTCTTACAGTACAGTAAAGTATTAACTTTTACTCCCCCCTGGAATTTCACTGGGACTTCCAGGAAGGTCCCTGCGCCAAGATATCTGCAGAGTGGGCTCCTTTCCAAAACCAGACAGTATATTATAATACAAGCTTGTTCTACAACAAGGACGTACTAAAGCTTATTTATGAATGAACTAAACTGACTGAATTTATCCAGTGTTGCTCTAACAAACCTTTGGAACTTTTATCAATCTGTACAAAGACCATTTATAAACTAGATTTTTACATTTTCAGAATGTGAATAGTGCTTGCCAAAGCAAAACTTACTGCCATTCTGTGTTTGGTAGTTATGGTGTTCCAAGTAGTTTTTAGCATCTTGCTATATTGTTCCTATAGGGTGTTATGATTGTCCATCAATTTTAAAATACTCCAAAACAAATATATGTATAAATCAAGTCATGTTATTTGTACTGTATACAGTAGTGGCCAAAAGTAAAACTGTCCGGCCAAAGAAAATTCAAATCTTCACCCTTTATTTAAATATTATTATTAAATAATAATATTTATATTATTTGATATATATATATATTTTGTAAGCATATTGCATAGTTGTGCTTGGAATCAATTATTATTATTTTACGCAATGAAACATGACAAATTGTGCAAACATAATTTTTGGCCAGGCTGTTATACAAAAAAATCATGAACACATGCAAAACAAGAAAGAATCAACAAAATATTAATAACTGATTATGTTGTAGTCAATGTATGCTTTTCCTGTGAGCTTTTTGTTTTTCTATGCTGTAGTTTGCCTTTTTTGACAAATAATTTTGTCTGATAAGTCCCTTAACTAAGTTTAATGTTTTGTCCTTTATTTAAAATATTTAAAAAATATTAATTTCCCTCATATTTTGAAGGTTTAATAAAACCTTTAGGGTCATTAAAACAAATATCCTCTCTGTACATTACTTTTGGCTACTACTGTATTTTTTTATGGAATATTCCAGCATTGATTTATCCATGCACTTTCTTTTTTTTTTTTTAAATCCATGTGCCTTGTAACCTTTAATCAAAGTAACTTCCCGTTTATCTTGGAGCAACATCTCTTCTCTTCCCTGATGATGTGTTTACTGGCGTGAGGGCGAGGCAACCTGTCACTCACACGAAATCCACCAATAGCAAACCACAACCATCCAATGACCCAATCAATTCCCAATGGACAAAATCAAGTCCCTCCCTACATTTTTTCTTGTTCGAAAAGCCATTTCACTTGAATATACACCACAATATGAAAGAAAAAGCTATTGCAACTTCCGTTTCATGCTGACTTTAACAGAAATTGTAATGCTAATAGCTTTACAGGCCCTTTACAAAACCAGGATCATTACAAGTCAAAGAATATCTTGCAGCTTGTACTATCAGCTCCACCGTAATTTTATTTTCCTTGATTACAATCAGCGGTCATGTTGGGTGGGAGCTTTTCTTTGTCCGATGGATGTAGCCTAGTGGACGCGAACCTGATCTACTGACAGCCTTCAGTGGAAAAAAACCTAAAGTCAATCTCGGTTTCTGAACCTGTGCGTGAGAGCTCGGTGGGAAAGAGTGTGAACCAGTACAGCAGGCAGAGGCCAGGATGGCTATTTTTACCACAGCTTACAGTATCCGTCAACCAGAGCTGGCAGCCGGTTTCTCTCAGTCAGCGTCAAATGTAATCAGATGCACACGCTACCTGAATGCAACTGCCTCTTATAGATTTGTTGGCACATTTTAACTCAAAAACATGTCAGCAGAAAACCACGTGTCATGGAAAACTCACGGGTTCATGCATTCATCAAACAATGGTTTTCTATATTAATATACTCCAAAATATAAATTATTCCTGTGATCAAAGCTGCATTTTCAGCATCATTACTCCAGTCTTCAGTGTCACATGATCCTTCAGAAATCATTCTAATATGCTGATTTGCTGCTCAAGAAACATTTCTTATTATTATCAAATCTTAAAGCAGTTGTGCTGCTTAATGTTTTTGTGGAAACCATGATACGTTTTGTAAGGATTCTTTGACAAATTGAAAGTTTTTACTGTCACTTTAGATCAATTTAATGCATCTTTGCTGAATAAAAGTATTAATTTCTTTCAAAAAAGAAAATCTTACTGACTTTTAAAAGGTAGTGTATACATCTTCATTTTGTTCAATAACCTCCACGCTAAACTTAATCTCATATTACAGCCTGCTGAGTGGTGAGCTGTATAACAACTCATTCCCAGAACTTGAAACCCTGGCTGCATCCCAATTTCCAGACTGTCCATACTATACAGAATGCCAGAATATGCCAGCATCTTGAATCAATATAGTCCGGATGGTATACTATTTCTAGTAGGGATTTAAGGACTATTTTTCAACTAATATTATTACCTACAATCTCTTGCACTATGGATGAGACTTGGACAATAAGATCTTGAACGATAAAACATCTGAGAAACATCTCCTCCATTGATTACTTTTATTATATTAGTTAATATTATTAATACTATTATATTAATTCATATTAATTCGATTACTAAACTGTAGTTCATTACTAACCCTAACCCATACATGATGAAAATGGTTAGTAACAATCTATTACATCACACTTTTTAGGTAATATAATCAGACTCCTTTTTGATTACTTTGATTACTTTTAGCATTTACTTGTTTATCAGATCAATTTGAATAGGATAGGATCTTGTAACATAAAAAAACATTACATTATATAGGTGAAAACTATTTTTGTATTGGGCTCAATTATTCCTTAAAAAAGGGCAATGAGCATTGAACTGTTGCTCAAACATAGGGAAGTATGTTCTAAAAGCAAGAGAAGGGAACATACCCATAATTACACATGACATCACTACTTTACTGCCTCTGAATGTCTGGTCAGGGTTCAGGAAACTGGACACCTATAGTGGGTTTCTCTTTATTGCCATTACAGTGCCCTAATCCTGGAGCCACCACCCATCACACGGGTGTCTCTTCAGAACATATTTATACATAGTGTTGCCATTGTTATTAATAGAGCCGCCAGTCACAGGAAATCTGATGGCTTCCTGTGCTCTAATAATAAACCCCAGGGGACCCAGCGGGACTGGGCTAATTGATTTGTTCTGCCTGGCTGGCTCAGAGAAAGGTAGGTAGGCAACAGGGGGTCTCTCTGATAATTCAGGCATGAGCCCATGATAAAATCCATTCTGTTTCGCTTTGCATGCAACCATGACAGCTTTTTAATGTTGTTTATATAGTATGTCTATATGCCGTTTTTAATATGCTTTAAGACAAACCATGTGCAAATTCATAAGTCAGCACCATTGCTGAGTATTTTCTCCTTAAAACTGCCGAGAATAAAAGACAGTCTCAAACCCGCGGTTTGAAATCGCTGGTGTTTCTGACGTCACAAACTACCTTGTAACCAATCACGTCAGCGTGCCGGCAGGTTTTAGCATATCATTAACAGTGAGCAGGGGAGTCTCGAGAGAAACCAGGTTATCCCGGTATATATTTCTGTTGATATGAAACATCACGTAGAATTAGCAATATGGCGGGTGTATATTACAATGTTATGATGAACTATATGCCTTTCTCCACCGACGTTCTGAGTTGTTTAAAGCGTTTGTGATTGTTAGAAGGCAGCTGTCTGACTCTGACATGGTGAACAGGAACATGGTTTGTGTAACATTAGCAACACATTATTAGCTGTTTGATAAGATAGTCAAGCAAAAGGCTATTCATATGAATTACAGTTATGTGTTCTATGTTGTAAAGAGCGATACCATTGTGCAGTGTTTACCTCAGTAAGTTGACCGAGTGGATCTCTGAGTTGGCGTCAGCGAGTGGAGGTGGGGTTAATTTGCATATTCATTGATCCTCGTATATTAAATGAGGCTAATGTGTAGAGTTACATTCAAGCTATTTTAAGGCATGAATAATTTTTTTTCACAGGAAAAAAAGTTTAAACGTCATTTTGGTGGGATAAAATTATTGACTACAGTACAGGGGGACTTTAAGAGAACATTCAAAAGTAACATTCCCATAATGTCTGCATTCTCATGACGCTTTGCAGACACTGCATGTGTTTTGTAGGAGGTGTGGCTTTGGAGACACTCTGAAGGGAGGGTGGGATCTCATGCTTTTAAAGCTTGGTGTTGCTAGGCACTTCAAAATTCAACCTTTAAATTTTAGAGGCCAGATTTACTAATAGCTTGCAGAGCAAACCCTCTTTTGGCATCAAAAAAACTATGGTTAGGATTTACTATAGACTTGCAGTGAAAAATTAGCGATGAAAAGGCGTGGACAGTTATTTTTGGGGCTGATCTTATTGCATATGCATTTGAATATGTTTTCCTTTCAGACACAACATTTATGAGAGGAGAGTATTTAAGTGAATCATGCAAGGTTATTTACTAAGGTTTGCTCTTGCCATTATTTTACCGCCCCCCAAAAAAGCATGTCTTAAACCAGACGCTAATTTGCTCTGCTCTTGGTTGATAGCGCTTGTCATTAAGGAAAAGATACGGCTGCGTCTATGTTCTTTAACTTGCACGTCGTCAGTAGCTCACGCGCAGAACTTTCCACTCCCATCAGCGCTTTTTTGGAATTGCGCTCTCATGCTAATTTGCCCTGTTTAGTAAATCTGGCCCTAAATCTTAAGCCCAAATTTCTCTCTTGCTCCACACTCCAAACATTTGCTCTATGGATTTTTGTCCATTTCAGCCAAAAAGAGTGTGGCCGAATAATGATGACTTGAGTGTCTCTGGAGGTAGTGCTGTATCTGGTTCACTCCAGGGCTCAAGGGCTCTCAGCAAAGGCCCTGCAGTGCTATATTAAGTACTGCAGAAGGGCTGTATTGACGTCTGCAGTGAGTCTGACCCTGTTTGCTGCTCTGAGTGCTAATGACCACCAGAAGCTCATCTCACAGTCAGTGCTGCCTGAATCTAGCTTATAATAACAGTGAGAGTTCTGTCGGTTTACTGCAGATACCTCTGACAAGACAGGAAAGAACCTTTTACTTTACATTTATTATGTTTTGTGGCTTTTTTTGTTGTTGTCAGTATTGAACATATTCTTGTTTAAAGATGACACAATCATATATTAATAAAAAAACATTCTATAAATATAATCAGAACATTCAGTAGGAAATAACAATTTTGGCCTATAGAGACAAAAATAATCAATGATGTTGAAAAGTTTGGGTTCTGTAAGATTTTCGTTGTTGTTGTTGAAAGAAATTAAAACTTTTCTTCAGCACGGATGAATTTAATTGATCAAAAATGACCATAAGAGTTTTGTTTCAAATAAATGCTGCTCTTTTGAACTTTCTATTCATCAAAGAATCCTGTTTAAATGCATCACAGTTTCCACAAAAATATTAATCTGTTTTCAACATTAATAATAAGAAATGTTTCTTGGGCAGCAAATCAGCATATTATGATTTCTGAAGTATCATGTGACACCAGAGACTTGAAAAAAGGCTGCTGAAAAAGCAGCTTTGTCATCACATGAATAGAATAGGCCTACTGCAATAATGACGTATTTTTGTAGCCAACCCAGAAGTTTGCATCGCCCTAGTTCCCTCGACAAAAACCCAATATGATTTTTCCATTGGCTTTTGGATTATTGCAGAAAATAAGCTCTGTGACAAACAAAAGCTCTTACATGTTTTGTTCATCATGATAGTCTTCACAAATGAACACAACTTTTATGAATTCTGAAACGTAAATACAACCGGCAGAAGTCAAAAGCTAAACGTAGGCTGTAAACAAACTACACCACGATCGCAACACTTCAGCGTCACCATCACTAAGCTTCTGACAACTCTTTCAGTCTTTGTTTAAAAACATTTTCCCTGAAAGTTCAAGTTATAATAGTTTGCAAAAGTGATTATAAACACAACGAGGCTGTGGGAAACATGACAGTTAATGTCCCTGACCACCTCTGTAGTACCATTTAGCAACTTATGTCATTTTCAAGACAAGTAAAAGCTTAAAAAACATATATGTATTTTATGTCGTGAATTAAAACGTGAGAATATCTTGAGCTTGTGTGAACCACAGAACTTTTTTTCAAGCGTTTAACCAAAAACCCATTCAGAAAAAAAAAAAACATTGACCGGACAATGGAACCAGAAGTGCTAAAGTGCTAATTTTTCCATGTTTTGGTTAACAAAAATACCCATTATCCCTGCACCACTTTATAAATTACATTTTAAAATTGTAATAATATTTCACAATATTATTATCAAATAAATGCAGCCTTGAAGAGCATAACATTTAAAAAATCTTACTGACCAAAAATGTAGTGTATGTTTCAAGTAAATGATTATTTGAACAGCAATTTTCCACAAATCACCTGCAACTGGCGAACAAGGCAAATTTGTAGTCTGGATTTAGGGCCAAATATTTCTATACAGTCCAACACTGTGAAACCACATGGAAAATGTAAAAAAAATTTTTGGGGAATTTTGAAGAAAAAAATTGTAAACAAAGTAAGTAGAAATATTTTTTACATTCTGCACTATTACTCCATGAGATGCACCAGTTCTTCTCCAGAGCATCTCATATATCATGCTGGAGACCATGATCATCAGGCTCAAGATTTTTGCTGATAATGTAATTAGTAATGAAACAATATGTAGTAAATTATAAAAAGATGGATTGGAAATTAAAGCCTTTTTACTAGTGGTCTCAGACTTTTGGACTCCACAGTATTTTATAACAATATGAACATAATGATTTGAAAAGACATCTATTTTCTGATCCATTTGGCAACATACTGTAGGTCATGAATAATAATAAAGGTCTAGAGTTCAAGCAATTATTATAAGGGCCTATTATGTAGTTGAGGACCAAGCAATTCAATACGGGGAAAAGAACTGCAACACTTAACAAGTACTACCTGCGTTTTCAAAGAGAAGCACTGGGACACTGAGAGGAAAGAAAACATTAAACAAGAGGAGACAGAATGTTGTTATCGACATCCTGTTTCCTGTCTGTCTGAGTTGATAGTCTGCAGGGCGCACCAGCCGTCTGAGTGAAATCTCCAACAAACAACATATGTGAACATTTACATCAGCAGATTGTTTACCTATGTAATGCACAACGCATGTCTGTCCTTTCTTCGGAAAGGTTCTTCCTGTGAGGAAAGAGGAGAATGAGACAGTTAGTGCAAAGATTTATAGCATATGAACCTTACAATGTTAAAAATATTGGTTCCAAAAGGGTGTTTTCACAGCGCTGCCATTGAACCAATTTTGGTGTGCCAAAGAATCTTTCAGTGAACAGTTTTTAAATAAACTATTTCTTTCTTAGTATGAAGACACTTTTATTAATCTAAAGAACTTTTTTCCATTGTAAAGAACTGCAACAATGTTAAAGACTCAGGGAAATAGGAGGCGGGAACCATCGAACAGTAAATGTAACTTTACGAAATAAACAAAGAACAAAATGAAAGTAAAGCGGCAGCCCCTCATGGACAACTGCTGCATAAACTAAAACAAAACACCAACATAAAGTCCACGCCTGGTCCACTCTCATCCTTCACTGTTGTCAATCCTCCTTTTATCCCTCCAGAGCTACTGATGACCAGGTCAAATCTTATTGGCCGGCTGACACACAGCTTCCAGGACTAACGTGTTAAAGGGATAGTTCACCCAAAAATGAAAATTATCCCATGATTTACTCACCCTCAAACCATTCTAGGTGTATATATCTTCTTTCAGACAAACACAATCTGAGATATATTTAAATATATCCTTGAAAGCTTTACAGTCTAGAATATCCTTAAAGCTTTATAATAGTTGTGAANATAATCATAAAAGTAATCCACATGGATCCAGGGGGTTAATAAAGGTCTTCTGAAGCGAAGTGATGGGATTTTGTAAGAAAAAATATCCATATTTAAAACTTTATTAACTATAATAACTAGCTTCCGGCAGATGGCAGTATGCATACTGCGCAAGTCGACTTGCGCCACAAGAGTATGACGCGATGTATGACGTAGGATGTAGGTGTAGCGTAAGTTTAGACACCTCTCGCGGTTTAAACAAATATGGCTGGGCAACAAACTCAAGCTGATCTTCCCTTATATCAAAATCCTCCAATATTTCTCTTTAAAAATTCTCATTTTGGACTTCTAATTTGTGACCAGTGTTTACTTTTGCTCTATCCTCTGCGCTTCCATGTTCGTCATCACGTCATGCGTCAGGTCAGAGGTTACTCTTCCGCCGCAAATCGATGCCTATGGCCGTTGCCGGAAGCTAGTTATAATAGTTAATAAAGCTTTAAATATGGATATTTTCTTACTAGAATGCATTGCTTGACTTCAGAAGGCCTTTATTAACCCCCTGGAGCCATGTGGATTATTTTTTTAAGATGGACGGATGCATTGTTTGGGCTTCAAAATCGCGTCCCCCATTCACTACCATTATAAATCTTGGAAGAGCCAGGATATTTGTAAATATATCTACAATTGTGTTTGTCTGAAAGAAGTCATATACACCTAGGATGGCTTGAGGGTGAGTAAATCATGGAATAATTTTCATTTTTGGTTGAACTATCCCTTTAATCAGGGAAACAAGGGTTACCAGGATACTACAATCATTACTTCTGAGGCTTTTAACAGATTTTCAGAGGTTTACAAGATTTGTGGCATTGAATCTTTGTAAGATACTCATATTTACTATCTGTATGTTGTTTTGTCCCCTTAGCAGCTTTTTATGGGCATGAACAAACCACAAATGGAAAGAAAAGCTCTGACTGGCATGTAAAGCGACCAATCGTTTTTGTTATATTTTCTGATTAGCATTGGCTGCGTCTGAAATCGCATACTCTCTTGAGTAGGTACTTATTTTGAAAAAGTAATTATTACTTCACAACCGCTAAAAAGTATGTTCTATATAGTAATAATGTGTGTAGTATGAATGTAATCCGGACATACTACACTCGCCATGTTGTCATTATCATGTGACCTATCAGCGTCAGTTGCGTTGCTTCACTGCCATTCACAAATCCTCTCCCCAAGGCCTCATGGGATAGTAAAGTGTCCATCGTATGCACACATCAGAATCTCGCCGGAAGTTCATCTGGGTACTTTTTGCCTGCTCTTTTACGAGTACGTTAATTCGGACATGCTTTTTTTTGCATACTGTTTTTCACCTACTACAAGTATGCAATTTCGGATGCAGCTATAGGGTTTGTTTGTCTGAAAAAGATACCACAAATAATAGACCACAGTGAAAAAAAACTTGTTCAAATAATTGTGGAAATAGCTTGCTGCTCTAATCTAACAAACCCCAAAGGGATCAATAAAATCACTTCTAAATCCATGAAGCAGCTTCTACAGTCATGAGACTTGGGTATGGTCTTAGACTTCATCTGCAGTCCAGGGCAGATCAGAATAAGTGTGTGTGTGTGTGTGTGTGGTGGAGGTGGTGTCTGATTAATGTGTGGGAGCTGGACAGGAATGTGAGCCACATGACAGCAGGCTGGTGGGGGTCAGATAGGATGTCCTTAGAGAAACGCAAGAGACCAGAGCAGAGCGAGAAAAGTGAAAGCACCATTACATCGCATTCATTCCTGACACTGGTGACCCCAGTGGGCAGTTCTTGAGTTTGATGACTTGTGCCAAGAATTTTACGTCTGAAAGGTGTCAAAATCATATGAGCTCATGGTCACTCCAGCACTCATTTACAGCTTCTATTGATCAAGTCATAATAATCCTCATTATTATGATTCACTGACCTCCTACTGGTCCATATATACTTATAAAGGAATAATCAGACTCTCAGCCCCAAATTCTGATAGAACTCATGTCTAAAAAACATAAATGGGTCAATGACGTGACGGGTCATTTTTTTGTCCAAAGGCCTTAATAATAAATAACAACAAAGATATGACATCCAAAGTATGTGAGGTAGTAAAACTAGATCTCTTTTATTGAATCCAAAATGTTTTAATTATATTTTGCTACATATAAAGGTATTTTAAAGATTTTGAAGTGGCAAAAGGTCATTCGGTTAAACCGTCCAAAGGCCAATACAGCCATTTTATTTGTGATATTTCTTAAAATGTAATAAATGTATATATTTTTTATTCTACCATGATTTTATAACATCATATATCAACATAGTGCAAAATGGTATTAAAATTATGTGTAGAAGTCGTTGCTTTGTTATGAGAAAGAATGTCCGGAAAAATGAATTTCATTGATGTCATTCAGAGTAACCAATATAAAGGGACCATTTTGGTTCAAGTAATGCGGTCAATATCATGTGACAGGATGTGACATCATTCAGACACTTGCAAAGTGCCACATGGTCATGAGGCAAAGTTACTAACTCTCTCTAAACTATTTGAAAAATTCATGTTTTCACTTCCTCATACGCATGTCCCGAAACATCAAGTCATTCGGTACAACCGCTATAAAACATGGAAAATGTTGTAATATTTTAAAAATTTGTACTAAATATAAAATGTTTGATTGTCCTTTTGCTAGCTAGCAAGCTAGATATCAGCCTGTTAGCATTAATTGAAAATATCATAATTCGGTATAACCAAAACTGTCATTCAGTAAAACCGAAATTTTGGTTAAACCGAATGACTTTTTTCGGAGACAAGTTTTGTCCATTTTGTAATAAATGACAAAAGCAATGTTCATTGATTATAAAAACCATTACTGTTAACAATTAATAAAACTTCAAAATTAATTATATCTCCAAAATATTTTTTGACACTTTTAAAAATTTTTTAAATGTAACCGTTGTAAGCATATAGGCATGTTGAGTTGTTAGAATATTGCAAGAGCGTCACTTCTCGGATGTTTTTAACCAAAGTGACATAAAGTACAGTTAAGTAATAGCCCAATAAAATAATTTGGGGTTAAAAGTCTATATTTGAAAATCATACGTATGATTTACCTTTGATGTTTTCTTTCTTGATGTTGTCACGGTTTCCACAAAAATATTAAACAGCACATCTGTTTTCAACATTGACAATAATAAGAAATATTTTTACAGCCCAAATCAGCATATTAGAATAATTTGTGACACTGAAGACTGGAGTAATGATGCTGAAAATACAGCTTTGATCACAGGAATAAATTACATTTTAAATATAGAATATAATTTAAATTGTAATCATATTTCACAATATTACTGTTTTACTGCATTTTAGATCAAATAAATGCAGCCTTGGTGAGCATAAAAATCTTACCAACCCCTCATTTTCTAATGGTTTGTATACTGTATACAGTTTTGTATGGTGCAAATGCTGTTAGTTATACTCTATATCAGTTTGGCCAATCAGATAGGAGATATACATCCATATAAGTCAACAACACTGAATTTTATCAATGAAAGTGCCATCGTGCTCAATTTGGTGCCACCTGCATACAGGTAATGCAACAAGTGGCACACATAACAACACCTTACTGTGCCATTAGACCAGATCAGATCTCAGAATCCCAGTGACTCTGCCAACTATGCCAAATTACCCTGCAAAGCCCATTGGGATTAACATCAAAGCTCATGTCTAGCCAGGGCAAGAATGCTGCCATCTGAGACATACACCCTCAACAAAATCTACTTGCATTTTGCACGAGCAAAATCAAACTACAAGCATGTTGTAGAGGAAATCCAGAAAACACATTTCTGACAGCTGCAGAGAGGAATCATAATGAGAAGAGTGTTTGAGTTGGCACGCATGGCACATATTATCTGCAGGGCACAGAGTCAGACACACGTTAAATCCCTGACTAGACAGTGAGCGGGAAGTGATGGGTATTTCGTTGAAGCTGTGTTAGTTTTGACTCCTTTACGCAAATAATATACAATGAAAATTCAAGAATGTAAGTAGATTATGTAATTAGAACGACAGAATGTTCCAGCAATCCCGCTTTTACTGCTACAATGTACCAAAACAACATTCGAATTCGACAGTCGGTCTAGATAGAACGTTTGTGAATTTGAAATTCGAACTTATTAAATCATAGCGTCTTACCGTCTCCTGGAGATATCGTTTCAATCTCAACACCCATTCTGTTCGCGAGGATAGATCCTACAGTAGTGAGTCAGTGAGAGAGAGACTGTGAGACAGCAGCGCTACTGCACTCCGCCCACTGTCATACCAGACTAACTGTGTGCGCGATGCTCAACCCGTGTCCGTGGTGAAACATTAGACAAATTCCGTTGCGATGACCTCAATTTTTATGAGATTTTGGAAAAGTGTGCTGTGCAACATCTATTAACGGCACTTATAAAATATTTTGTACATATGTCTTATCGCAGTTCTTGACTTTGTTTGTTTGTTTGAAGTTTAATAATAATAATAAAATCTTTATCGTTATGTTTACCATCTTTGAACTCGCCCTTTAAAAGAACTGTTCGAAAGAATCGATTCGGGGAAATGAATCAGAGTTTGAGCGCGTGTGAACTACAACTCCCAGAATGCCCGAATCATTCTCTTTCCGTTTGTCCATGACTTCAAATGTCTCCGCGGGGAAATGTGGACACGGCTAAAGTTTACGTGATTTTCTCTCTGTGGAGTTGCCATGGTTTCCGCAGTGTTGTCAATAGCACGATGGTATGTTTGTAATATTACCTTCTGAAAGTGCTGGTTTGCTATTCATCTTATATTTTTACTTTTAAATTTCAGGATTGTTCTAGAATACATGCTAGCATGTGAGGTTGCGTCAATACATGTGAATAAAATAGTTTCGCGAACGCACCTTACAGAGAAATTAGTCAGACCATAGTTGTTTTTGCCAGAGTATGATACAGTTATTGTTACTACTTTAAATTTCAACCTCAAACAATGAATATTTTTGTGGTCCAACTATGGTTACCTTGGTAACTTTTAGTAAGGGGTTAATTTGTGGTGTCGATGTCCATTGTTTAAAGTGACATTTATGTGATTCTTTTCAGTCTTTATTTATTTATGTCTGTTATGATAAACTGAAATCCCTTTACAAAAATTAGTAACCATAGTTTTTTTTTTTTTTATATATAATTTTTAATACATTTGTTTTTACTACAAGTTGCATTAAATAATTAATTATTGATTGCATAAGCCAGCATGGTAATTAAACAAAGTCACAACAGTTTTATAATTGTAGCTAAATTAAAGGTGCAATATGTAAGATTTTTGCAGTAAAATATCCATAAACCACTAGGCCAGTGTTATATATTTTGTTCACTTGAGTACTTGCAATATTCCAAATGTTTGCAACTATTTGTAAATCGTGAGAAAATTTCAATTTTAACCAAGGCTCCAGGACGTGTGAGGAGTCGCCTGGTCAATTGCGTCATACCCGCGTTACCCTCGGTTTCTGGTTTTATTTAGTAAAAACCATGGAAACACCAAAGACACTTTAATATATTACATGTTTTAATAGGCAAGGGAACAACTGTTTGGTTACGTTTATAGCCAGAACACTAATTATTGTTATATAGCTCAACACGTTTAGTCTTATTGTTTAAATCCAATTTTCTTGATTTTTTGCGAGTACCATGCTTTACCATGCCTCAGAGAAAAACACTATTTTGTGAAGTAGCTAACATAGCATAATCAGATGCAGCTTTATTTTTAGTAACAGTAATACAGAATTTTCTCCATCATACAATACGTTTTAAAATTAATTACATGCCATTTATCAACACAAGCCATCCAGCATTTAATATGATATTCTAAAATCGATCTAGCTATCATAGTACAATAACGTTAATAATCACATCCATAAACATGATTTCTTCCTGAGTCCTATCCCAATTGTTTTCCACCGGCTGTGATGTGAAGACCACATGTCCCAAGATTCCACACTCAAACTTACCGTCATCAAGCTAAGCCTTTGTTTTGAATAGGCCTCTAGCGACCTCTAGCGGACATAAATCTTACATATTGCACCTTTAACTTACCATAGTATTGTTTTTGTAAGGGACTGTTTTTGATATCGGCATATATTTTCCTAAGTGACATTTCAGTCTTTGCATATGTCTTGTCTTGCATATATTTTGTGTATTTCAGGCCTGGGGCAGAAAAAAGACGTAGCATCCAAACCTCAGAGGGTTTTATGACGTCGGGGGTCGTGTCAGCCTAATCTGGTCATCCTTGAGTGGAGCCTCAGTCAGGCCAATAGGATTAGAGAGTGAGGGAAGAGGCTTTACCTATTCTTGGAGTATGTGATGGCAGTCTTCTCAGACTGAAGCACAGAGTTACATCTATCTCTCAATTCTGACTCAAAAACCCTTTCCTGTATGACTGGGAACATTGTTTTCCTTTCCATTGGAGATAGTGAGCCTAGCATGGAGCTAGGAAAAGCCAAACTTCTCAGAACAGGGTTAAACACCCTACACCAAGCCATTCACCCGGTGCACGGAATAGCCTGGACGGACGGTAAGCAAGTCTGTCTCACGTCCTTGTATTCTGTCGACGGTGAGCCCAAATTTGGTGACACCAATGTCATTGGACAATTCGAACACGTCTTGGGACTCTTCTGGGGGCCGTTGTGCTGCTCCGGGTCACCGGCGTTGCTTGCCGTGCAGCATAAGAAGCACATCACGGTCTGGCAACTTCAGCTGAGCACTTTAGAGCAGAACAAACTCTTATGCACGCAGACCTGCGAAATGAGTGAGCCGTTCCCATTGCTGTCCCAAGGATGTGTCTGGCATCCCAAAATGGACATCTTAGCTGTTTTGACCAAGCGGGACGCCTCGGTTTTGTTTTCCGTGCGGGTCGATAATCGCCGTGTGAAGGCTGACATCAAGGGCGGCGGTCTGATCCACTGTGCCTGCTGGACTAAGGACGGAAACCGTCTGGTGGTCGCCATCGGTAGCGCATTGCACTCGTACATTTGGAACGACATCCAAAAAAGCCTGGTGGTGTGTTCCTTCTGCCCTGTTTTCGATGTAGGTGGGTATATCTGCGCCATCGAGTCCACCGACGAGGCTCAAGTGGCTGTAGCAACTGAACTTCCGCTTGATAAAATTTGCGGGCTAAATGCGGGCATCGCCTTTGACCTGCCAAATGAATCAGAGGCATTGACTTGTCGCCCTTCTCCAGTTTTGACAGTGGATACGGACTATTATGTGGACTCTAGACGGAGATCATGTGATTCTGAACGCTTGGGACACGGCTCTTCATCCGGACCTATAGATCTAACACACATTCTTGCCAAACACAGGAAATCAGACCCGAGCCCTCTCATTCACTTGAGGCGGCGGGATCATTTGACGGGAAATGGTCAGGACTCGTCACATTTGATTCTAGTGACGTACGAACGCAAGGTCACCACTACAAGGAAGGTCAGCATCCCTGGCATCTTGGTTCCTGACATCATTGCCTTCGATCCGAGCGGGAGCACAGTAGCCGTGGCGTCGAACACATGCAACATGATCCTTGTTTACTGTATCACGGATTCTTCCATGCCCAACGTGCAACAGATCCAGCTGCAAAAGAATGAGAGGCCCAAAGGGGTGTGCTTTTTTACCAACAAGATGTTGCTCTTTATGATTGGCCGGCAGAAGTCCAATGATCCGGCTTTCCTCCCCTCCTCCAATACGGACAAGTACATCTTGAGGCTAATAGCCAAGGAGCTGGTATTTGACGAGGAAGGTGCCACCCCGGTGGTTCCCAAGTCCGAGCCGCCAAGCCAACAACATCATGGGATTAGACGTCATTCTGAGAACTTTTCTAAAGAGGACCGTCTATCAATTAAGGATCTAATACTTCCCGGAGGCTCGGTAATTGTTTCGCCATCCAGTCGGAGAAAACTAATCGAGGAGGTACGCAGCTCAGAGTTGAGCCCTGTGGCAAGCTCCGCCGACTTCTCGGATAGAGCATCCAGTGCCTCCTCCATTACTCTAGAAAACTACGATATGGATCACATCAGCCGCATGGCCACGCTTGCCGTAGCCGGTCAGGGGAGCCGGGATTCCAGTCGGCCGTGTTCACCCAGGTACGAGGCCTCGGAAAAGTCGTACTCCGATGCCACTCCGCCAAAGAACAGCTTTCAGTCCAAAGAGAAGAACCTGGAGCAGCTGACGCAGAACATGGAGAGGATTTTCACCCGATTTGCTGACGTTCAGCAGTGCCTCTCAGAAATCAGAGACTTCACCCAGAACGGCAAGAAGATCGCATGCAGTTATCCGTCTGCTTATGAACCGCAATACGTGCACATTACGTGTCAGGTATGAAATGATTTTCTAAACTTTTCTAAGTCTACACTTCAACAAGGAAAGTTTGCTGTCTTCTGTAGTAGAAAAATGAAGAGTGCTAATCTGTTGATTTAGTTTGTTTGATTAATTGCATAAAGAATTCTATTTGCAGCATTGAATTGAAAAACCATCTTGTCCAATAATCTCAATATGCAAATTCTCTCAAACAACAATATGCTACACATTGTGTGAATAATTTAGAATGTTAACATTTGTATTAGAATAATTTTAATAATTATAATTTATACTACTATTAAATGTAATAATTATTATTATGATTACATTTTAAATAATATAACATAAATAATC
>RJVU01015592.1:2253328-2272306 GCA_003731715.1 Anabarilius grahami | reverse complement strand
ATGGTAAATGATAAAGTAATAATAATTATTACTATGATTAAAATTAATAATACTATAACTTTAAATAATCTAAATGATTACATTACAATACTTTATAAAGTAAATGTAAACATTTAAATATCAGAGCACACTAATAAATGATTATGGCATTTGTTGTCAACCATTTTCATTCTCGATTAAAAAAAATAAATAAAAGTTTCTTCCTGTTCCAAAGCAGACGATCCATGGTGCTTTATGGGTCAAGGACTGATGGATATGGAGACCCCAACAGGTCAAATGTCCTCTACCATTAGACATTCACATACTGTTAATGTTAAATTTAATAAATAAACAACAAAAGAAATGAGTACTTGATTAAATGATTTGCTTCTGTAGCTAAGTCTTAATCCAAACCAAGACTCTACAAAGCCCATTTTACTCTTAGTCAGACCATCAGGCATTGTAAAGCATCACGCCAACTCATAATTCCTCTCACTGTTGTCAGCACAACCCTTTGTCAGCAGATGTCAGATTGAAGTGATTCTGTTGACCTTGGCATAACTTGTCTTAGGGGAATCATCAGACTTAATCCATCACCACATGACCAGGTCTGTTGTGAATGATGCTCCCCTAAAGTGACTCATGGTGTTAATCAATGGCACTTTGTATTTATCTTTTCCTCCAGAAACAGTTGTCTGAGAATGTGTATACGGATGAGAGAAGGCCGTTGCTGCTGTGTGGGGGGCGGATCTGCCTGCGGGTGGTACAGGAACTCTTCGGCCTGGCAGTCGTGGAGATGATGCATGGTACGTCTGGAAGATATAGAAACCTTGCAAAATGCTGATTCCACCAACTTGATCAATATATATGTGATAATATTGGACATTATCAGGTTCATTAAGTCAAGATGTATTTCATTGCATTAATAAACTGATTTTTTGCATGAAAAGTAGTTGCAACCATTGCACATTGAAAGAAGCATCTGAGCACTTCTGAGATCTCTGTGTTGACATTTCAGGCAGATTTGCTCTTTTCAACAATGAGCAGATGGGATCTATTAATGAGGCCGAATGCTTTGTTGAAGACAGATTGTTCGGTGTGCTTTGGCTTCATTTAATTGTCAATGACTAAAATAGGAAGCGATTAGGTGGTGCAATTGGATTTGAGGATTTAAGGTTGAATCAGCTTACAGTCTTTTGTGCTGTGCATCTCTAGCGCAGATGTATGGAACCTTGTTTCCGCCACTGAATAAAAAATAAAAAAGGGAATTGTGAATTGCAAGAAAAGTCAGAATTGTGTAATAAAAACTTAAAATTGTGTTTATAAAGTCAAAACTGTGAAAAAGTGAATCTTTTTTTCCCCTCAGAATTGGACTTTATTACTCGAAATTGTAAGTTTATATGTCACAATTCTGAGAAAAGTCAGAATTGCAAGATATAAATTCGCAATTATGAGAAAAAAGTCAGAATTGCGAGAAAAAAAGTCAGAATTGAAAGATATAAACTCGCAATTATGAGAAAAAAGTCAGAATTGCGAGAAGTCAGAATTGCGAGAAAAAAGTCAGAATTGCGACATAAACTTGCATTTGCGAGAAAAAATTCAGAATTGTGAGAAGTCAGAATTGCGAGATATAAACTCGCAATTGCGAGAAAAGTCAGAATTGCGAGAAAAATGTCAGAATTGCGAGATATAAACTTGCAATTGCGAGAAAAGTCAGAATTGCGAGGAAAAAAGTCAGAATTGCGACATATAAACTTGCATTTGCGAGAAATTCAGAATTGTGAGAAGTCAGAATTGCGAGAAAAGTCAGAATTGCGAGAAAAGTCAGAATTGCGAGAAAAGTCAGAATTGAGAGAAAAAAGTCAGAATTGTGACATATAAACTTGCATTTGCGAGAAAAAATTCAGAACTGTGAGAAGTCAGAATTGCGAGATATAAACTCGCCATTGCGAGACATGTCAGAATTGCGAGAATAAAGTCAGAATTGCAAGATATACACTTGAAATTGTGCTATAAAGTAAAAACTGAAAAAGTAAATCTTTTTTTCCTCAGAATTGGACTTTATAACTCGCAATTGTGAGTTTATATGTCACAGTTCTGAGAAAAGTCAGAATTGTGATATATAAACTTGCAATTGTGAGAAAAGTCAGAATTGCAAAAAAAGAGACAGAATTGCAAGAAGTCAGAATTGCGAGATATAAACGTGCCATAGGGAGAAAAAATTTCTGAATTGCGAGATATAAACTTGCAATTGCAAGAAAAGTCAGAATTGCGAGAAAAAAGTCAGAATTGCAAGATATAAATTCGCAATTATGAGAAAAGAGTCAGAATTGCGAGAAAAAAAGTCAGAATTGAAAGATATAAACTCGCAATTATGAGAAAAAAGTCAGAATTGCGAGAAGTCAGAATTGCGAAATATAAACTTGCAATTGCAAGAAAAGTCAGAATTGCAAGAAAAAAGTCAGAATTGCAAGATATAAACTCGCAATTATGAGAAAAAAGTCAGAATTGCAAGAAAAAAGTCAGAATTGCGACATAAACTTGCATTTGCGAGAAAAAATTCAGAATTGTGAGAAGTCAGAATTGCGAGATATAAACTCGCCATTGCGAGACAAATGTCAGAATTGCGAGAATAAAGTCAGAATTGCAAGATATAAACTTGAAATTGTGTTATAAAGTAAAAACTGAAAAAGTAAATCTTTTTTTCCTCAGAATTGGACTTTATAACTCGCAATTGTGAGTTTATATGTCACAGTTCTGAGAAAAGTCAGAATTGTGATATATAAACTCGCAATTGTGAGAAAAGTCAGAATTGCAAAAAGAGACAGAATTGCAAGAAGTCATAATTGCGAGATATCAACGTGCCACAGCGAGAAAAAATTTCAGAATTGCGAGATATAAACTTGCAATTGCAAGAAAAGTCAGAATTGTGAGAAAAAATTTCAGAATTGCAAGATATAAACTCGCAATTGCGAGTAAAATGTCAGAATTGCGAGAAAAATGTCAGAATTGCGAGATATAAACTCGCAATTGCAAGAAAAAAAGTCAGAATTGTGAGACAAAAAAAGAATTGTGAGATAAAAAGTCGCAATTATCTTTTACATTTTTTTATTCCATGGTGGAAACAAGCATTGATGCCTGCTCGAACCACTTTCACTTATGCTAATAAGCTTTCCTGTAGCTCAGTGGTTAGAGCATGGCACTAGCAATGCCAAGGTCATGGGTTCGAACCCAGGGATTGCACATACTCCGATACAAATGTATAGTATAATGCAATGTAAGTCGCTTTGGATAAAAGCGTCTGCCAAATGCGTAAATGTAATACTGCAAATTACTGTGCAGANAATAAGCTTTCCTGTAGCTCAGTGGTTAGAGCATGGCACTAGCAATGCCAAGGTCATGGGTTCGAACCCAGGGATTGCACATACTCCGATACAAATGTATAGTATAATGCAATGTAAGTCGCTTTGGATAAAAGCGTCTGCCAAATGCGTAAATGTAAATGTAATACTGCAAATTACTGTGCAGAAATTTCTCATTATTTTAAGTTCTTTTTCTTCTCGTCACAGGTCCCATGTGGATTGTCTTGGTGGCTGATACAGATGGTTTTGTTCCGCTCACGTTTAAACACAAGGACGAACTCACGATCAGGAGCGCCAGAAGGAAATCTCCTGTAAGACCCCCGAGTTGTGCGGATGTATTTCCCCCTGAAAGTCCCGTGTCTCCCTACGCAGAAAAATGAAGCCCATATCATCGCAAGAGGACTTGTTAGAAATATTTTTTTATAATATTTGTCTTTTGTTAGCTGGGTGTTTGTGGCTAACACAGGAATATTCTAAAATTTGGAATTCAGGGAAAATTTCTGTCACGTTGATATATAATGGATGATAGATTTGTGTAACATGACAGTTGTCAAGGGCAGGGTTTTTTGTTTATTTTTCAGAGGAAATACTTGAGTGCCTGCTTGATTATTTTTGCTAAAAAATAGTTTTTATCTCATACAACAAAATGAAGGTATATGTAATGTGGTATTAAAACTCATAGTGAAACTTCATTGACTTCATAAACTGTAAATCACACATACACATGAACCACACAATAGCATCTTTTTGCATTACCTGATTATTATTTATAGTATTATAATTATTTAGTAAATTTAAAGATTCCTTTGGGCTTGTTTTTAACAACATACTGTACACACACACACACACACAGATAGATGTATGAACTACATTAAGTCATTCAAATAATATTCAATACTTTTATTATCATTATTCCTTTATTTTAATTTTATTGAAGCATCATTGAAATATGCTGAAGCTACGTGAACCAGCACAATTTTTTATTAATCCTGGAATCAAGTCATTTAATAATATTTATAATCACTATAACAACTTGAACAATATATTATCAGTATATTTTCCCTCAGGAAATCCTCATATATAATGATATATAGTCCATTCATGTGTATAAATTAGATATATGTGGCTATATGTTCATGTGAAAATACAGAAACAGACTGAATACAGAAACAAACTGAAATGTTTACATTAAAACATAATATATATCTCACACAGTGTAATATACACTAACACAACTCATCCCAGCACTGGGCTAGAATATCAGGATCTGCTGTTTGAGGACGTTACGCACTGCTCAGATCAGCTCTGAGAGATTTACAGGTAATGCTCTGGTTTCTGAAAAATAAATTAAATATATACATTTTATTATACATAATATATGCAAAATATAATATCAATATATAATCATAATTGTAAAAAATATTGTTTATAATTTGTCAAATATAAAAAAAATTCTTTTTAATATATATTGTGTATATACACACACACAACTTTTTTAAAAGTTTGGGGTCTGTAAGATTTTTATTGTTTTGATATCTCATATATATATATATATTACCTAAGCTCTTCCAGGGCGAATTTGTTTCGTAATCTGACGTCCTCACTGATTGGGTACACCACGAGGATCAGAAGGCCTGTGGTGATGCAGACCACCGGAGCGGCACCGATGAGCAGTTTCAGCGTGTAGACCACTGGAGGGGGCTGTCTGCACGCTCCTGTGTCATAACCAGCAAACCTACAACACCAACAGCAACTATGCATTCAGCTTATAAAGGATATGCTGCACAAAAATAAAATGTCTTCATTTACTGACTGGTTTCCAGACAAACCAAAATATCAAATTATCAATACTGCATTGTTTACACACTGGTCTGTCATGATTCATAATTTCCAGAATAACGAAAGAGTGATCTCACTGTAGACAGAGCGTAGACACTCCAAGAGAAATGCCTGCAGCAAACTTTGTGAAGAAAGCATATAGGGAGTAGAAGATTGCCTCGTGTCCCTTTGAGTTGCGGTTTGCCAGTCTGAAGTCATCCACTACATCTGGTAACATTGACCTGAGCAACAGGAAACACAACACAGCAGAGGCATCATTCATCATCTCGTATTAAACATCGACATTGGTACCATAAAGCCAAATCCTCTTTGTAGACGGCACATAAAAACTGCAATTTACTCAATTGGGGCCTTTCCAATCAAGCAGAGTCTATCTTTAAAAACCAAAAAATAGCATGACCCTGACATGAAACCTGTTATTTGGAGATTGCTGGTTATTAAACCTATATATACGAAAGTTAAAGCTTGGCTGGTTAAAATAAACAAAGTTATAATGCGATCTTTATGGATCACTTTGAAGCTTTTAAAGTCGGCATGAAATGGAAGTAGTGATAGTCTTTTCTTCCCTATTGTGACATACATCCGAGTGAAACTGCTTCTCGAACAAGAAAAAATATAGGACGGGACTTAATTTTGTCCGTCGGGAATTGATTGGATCATTGTGGTTTGCTATTGGTGGATCTCATGTGAGTGACAGGCTGTCCCGCCCTCATGCCAGTAAACATCAGAGAAGAGATGTCACTGCACAAAAGAAGATATTTTGAAGAATGTCGGCAAGCAAACAGTTTCTGATCCCTATTGACTTCCATAGTTTTTTTTTTTTCTATACTATGGAAGTCAATGGGGGCCAGCAACTGTATAGTTACCCACATTCTTAAAAAAATCTTTCTTTAGGTTCAACAGAAGAAAGAACTTCATGCAGGTTTACAACTTGAGGCTGAGTAAATAATGAGAGAATTTTCATTTTTTGGTGAACTATCCCTTTAAATGCATGATATAAACTATATTTATACTACACTTTGAAGAAAATGCTTCCTTTGTCATTGCCACTGCAAAAACTGATCTACACATTCTGTGCTTTAAAACAAAAAACACAAAGTATTGGATGCAGATTCTTTGTTTATCCATAATGTAGCATTATATTTGGTTTTGGAAGACTCACCATGGTAACAAGAGAGAAGCAGCCACACTAAGCCCAGACGATACGGCCACAACATATGCCACTATCAGATTAGGGATGAACACCAGCATCACCGTGAATGGCATGATCCACTGCACAGATGACATTTTAAAAGAATGTTACCCAATGTACATATGCATTCAATAATTTAAAGGTGCAATGAATATGATTTTCACCTCCAGAAATGAATGATGCATTTGATAAACATTTTAAAATAACTCCAGTTATATCAGTGTTCTAGAAAAGGCCATTTATTCTATATAAGACTGGTTTCCCCACATGGTGGCAGCAATGCTGATATCACATGACCAGCTGAATACAAATGATTTTGATAAGGCCACTATTATCCGACACTTTCAGAATAAACACTGCTATATATGACACACAATATAGTAAAAATACCCAATAATTGCTGTTTATAATATGGTAGTATCTTTTGATCATTTATAATGCTATTAAAGCTGAAGATCTACTGAATAAAGAGTCATCCAAATCACTGATTAAAGGGATAGTTCACCCAAAAATGAAAATGATCCCATAATTTACTCACCCTCAAGCCATCCTAGGTGTATATGACTATCTTCCTTCAGACAAACACAATCAGAGTTATATTTAAAAATATCCTGGCTCTTCCAAGCTTTGTAATGGGAGTGAATGGTACCCGAGATTTTCAAGCCCAAAAAAACGCATGCAACCATCATAAAAGTAATCCATACTTTCCAGCGGGTTAATAAAGGTTAAAAAAGTGAAGAAATGAAAAATATCCATATTTATGCAGAGGAGAGAGCAAAACAAAATGCCGGTCATGAATTAGAAGTCTAAAGTTTTAAGGTAAAATGTCGGAGAATTTCGATATAAGAGAAGAGGAGCTTCATCCTACATGGTTCAGAGGTCACCCTTCCACTGGAACTCGACTCTCTCCTGAACGCACGTACGGCCGTTGCCAGAAGCCAGTGATTACAAATTATAGTTATGTTTTAAATATGGATATTTTTATTACAAAAACCAATAACTTCACTTCAGAAGGCATTTATTAACCCACTGATGTCATATGGATTACTTTTATGATGGATGGATGTACTTTTTGGAAGCTTAAAAAACTCAGGTACCATTCATTCCCATTATAAAGCTTAGAAGAGCCAGGATATTATTTAATATAACTCCGATTGTGTTTGGCTGAAAGAAGAAAGTCATACACACCTTAAGGGTGAGTAAATTATGGGATCATTTTCATTTTGGGGTGAACTCTCCTTTAAGAAAAAACACTTAAAAAAGTAACAATTACTGTTATGCCGCAGAACGCTGCTGTCTTCTTCCCAAACTTCTCAAGAAACCACTGCCAGAATGGGATACTCACTGCTGCCGACATCTGGATGATATAGAAATTCAGTCACATATTCACTTTACCCAAGATACTGACACACATTAGAGAATTATAGAGAGCTTTGTCTTTATTTCAATGTCAGATAAAGTAACTAAACAAACAAGAGATGACAGTGTGATGAGAAGTGCCAGTGGCGTCAACAATATCTGTTTATTGAATAAAGTTCATAGTGGTGTCAGCTTTTCATGTCTTCATCAGGTACTCACCAGAATTGTCAAAACAATGTTCTGAAAGTGATCTCGAAGCTCCACCGCATACGTGCAGAACAGCACAAAGTTACTTTGTATCATCTGCAAAAGGAGACAGCAGCAAATTAAGTTCTAATGAAGTCATTAATTAATCCAGCCCAAAACACTGTGATTAAAGGAATAGCTCACACAAGGATGAAAGTTTTAGACTTTCATGTTCCATCGGAAAAAATAGCCTACGGGTTTGGAATGACATGAGTAAATAAATAATGACAGAATTTTCATTTTTGAGTGAACTATCCCTTTAAGAAAACCTGAAGGCTACATTCTAGGAATGTATTCAGAGTTTTAAACATGATGAAACTGTATATGCTGCTAATAAACATAATTATTCAGTTACATTCTTTCAAACAACGTACAGCTGAACACATTGTGCACACTGAATTAACTATTGTAGAAGGACATACTGGAGGGAAAGCATGTTACCTGGATGGCCACAGAAATGAAAAGGAAAGCTGCCGTCAGAGTGAGGTAAGACCCGTGCTTCATGACCAAAATAAAGCCCTTATGGAAAGGAATGGCTTTGTCTGTTTTAGGAGCGTAGGGATCTAATGCAGACGGAAAAGCAGTGAAAACACAAACATTAGACATGTTTTCTGAGGTACAGTGTGACACTATTATGACAAATTTAAAGGAAAAGTTCACCCCCCACCCGAAAAAAAAAATATTTCAGTAGAACACAAAAAGATATTTTAGTTATGCTGCAGTTTTATGAATGGAAGTGACGTGACGCAACTGACACTGGTAGGTCACATGACAGTAACAACATGGCAGATGTAGTACGTCTTAATTTCATTCATACTACCTATATTCATACTATGTAGAACATACTTTTTCAAGTGTAGTACCAACTCAGACAGTACGCGATTTCGGATGCAGCGTTAGTCTTCTGAAGCCATACAGTAGCTTTGTGTGAAGCACAAATTGAAATTTAAGTAAGTATTCACTTATATAATATATAATCATCCAAGTGGATGCTGCACACTGGTGGTGGATGAGGAGAGACCCCTGATATGTTTGTAAAGTGCTTTGGGTGTACAGTAGTACATAGGAAATCGCTATATAAAATGCCTCATTCATTCATTCATATTTATAAATATAATATGCACTTGCATGTATTCAAACTTGGCACATATGCCACATTTGAAATATAAGTGAAAGGATTTTGGTCTGTTTTATTTTGTTCATATACATTATGCTTCAAAAATGTTGGGTTAATAAGATTTTTCTAATACTTTTATTCAACAAGGATGCATTAAATTGTTCATAAGTGAAAGTAGAGACTTTCATACAAAACATGAATACAAATGTTTTCTATTTCAAATAAATTATGTTCTTTTGTACTTTCTATTTGTCAAAGAATCCTGAAAAAATGCATCACAATTTATATTTATTTTAAATTGTAATAATATTTCACAATATTAATTTTTTTATTGTATTTTTTTTAATCAAATAAATGCAGCTTTGGTGAGCATAAGAGACTTCTTTTAAAAACAATAAAAAATCTCGGTAACACTTTACAATAAGGTTCATTAGTTAAACATTAGTTAATGTATTAACTAACATGAACTAACCATGAGCAATACATTTGTTACTGTATTTACTAATCTTTGTTAACATTAGTTAATGAAAATACAGTTGTTCATTGTTTGTTCATGTTAGTTCACAGTGCATTAACTAATATTAACAAGATTTGAATAATGTATTAGTAAATGTTGAAATTAACATTAATAAAGATTAATAAATGCTGTAGAAGTGCAGTTCAGTATTAGTTCATGTTAACTAATGTAGTTAAGTAATGTTAACTAATAAACCTTATTGTAAAGTGTTACCAAAATCTCAAACCCCAAACTTTTGAATGGTAGTATATCTTCAGAAAACATGGGATATGTATAGCTCAAAAGTCATATGGACTACTGCTTTGGTGTGTTTAATAGAGATCAACAACTCTTAACTTCTTGTCTTAGACTGTCTAAGAGCAGCGTGCATCTCCTCTTGTATTCCACGGAAGAAAGTCATTTGGAAATGTTAATTTTTTGGGGTGAACTAAGCAAACTTTTTCATTTGGATGCAGTGGCAAAACAAGTGTATGCCACATGCTTACCATCTCTCTCTCTGACTCCCAGAAACATGACCACCGTACAAACCAGAAACAGCCCTCCGATCACTCCGGCAGCTATCATGTACACTTCCTTCTGTAAAGAGAAACAGACCGTGAGAGGTGATGGAAAACACATTTAATTCTGTCTTGAATACATCTTAATCTTTGGTTGTAGTTTTATTCCAGTACATGGGTGTCATGTTCTAAAGTCACTGCATCTATTTGGGTGTATGTGCTGCTTCAGACTTCGTACTGTACGGCCTTGTAAATTTTAGTGAGCTCAAATTAGGTGCAACCCCAGAAAAGAGGAACTTTTCAATCTATTTCCCCCAAACAGGAACTGCTCTGCCCTAAACAACCTCAGGATTGTTTGCTATTTTTCCACGCACCACGGCAAGCACTTCATTATTGTTCCAGATCAAAAGAGCCGTTTCAGAGAAGTCGGCTGGCGCACCCAACCATCCTACCGCCTTTCAGCTCGGCCACAGAAGAATGTGCAATGACACTGTGAGTGGTGGATTCAGCCCGGCTGCCTCAGAGAGCTTTAACCAGAGAGACGCTCTGCAGTCCAGCTCCAAATAGCTGTGGCCCTTCATGGTTCTCCATCATGGCTTTCCACAATGGAACCCTCAGCCACATCCACAAGCCAAGCTTGTCGGTTCACTCACAAGTCGGTTTTGACTGACATGGAGCTCAGTGGCTCTTGGCTCAAAATAGAGTTACACCGGCCCTAAACAAGCACATTTATTTATTGATTCTGAGGACTCTGATGAATATAAATCGTTCCTCTGAAGGTCAAAGCTCTAGAAATCCACACCTAATCAGGATTTAGAGGGTTTACGGTTCGATGGTACTTGATGATTTCAGGGAAAAAGCCTTTTTTTTTTTTTTTNCCATGTTGAAACACAATGTCAAAACATATTACATTCTATTATATTTTAATATATTAACATATGTTTTAATGAATATATATATACACTGTAAACCCGGATAAGTTCTACTAACTCAAAAAATTTGAGGCAACTGATTGCCTCTATTTTTGTAAGTTTGCAAACTTAAATATCATCAGTAAGCATAACTAGTTTTTTTGAATAACTGTAAATTACAAATAAACAATTTCAATCAAAATATATATTTAGTGTTTTGTTTATTCTCATTTAATGCAATTCAAAGTTTTAAGGATAACCTAACCTGTGGGCGGATGATGTGAGTGTAGCCGATACCAATTAGACCAGTCTGCAACATTATTATAAACATTTTTGTAGCTATCAAAATAAAAATGCATTTATTTGGACTTGAATTGACCTGCAGTCGAATCCAACTGCCCTGCGAAAGGGAAAACGTCTGAGCGATGATGTCACATTTTGGTAAAAAACCACCACTAGAGGCCGTATGTTTGACATTAAATATTTGATTATGGTTTAATCTATTTTTTCAAGTTCCCTGAACTCTAAACTTTAGCGGAGTTGTAAAAACTAAAAAAAATATGATAGATGTTTTGGCACATTTTGAGTAAAAGGTACTTCCCATTATAAGTTAGTTATACTGTTTGGGTTAACAGTGTACATATATAGCTATGGAAAAAATTAAGAGACCACTTAACATTGATTTCTGAACTTGGAGTGGTCTCTTAATTTTTTCCATAGCTGTATATATAATCGAAAGGAATTGCATTAAGTGCATTGGTTCACTGATGCACTTTTAGGTCAAACAACCGTGACTGTGACACATACAGCATGAGACAGGAAGTCCTGTGATAGCGCCAGGGATCTGATGATCTCTGTTCCGCTGCTGTTTCCCAGGTGACCAGTCGTCAGGTTCCGATGCGGACAGTGCTTCAGAGTGTGTGCGCTCGCTACAATCTGACCCTGAATGGCGGCACCGACCAGCGTACCAAGCACCTCCACCGTCATACCTGAACACATGCATGCAGAAAATTGTTAAATCATTATTTACATTTGAAAGCATTTCCAAACATACAGTTCTCAACATAAGCACTTGGCAAGCATTTATTTTAGGATTATTGGAGCACAATGAAATCAGATGTTGTTAATATTCTAGAACACAGGTTTCAAGATTAACACTGTTGTTTGTAGCTGTAAGCTTACGGTAAGCTGTAGCAGAGTCTCTCTCTCGCTGGTCAGTGCTCAAGAACATGGTCAGGGCGGAATAAGGCACATGGAAGCACTGCAAGAAATATTAAGAACAAAACACAAAACAGACAGTGATTAAGATGGGAATTCTGCATGTCAAACCTACTATAGGTGTGTTCGACTTGAAACGCCGTTGCGCTGACCAATTGCTGCATGACATTAAAAAAAGCATCGTAAGAGTGATTAGAGAGCAGACGGCTCCTTATATACATATATATGTGGCTCAATATGCTTTCAAATTGCTCTCGTGGTTGATGTCATACACTGATCGCTTCAAGTCGAACATATCTTATATATATGCAAACTTCTACTCTGAACAACCCTGAGCAATTATTTTTAAAGGGGCGGTTGATTATGATTTCACTTTTTTAACTTTAGTTAGTGTGTAATGTTGCTGTTAGAGCATACACAACATCTGCAAAGTTATGACGCTCAAAGTTCAATGCAAAGGGAGATATTTTCTTTTAAAGAATTCTCTGTTTAAGGACTACAATAAACGGCTGGTAGGGACTACAACAAGCTTCTTCCATCACTAACCTTAAAATTTACATAAACTCTGCCCCTGGGAACACGCAACAAAGGGGGTGAGGCCATGAAGATTTGTTGTAGTAGAGTGTTGTTGTCATGCCGTCATTTTTACGCCAGACTGCTTCACAAACGAGGGTCAATTCCACGCTGGATTTGAACAAAAGATTAACATGACGGCACATGCTAGTTGATGAGTTGAATCAGCTCCACAGCAACTACATAAATTCATCCACTAATCATTCAGAAACGTCCAGTTTCATTCTAAAAGTTTTAACTTCTTCCTGAGTCTCTCCATTAGTGTCTGACTCCGGTTTGAACAATGTAAGGCTGAACACCGTTACTGACAGTCCTCATTTTGGCTGCGTGAGATTCTCCAGTTTTGTTGTTGTTGAGCAACCGAAGTGTGAGCTGTTAAAGCTCCTCTTCTGGAAAGCGGGCTGGGAGCAGCAGCTCATTTACATTTTAAGGGACACACAAAAAATGGCATGTTTTTGCTCATACCTAAATAGGGGCAAATTTGACAAGTTATAATAAATGATCTGTGGGGTATTTTGAGATGAAACTTCACAGACACATTCTGGGGACACCAGAGACTTATATTACATCTTGTAAAAGGGGCATTATAGGTCCCCTTTAATCTTTAAATGCCATAGAAAATTATATGCAAAATAATATGAAATGACAGCAACACGAATGTTAAAAAAAGTTTTTTTTTATTAATAATTATTAATAATAACATTATTAATAATAGTCAAAATAATAATAATAATAATAAAATCCTAATATTTGCAATTGTCTTCAATATCTGTTTTATAAAAGGAGATAACACTGAAATGTTAATGTCATATGACAATGCAATACATTATTGTGCAATGAAAATAAATAAAATATATGTAAAATAAACATAAAAATGTGCTTGATGTGAAAAAAATCTCAATATTAAACCAGTGAATTAAATTACACCACATCAGACACATTTTATGTTACCTACAGAAGATGAAGGGGGGAAAACATTATATTTAGTGTAAAATTTCAAAAAAGAATGTTTTCAGTGGTTCTTTGCAGCACTTTAGGTTGAGCAAAGATTCATTTTTAGCTGTTTTATAACTTCTTCAAACCAGTGTTTTGGTTTCTAGGTTTTTTTTAAAAGCAGTAGTACATTATGGTTAAGAACGAGATAGTAAAAAGTTTTCATTGAAGTTAAATAGGACCACCTATGGTTCAGGCAATAAAATTATTTTTGGTTGTAATTGGAAGCTTTATTTTTAAGATTAAAGATATTATGGAGTGTTCTGTACGATGATGATCTAAAACAAGGCCAGCAAAACGATGAGTGATCCAAAATTGTGAGCATGTACATTTATCAGTGGTTTCATAACCACTCATCTTTCCCGTTTACATTATGTTGTATTATAAATCTCAGAAAGAGGCAACTTACAAGCTCATAAATCAATGCTATTAATTTTAAGAACAACATTTTCTATGTACTTATAAATGTGCGGTACAAAATCAATATTTACAAAACCTCCCTTAAACTTGCTTGCATGTTGAATTGCACACTTACTATAAGTGTGCACTACTGTCATCTTTATCTGTTCTAATTCTCACGAAAGCCAAGTCAGCACTGCGGCAGACCAGCGGCCACCAAAATAAATGTAACTACAGAGTGCTTCTCCAGCGGTGCTTCTGTTTCTTAAGAGTTCCCCATATTGTCCATTTGACTTCCATTAAGGGTTTTGATTCTGAGTAGCTGGAAGATTTGTTTATTTAAACATAAACCAAAGCCTAATTATGAAAAACTGACTAATTAGAATCATGTAAACTACCGGTACAACAATCTTATACATGCACACTGGAAGCAGCTGGTGTTTCTCAGCTTTGTGCTTACAGACAATGAAGAAGGCTAAAAGAGGAAAGCAGCATTTATCCTCTCTGGTGGTTTCAGGCAGGTTGTACCATGTATTTATCAAGTAGTTAGAATGACTTTTCATTACAGCGTAGACTGATGCGGTCAGAGCGGCTTCCCCACTCCAGCACTTATTGGCGGGTTTTACGGAGGACAGTAAATGCCAAGCCATAGTAACAAAGGATAGAAACACAAATAAATCATGGAAAACTCCATGCAGAGATCAGAGAGGCTGGGCTATAACCACGCTAACTTTTGTTGACACACATTTTTAGCAAGATTAAATTTACTTGAGAAGCAACACTGCATAACATAAACTACCCTTCAAAAGTTTAGGGTCAGTAGGAATTTCATACTTTTATTCAACAAGAGACAGTAAAGACTTTTACGTTGCTACAAAAAAAATAAAAATGATAATAATTCAAATAAATGCTGTTTTTTTTTCTGTTCATCAACAAATCCTGAAAAAATGTATTACAGCAAAAATATCAAGCAGCACAACTGTTTTCAACATTGATAATAATAAGAAAAATGTCTTGAGCAGCAAATCAGCATATTAGAATGATTTCTGAAGGATCATGTGACACTGCAGACTGGAGTAATGATGCTGAAAATTCAGCTTTGAATCACAGGAATAAATTACGTTTTAAAATATATTCAAATATAAAACACGTGTTATTAAAAGTGCATTAAGCCACAAAAGAGACACTGTTCCCCAGGAGGTTTTCTGCGTGCGCGCTCCGAATTGGAGCCAAACACGGACAAGCAAACGGGATTCAGATACCGCCTAAACGCGCGCACACAAAAAATGTCAAAATGCCTTTTTGGAAAGTATTCACATAAACACAGTGGGTTATGTCTTAAGTAAACTTACACAGTTGAGAAAACGTTTAACAGTATATTGGATCAGTGCATTACCTCTTAAAGTGACAGCAGCCTAATAAACCTGCTGCAGTCTGTCATTAATGACAATCAAACAACAAATGACAAAGGAAAGTCACTCACTGATCTTGACTGAATAACTTAAAGGTGATACAGAGGATCTTTTCGTCGACTGAGAACCCAAACACTGTTAGTGAGTTTTTGAAATGAGCGCATGCGTAAGAACAATCCCCTCCTTCACAGCTCAGTTCGAGGGAACGCCTCCCAAAACTCATGCAGGAGTATTGGAACACGAGTGTTTACCACCGGCTGTGTGGATTCATTATGTCGGACTCACCGCAGGTAACTCATAATCTGCAGTTGTTACTCCTGTCTCCTGACAAAAACATTGCATGCGGCGCCTGTGGAGTGTGGAAAGTTACTGGAGCGCGCAGCCTCACCTCTCACAAGGAACGTCATGGCAGTGATTGACAAGCCAGAGGGCCAATCCGCGCACGTCTCTCACAAGGAACGTCATGGCAGTGATTGACAAGCCAGAGGGCCAATCGTTTACGCAATGATCGCGTAAACGATTGGCTGATGTTTTTAAGGCCCTACCTCGTGCACAGATGATGTATATTAATAATATTCCTTTCAGTGCACCTAATATAAAGTGCACCTTTTATCAGTTAGTAAAGACAGTTTCAAGTAATATTGCAAAAATGTATAAAACAAAACATCCTCTTTAGCACCTTTAAGTAGCTTTAATAAGGATTAATCTATATTTAATGTGAACAGTAAGACTATGCATTTTATATTTGATTATAAAAATTTTTGATGTAGGCTATTACTTATCTGAATTCCACTGTTAGTACATCTTCCCGAAAAACGTAAAACACTTTTTTTGTTCTATACTATGTATTTGTCCGTTTTTGTTTTTAATTTGTTCTTATTGTATTGCTGACTGTTTACTTGATTTATGTAATTATTTGGAGGATCTTTTTCTTACATTAGTTGACCTAGTATTATGTTAACCTATAAATTTCACTCATATTTAAAATTAATCATATCGTGAAATAAGACTTATCATATCGTCCACCAAATAATAGTGATTTCAATATTGATCAAAAATAATTGTGATTATGATTTTTGCCGTAATTGAGCAGCCCTGCATTAAATTATATAACACCTTTAAGAACATCAAAGCAAATATGCTGGATACTTACTGTGATGAGAGTTTGGTAGAGACAGTAGAAGCCCAGATACCAGATGAACCTCCCATTGGTAAAAGGTGGAACAAACCAAAGGTAAAAGTAAGAGACCACCACAAATGGAGTGCAGCCCACCATCCTAGAGGAGAAAAGGACACAAAGGGTTTAATGACATTAAGTGTAAAAATACAATGCCTATTGTTTGTTATTTAGTGATAGTGAGATATCAATGTCCAATTTTACAACATTAAATAGATAAATAGATTATTAGATCATCTGAGTATGATAATCAGTATGCACATGATTCAAAATGTGAAGAAAAAAACATGTTTTTGAGACATATCTGGCAAAATTTGTTTGAAAGAATCAAGGTAAGTCATCTGAGCACAGGAAGCGCTACAAGGGAACTAAATAACATTGTCTTCAATTGATGTCCTGTGGTTTACCCGATCTCCCATTTTAGCCTCTGTACTAATCAATATTACCTAAAAAGAGCAGCTTGAGTATCATCTTAAAGCTACAGTGCACATTTATAGAAGATTTTTGTATCTGCCAATGTTGTCTCCCTTTGTGAGGATGCTACAGCAGACTGTAGGAATGATCATGGAATGAACACTGGATCGCACACTGACAGTCTTATTCTGACGAAGTCGTCTTCACAGACTGAAGCAGGACGTGGGGAACGTGTTGGCCATAAATAATTCATACTGATTCAAGTCTTCCATTGCATTATGGGAGAGGCAGTCAACTCTAGGGTGGAGAGGATTTCAAATACTAGAGCTGAATGTGCCTTTTCTCAGTGATTTATCTTCATATACCAGCTAAATTATGAAGGGAATATATTCTACACTTTGTAGATTTTTTAAAGTACAATTTATTCAAGGATTCCTGAAGCAAAGGCAAGAAACATACTTTACGTAAAGTAAGTATGCAAATGCAGATGTGAATGTTTTTTGACTGATTCATTAAAAAGAATCAGTTCACAGGAGTCATTTTCCATGAATCAAACATCATGGCTCACACTGTTCATTGTTGTGTGCAGGAAACATTGGCACACGCTCTGACGAGAAGAAATCTGATGAAACCGCAAATGGACACACACAAAGCTTTCACAACTGCAGATTTGTCGCATTTTTTGTCTATAGGCCTGTTTTCTCCCTGAACTGAGGAGCGAGACTTGTCCCACAGTAAGCAACAGTTTGCTGAATGCTGAATTCAGGTTGTTGGCTTTCATCCTAAATTACGTGACCTTGTCAACTCTAGAACTATCACAACCCTGTTCCTGTAAAGAAAACCTCAATGTTTGGTCAGGTCCTTTCTAAGCAGGTTTACCCTGGACACACACTGTCCTCTGTGCCACACTGCTTTTCACTTTCACAGAGGATAAACAACTGTGAGCAAACAAGCAACACAGAGAACAGGGAGGTAAAGAGAGTGGCCAATTCTGGCACAGTCCAGATGCCACTACTGCAGCGTTGAGCAACCTCTGTGTGCCCTGCTGATTGTTCGGCCACACAAAGGAGCCACCGTACAGGAAAGAGAGAGCAGGACAGACGGGTTCGTGTGAATGGAGAGAGCCAGACTGTATGTAAGGTGCTGAATGATGTGATAACTCTGGGAGCAAGTAACCTGAGGGAAATAATGCACAGGCATGTAGTGATATATATATATATATATATATATATATATATACACTGCCCTCCAAAAGTTTGGAAACACCCCTGGCAAAGTGTGGTTTTGGATGATATCAGCATAAATCCTTATCATTTTTTGGTGCAAATACATTAAAGTAACTTGACATTGAAGACCAGCAATAATAATTTTCATTTTGATTACATAATAATGGCAATATATACATGTCAAAGTCAGACATGCCCCTTTGCCAGCTGTGATGCCTGGTTACTGATTTAAACTTGGCCCAGGCTTGTAAAAGATTTTTGGGTCAGCACACCTTAATAGCTTCAACAATTGATTGCCAATTAAGTTTAGAATACAATGAACCAATTAGAACCCAGTTTAGGTCAGATAGCTGCTGGTGGATATTTTGATGAATCGAAAATTTAAGTTTTTTCAATGTATAAACTGTTTATGTAATGAAATATGTTTTCGTAGTTTGTGTTGTCCCTTATTAGTGCAAAATTATCACAAATTAAAAAGGATTCATGCCAATATTGTCCAAAACCCCACTTTTCTAGGGCGTTTCCAAACTTTTGGAGGGCAGTGTAT
>RJVU01015592.1:2238931-2253255 GCA_003731715.1 Anabarilius grahami | reverse complement strand
TACAAATAAAGTAATCAAATAAATAAATAGGGTACTGATGTGTTAAAAATATATAATATTTGTTAATAAGTTTTTAAAGAAAGTAATTAAAGCATTGCCCAAAAATGCATAAAAATAATAAAAGAAAAAATATGTTTTTTCTTCTATAAATCAGCTTCCTCACAGCTTCCCTGTCTCTGGAACAGACTTAAATTTTTTGTAGTATTGCATAATTTCTTTGTACGTAATAGAAAGAGATTTAGATTTAAGTGTCCGGTAAATGTTAGGAACTGCACGGAGCTTCCGAACATTAACTGAGAGTTAAAAGAGGACAAAAAAACTGTGCTTTAAGATTATCACTGATTATGTAACTAAAAACACAGAAACATCAGAGAAGAAATTTCAAGAGTTTTTGCATAATGCCGACAGGATGAGTGATATAGCGGAATTCCCCCTTATAAGAGAGAATGTAGAATCTGTAAATCAACATGTTGTCTTTGTGTTGTTGGCATGGCTTTAGCATAATAAACACTGAGACACACCAGAAGACCCACATGGGCATGGCTGAGATGTTCCGCAGTGATTCTCTTAAAACAATCCCTAACTACTTCCTCTCAGACACTATGATGTCACATCAGAGTGTAATGAGAACTTCCTGTCAGATACTCACATCTTGGGCATGTCAACATTTTAATCTCCTGAGACGTCCACATACCCATTTTAAGAAGCCTTCAACCTTCAGAAACCTGTTTGTAACTTGCTTAGATGTCATTTGTTAGATTGTAGGCTAGTGCTATTTTGACTAAATCCTAACTAAGGCCTAGAATACGCTACACAACATCTGAACAGATATTAAAACACTAGGCGTCATACACTTGCTGTCTTTATAAGTGCAAGGGTTCCAGAGGTATTTTTTCTATTCCTTTTCTCCGTAGGGAAACTGATTTTTTCAACAATAGCTTAAACACCTTTAAAGACTGCCGTACTACGAGGTTGTTAATCAATGCTATTTTCTTCTGTTGAAGCCGTCAACCTGCATTATTTCAGCTTATTTTTAAAATAATCATGTTTAACAGCACAATTTGTTTTGGAAAAACTACTTTACTCATGATGCTGTGCAGAAAATTCCACCAATCAGAGAGTCGAAAAGATCAAAACACACCTTTAGCTCCACCCACTACATGAAGCCCTATGAATGACGTAATCGAGTCGATCTCACTACGCTTTCAAAATACTTAAATATTTTATATGCAAGCATATTTTGCAATGCTTCGTAGGATTGTAGTTTTTTCCTTCACTAAAGCCGTTAAGTACACAGTCTAGTACCTTTGTCTTTTTGTCCAATTTTCGAAAACGTTTTTGCTTCAAATCAAAGTTTATAATGTTATGATTCATTTTGTAGATGATTGGCTTGATTCATGGCCTATCATGCTTTAACAAATACTTTTTTTAAGTCCCTATGGGAAAAACTAATGGAAAAAACACTTCCGGAACCAGCACTGCTGAAAGAGTGGGCGGCACTAATGCACTCCATGCCTGACATGCCTTTAGTATGAGTTCTCATACACCACTCACCATGGCATGAGTCGTCCAATCTTTGTCCATTTACTCTTAGTAATGAAGAATCCCACAATGGGGTCAGTAACTGCCCCCCAAGCCTTACCGACGAACAACACCATGGAGGCCTGGAACGGGTTAATCTGTCAGAAGAAGAGAAAGTGAACATCTACATTTATGGAAATCCAACCTGATTTGTTATTCAGACTGTAAGGTTCTTGCTAATCAGAACAAGAGCAGAATCATTAACACAGGTTCAATTATTTTTGGCTTCTCTTTCAATTAATCAAATAAGTAATAGGGAGCTATTCTGTGATTAATATGCTCTATTAAGATCATATGCTCAAGTATTATAACACAGTAAAATAGCAACTACATATTTTCTAGTTTACGAAACCTTTTGAGTCTCAAAAACTAAGAAATGCAATTTTCTTGAAACTACATAAAAACCGATGCCAGACCAACAGATTTTGTCCCAAGTAGTCAAAAAGAGTCTGACCAAAGAATTTCAAATTGCTGAAATGTTAAGGGTTTGTGAGTTCCCAGCATGCATTGCACCTCAAATAAATTATGTGTTTACCGTTATAGAATATATATTTTTTTTGCTGTTTAATGACTTCATTAAAAAATGTTTGTGGCGACCAGGGCGGGCGAGAGCCGTGAGAGAACGGCGCGAGGCCGGTGGCGCGAGTGATAATGAGCTCCACCTGGGAGGCGCGCCGGCCTCGAGTCTCTCACGGAGGAGCTCCGGGAGCATAAAAGGAGGAGCGACGACAGTGAAGGACGAGAGAGGACCAGGCCTGGACTTTATTTTATGTTTTATTATGTTTGTGTGGCCGGCAGACGTCCGCGAGGGTCTGCCGGCATTACTTTCGTTTTGTTCTGTGTTTATTTTGAATTAAAGTTTCATTGAACGTTCGCCGGTTCCCGCCTCCTTCTTCCCACATTTACGAACTGTTACAATGTTATTTTAACATTATTGTTAATTATTTGTTGTGTTGTGATGTAAAGAGCTTATCTTTTCACATTTGTTTGTCATTGTTCTTGAGGTTTGTGTGTCAAGTGTTGAGGCCTACAGTATGTTCAACTATTTAAAATTATATTCTGGATATCTTTGATTGATTGTTCTTCTTCACAAAGATAGTATAGTTCACTTAACATATTAAGTATCCTATAAGTATGTATACTGTATTTGATTATTATACCAACAAATGAATGTATTGTATTACTAAATGAAAATTTGCTCAACAAAAAATAGTTTTATAGCAATTTATTGGCTGAATGAGGCATTTTGCATTTAGTGAATGAACAAATTCAAATTTGCAAAACAAAGACAAATAGTTGAGAGAACTTAAAAATCTGAACGCATCAAGTTGCCTTGGATTTTTAAGTTTTCTCAATTTATTTTTTACAGTGTGGCTTATTATATATTTTTTTAAATACATAGAAATCTCACCTGTGCAATGTCAAGTAGATATATCTGAAGGAAGAAAGCTGTTGCGCTCCCGGCGACCTGATTCGGTGCCCCTCCGATGGCGAAGCATAGTTTGCTACATACAGTGAGCTTCTGATCCAGATGAGTCTGAAAAAAAGTCAGAAAATAATATACAACCATCATAAACACTGTTTATTAGAGAGTACAAGACCATCCTGTGTTTCTAAGGTTACATTTGGAAGCTGATTCCATTATTACTGTGCTATTTCTACCTGCAAGTTTCATTTTCAAATATTTCTCATTTTTTTATTTAATAAAAATTTTAATTAATTTAATCGCTCTATTTAATATAATTTTTCCACCTTATATCGAAAATAGCAAAGGCATAAAAACCACCATGCAAATATTATATATATTTTTTTGAATCTTCAAATAATGCGCTGTTAATTATATCATGGTGTTTCCACCTTTTCATTTTCAGTTTCTTTTTCTTCAAAGTAATTCATGTCGATTTGATGTAGTCGGCTCCTTGATTAGAGGTACTAGACCGTCCCCATGTGGAGTTCTTTTATTGAGGTTTCTGGGTGATAATCACAGCATCTGTCTTTGCACTGTCGGTTCAGAGTTTCTCTTTTCTCCATTATGTGGGTGGGATAGTTAGAAGGGTCCTCAGCCCAAGACCCTTCAAAACCACGGGAAATATTTAATCCAGATGCTTCCAGTACAGTGAGTGACGAGGTATTTGATCACAGAGAACACCCTTAAAATAAAATAGAGCTTCTTCAAAGCTTCTTTTAAAGAACAATTTTCACTGTATGAGTTTCTCAAGTTGCTATACGGTTCTTTAAAGTTTAAAAAGTCAGCAAAAATAGGGCCCAATGTACTGTTAATATTAAGAAAATATTAAGTGTTTTCACTGTATTTTGAATTACACTTTATATTGTGTTGTTTTTTTAGGGTTAAAGGAAATGTCTGTAAACTTGGAAGAAAATTACCATTAGCTTTTCTGTGTTTCTTAATTTTACTTCTATTCCAATTAAATTATGAAATCATTATTTATGAATGTTCTCTGAACATTCAAAACATCCAGTTTAAAAAAAAAGAAGAAGAAAAAAAAAATTTCTTGGTTATGCAAACGTTGACATTTTTGCAAACATTATGGAAATGTAACTTTTGGGTAGCACTTTATTTTACAGTCCTGTTCCCCATGTACATACTGTGTACTTATTATAGGTATTACAACAACTGGGTATAATAACTAGGTACTAACCATTAACCTACCCCTAAACCTAACCTTAACCCATGTAGTTACATTATATTAACCAGTACTTTCTTAGGTAAGTACGCGTAAGTGTACGTACTGTAAAATGAAGTACAGCCTACTTTTGAATGTTCTCTGAACATTTTTAAACAAGTAGAAATATTTAATATATGTTAGATGAACGTCCAACTAAAACGTTTCAGAAAAAAAAAAAACATTCCAATTGTTATTAAAAGAACATAACTTTGAAGAAGTGTTCTATTAACATTACTGGAATAATGTTTGTTCATAAATTTGAGAGATCTTTGCCAGAACAGTTCTGAGAACGTTAGCTGGGGTGTAGATCCTTTAAAGGATGAAGAAATAAATTTGAAAATAAACTGATTTGGAATGACAAATCAGTGAGTAAATGATAAAGAATTTCCATTTTTAGTGGAACTATTTCTTTAAAAATGAAACCACATCACTAAAATGCCCTTGCCATTCAAAGGGACCCGGCCATGACACAATGGAGACAACACTTGCGTAGTGAGTGACTTCTCATTACCGCACATGTATTTTGAGTGCTTTCTGAATGTAAAGTGTTTCACACATTAAAAAGGACACTCATCCCTTGGAAAGCTCTGTGGATAAGGCAGTGTAAATGTGTGTTTTTGAGGGTGTGTATGTGTGTGTGTCCGCATATGTGTGGTTTGTGAGTAGAAAACGGAGGGGAGATCCTTTCAACACATAAAAGAGAAGTCAAACCGCCGCTTAGAGCCATATATTTACGAGACAGATCTTGGAGACAGTCAGACAGACATTTGGTACTGAAAATACTACAGAAGTCAAACACTCCTCTTTGAGATGTTAACTCATTCATCCGCTCTATCAAAGCCGGTGTTTGGCGTCTCCAAGCCAACATGCACTCTGGGTACCCTCGCAAAAAAACAACCACAGAGGGCAGGACCGATCGCTCTTCAAAAGACGCTGTAATTAACTCCCTGCCATCCTTAACTTCACCATGATGAAAAAAAAATGAATGACTTCTGAAATCACAATTTAGGAGGTTGAGATGTAATTATTCAGATAACACAAGAAAATGAAAAGATTGTTCAACCAAGTCTATTTAATCTAAATTCTGATGCTTCTTTGAACAACAATTATTCCTCTAAAGAAGGAAAAGTAAGAGGATTTGATCGTACTAACGTGTGAAATGAATCAAGAAGATTTGAGCTTAGACTCGAGGCAGATACTGTACTAATTCTGCTTTATCTGTTAAGCATCACTATTGAACATACTGTGATCTGAACAAACCTAACCAAGTACAAATCTTGTTATGATGTGGAAAGAAAAAAAAGGGAAAATAAAATCTTAATTAGTATTTTTGTCTTATTTTCTGGTAAAAAATATCTCAACACTCTTAAAACAAATATACTTGAGAAGCAGGACTGTGTGAGATAAAATAAAAACTGGTTTTGAGTTTTATTTTTAACACATTGGCAAATAGTTTTTTTTTTCTTGTTTTAAAGCATATAGCTTTTAAATTGAGTTATTGTTTAGATAGAAATTAATTAGTTCTGTCAAATCGATTAATCGCATCTAATATATATTTTACTAAATATATAATATGTGACTCTGGACCACAAAACCAGTCATAAGTCGCACAGGTATATTTGTAGCAATAGCCAACAATACATTGAATGTGTCAAAATTATCGATTTTTCTTTTTTACCAAAAATCATTAGGATATTAAGTAAAGATCATGTTCCATGAAGATATTTTGTAAACTTCCTACCGTAAATATATCAAAAATGTATTACTGTGAGTGGATATGCATTGCTAAAGTCTTCATTTGGACAACTTTAAAGGTGATTTTCTCAATATTTTGATTTTTTTGCATCCTCAGATTTCCAGATTTTCAAATAGTTGTATCTCGGCCAAATATTGTCCTATTCTAACAAACCATACATCAATGGAAAGCTTATTTATTTAGAGCTTATTTAATTATTTTTCTAATTTATTGAGATGTACTGATGTATACATCTCAATTTCAAAACTTGATCCTTATGATTGGTTTTGTGGTCCAGGGTCACATATGTGTGTGCGTGTGTACAGAAATATCAGAAATATAATTTTCAGCATCATTACTCTAGTCTTCAGTGTCACATGATCCTTTGAAATCAATGAATTTGAAATCAAAAGTCTTTACTGTCACTTTTGATTGTGTGGGTTCTATTGACTTGGATTAGTAGACAACCACTTAGCAACCATCCCAAACACCCTAGCAACTGCAAAACACACCCTGGCGACCATCCACAACACTTTAGCATCATGGATTGCTCAAATTCTCACAAAGTTTATTTTTGTTGCTGTTATCATGATAGACACAAACAGGAAGTCATTGAGTTGAGACAAAATATCTGACTTCCTCACAGATTGAAAACAGCAAAATCATGATAGCAGCAGTAAATATGCAGTTGACATGAGGACCAACGTTTCCTTTTGGAATTTTGCAAATCTCACAAAGCTTGTCAAGAACACATCTGGGACATATTTCACCACAAAATCTAAATTAAAAATTAATATTATTGCTAGTACTGGGTTGGACCCCCTTTTGCCTTCAGAACTGCCTTAATTCTTTGTGGCATAGATTTAAGGAAGTGCTGGAAACATTCTTCAGAGATTTTGGTCCATATTGTCATGATAGCATCACACAGTTGATGCAGATTTGTCGGCTGCACATCCATGATGCGAATCTCCTAATGTCCAAATGTGCTCTATTGGATTGAGATCTGGTGACTGTGAAGGCCATCTGAGTTTAGTGAACTCACTGTCATGTTCAAGAAACCAGTTTGAGATGATCTGAATTTTGTGACATAGCGCGTTATCCTGCTGGAAGTGGCTATCAGAAGATGAGAACACTGTGGTCATAATGGGATGGACATGGTCAGCAACAATACTCAGGTAGGCTTTGGTGTTTAAACAATGCTCATTTGGTACTAAGGGGCCCAAAGTGTGCCAAGAAAATATCCCCAAACCATTACACCACCGGCCTGAACCATTGATGCAAGGCAGGATGGATCCATGCTTTCATGTTGTTTACGCCAAATTGTGACCCGACCTGAATCTGAATGTTGCAGCAGAAATCTAGACTCATGAGACGTTTTTCCAATTTCTTCTCTGTAGCCCATCTGCTTCAATGTTTGATGTGTTGTGTGTTCAGAGATGCTCTTCTGCAGACCTCGGTTGTAACGAGTGGTTATTTGAGTTACTGTTGCCTTTTCTATCAGCTCGAACCAGTCTGGCCATTCTCCTCTGACATCAACAAGACCATTCTCTGTAAACCCTAGAGGTGGTTGTGTGTGAAAATCCAAGATCAGCAGTTTATGAAATACTCTGGGACCAACAACGAATGCCAAGTTCAAAGTCATTTAAATCACCTTTCTTCCCCATTCTGATGCTGAGTTTGAACTAGATTTTCTTGACCATGTCTACATGCCTAAATGCACTGAGTTGCTGCCATGTGATTGGCTGATTAGATATTTGCGTTAACAAGCAGTTGAACAGGTGTACCTAATATAGTGGTATACTGTGTATAAAATATATATATATAGAGACATTATTTTCATGATAATAAAGCACATATTTTATATTAATAGTCATGAAAATTATGTTACTTTTTTCCCTTCTGATTATTGGAGTGAAATGTGACCCGTACCCATTATGACTCCATGATTTTTGTGAGATTCAACTGAACTAAAACTCTTTGTGCTTAGCCTACTTACTCACAGTTGCTGCTCTAAGCTGATTTTCACTGTGTATGTTTGCATGAGGATGAATCTGGATGACATAATGAAGGGTTTAAGGCTTCTGCCCAGCGGGATTTAAAATGCATTTTATCATTACACTTACAAGGTCAAATTCACCCTGGACTTTCACCTCCAATCCGAATGCAATTTTTTTCTTGTGCAGAGAGTGTGAAAAACAATATCAAGCTCTCAAAACCCAGACTGGCAAGTGTAGCAATAATTTTTTCATGATTGTTGAGGCAAATGTTCTCTGATGGAGTCTCAGTAGATTCAGACTGCACGCAAGAACCGGTACATCGGTCTGTACAAACATGCCTGACAGTCGAGTTAACCATAGTAACAGCAAACGCTCTTCATTGAGACATTCACACTACACTGTAAAAATGATTTTTTGAACTTAGAAACAAAACAAAGATTACTGTTTTACTAGAAAATACTAGATTCTACTTCAAAATGTCACGTTTAATTCAAAGTTTACGTGATTGTATCAGGTAATACCATAGTGCTAAATGATTACCATAATCATGGTACATGATATTCACAAGCTATTTCAAACAATACTGTGGTTAAGACAGTACAATAAAGGTATTACCATTGTAACATTTTCACTTCAAATCTTTAACCTTCCACTATGAGAGTCTCCATCTTTCCTTTTTGTGACGGCGTGTGAGAGAACAAGAGCTCCATTAGTGTGTTTTCCATACATTATTGACACACGACTACCATTTTCCCCTCGACCAGAGGGTCAGCGCAGAATAACAGCACAGACTTTATTTCACTTGACTGATCATCCCTGACATATTTATTTATTTATTTTCACGGATGAAGGTCATATTGCTTCCAGATCTGGAGGTACAATGTCCACAAATATTATGCCATCTTTTGAGTAGAATAAAATGGCAATATTTGCTGTCCTACTGCATTTACTTGTCAAATAACATGCAAGCAACCAAATCAAAATCTCTCCAAAAACTCTAAAAAGGCAAATATTCATATACTTAAGCTATTAAAAAGACTCTGGGTATAAACAACTTGTGATAATGACAAGGATAAGCTTTTCATTTACTTTCAATGCACATTATATCTATTTCTAACCCAGCTGATAATACACTGCAGTCTGTGGCATGTGAGAGGAATTCAGTTCTGATTACAGAAGTGATTTTTGACTGGTGCAATGGTTAAACTCAAATGTAATCTTGTAATATACAACTTAAAATACAGTTTGTGTCTTTACAGCAGTATGTACTTGTGGGTTTTACTGTCTGCCTATCAGTGCTACGCCTAAACAGCCTTTGGGCATGTGTGATGGTAAAGCATCCACACAAACATTCCAAGTGCTCATTAAAACATGCCATTCCACATACTTTCATAACGTACAGATGCAGAAATGTTCAGACTGGTATCATAACAAAAATACGTATATATTGGCACCTGTTCCCCCCTACTGAGTGTTCATCAACTCCACAGTGTACAATGACTGTTATTTATACCTAAACCTGACACTCAAAAATGTATTTGTGCAACCCAATGTAGACAGGTTGAATCAGTCATATTATATTATTTTTTGACTTGAACAGTGATTACGGTTTAACACATGCAGAAAAAAAAAAGAAGTGAGCATCACATTGCCTTACCTGTGGTGGTACCTTGGTGAAAGCAGCTTCAGAGTGCTTCATCATGAGTTTATCCCCTGACGTGACCCGGGCTTTCTCCCCCTTGGCCATGGCACCTGGTGTGACGGGTACAGAGACAGCAGCTGAACTCTCTACAGCTGTGCCTGCATCCATTCACATACTGCAGCAGAAAGAGGATGGGCAGGGTTAGCTACAGAGGCCACATGCACAGATGCTTCCCGGCTGTCACTCACAGACATGAGCCAATCAGACTTCTCGCTCTACCAAAACAAGCTGCATACCTGAACCTGATAGCCTACATTCCTATGCTGTCACAATGACACTAAAAACACTAAATAAACACATATGCTAAAGTAAGAGTTAACTAAGAATTTAATAAAATACTGAACATTAACATAAAACATCTAATGGCCACTTTTCTAGCAGAAATACTTAGTATTTAGTAATATAATGTAAATAATGATTTGTTTTTCATGCATTTTTGATATAAAGCAACATATTAATTTGTCTAAATAAATATTGAGTGCACATACACTAACAAAACGTACAGACAGACATTAGATAGATAGATAGATAGATAGATAGATAGATAGATAGATAGATAGATAGATAGATAGATAGATAGATAGATAGATAGATAGATAGATAGATAGTCTAACCTGAGTGATGCGGTGAGCTGCGCATCTGCTGCAGCGGTGGATGAACTGCGGGTTCATTCCATCACACACAATCATTCTGCAGCAGCACGTTCAATAGTAGTAATCACAAACAAGTATGCGCGCCCCCTACAGGACACCAAAGGCAACTCACAGGATCCTTCATCTAGTTAAAACATCTTCATAACGCTCTTAATAACTTTTAGGTTACAGGTTAGAGTTAAATGAAGTGACCAGTAGCGCCTCCTGACCGTAAATTTAGGTAGGACAGATTCTGTGTCTTAGTGCTAGTTTATGTTAAACATTTTTTAAGGTTCACAGCCAATTCTAATCTCTAAACACATGCAGACAAGCTTTTGGCAGAGGTCTAGTGTTCTTGCGTTATTCAGCCTGAGGGTGGCGCTCTAATGTTGATTGACAGGCTTTGAGTAGTTACACACAACACACGCATAGAATGCTATCTTAAAATTGCCTTAGTGTTTATTGCCTCAGAATGCTGTTATTAAAGCGTTAGTTGAAAATAATGTCATTTACTCACCCTCATGTCGTTCTACACCCGTAAGACCTTTGTCCATCTTCGGAACATAAAATTAAGATGTTTTTGATGAAATCCGATGGCTCATTGAGGCCGCTATTGCTAGCAATGTCACCGAACCTCTTAAGATCTAGAAAGCTACTAAAGACATATTTAAAACAGTTCATGTGAGTTCAGTGGTTCTACCTTAATATTATAAAGCGACGAGAACAGTTTTTGTGCGCCAAAAAAACAAAATAGTGACTTTTCAACAATATCTAGTTCAAAACACTGCTTCGAAGCTTTACAAATCTTTTGTTTCGGATCGCGTAAACGAAAGGCTTGTTCGAGATGCATCGACACTCTGCAGACCCTGACAGCAACATAGTGTCGGGCCAGATCCGGCCCACATCTGGTCCGCGTGTAATCCACATGTACCAGATGTGGGCCGGATCTGGGCCACACTATGTTGCTGTCTGGGGACCGATCGGCGTATGACATCAAAATACCGCGAGAGCGACTGGAGAGCATACGACTCCTTATGCTTTTGATTCGCTCTCGCGGTACTTTGATGTCATACACCGATCGGTCTGCACAGCGCTGATGCATCTCGAACAAGCCTGAAGCCTCGTTTACTGAAATCACGTGACTTTGGCACTCCGAACCACATGATTCGAAACAAAAGATTCGTAAAGCTTTGAAGGCGTGTTTTAAAATCGGCCATCATATTGTTGAAAAGTTATTTTGTTTATATTTTATGACTTATTTTATTTTGCACAAAAAGTATTCTCGTCGCTTTATAATATTAAGGTAGAACCACTGAATGAACTGTACGTCTTTAGTACCTTTCTGGATCTTGAGAGGTTCGATGACATTTCAGATTTCGGATTTCATCAAAAATATCTTAATTTGCGTTCCAAAGATGATCGAAGGGTGAGTACTAAATTACATTATTTTCATTTTTGGGTGAACTAACCCTTTAGGTCTGTAGGTTGTGGAGGAATTCCGGTGAGGAATGTCTACTAATCTCAGAACAAACATAAAACAAACACAACTGAGCACGTTTAAACTAATGGATTTATACTTTCATTAATTTGATATGCTACTCCACCCACATAGGAAGAACAGACATGCCAAATACTTACTGACCTAATGCATTCTAAAATACAGATAGCTGAAGCAGATTGATCTGAAGCGAAGTTTACGTAAAATAACGTGAAATCTGCCCGCTTTAAATTAGTGCTGCAGTTCCATTTTTCACCACAGATTTATATAGGAAAACTGTGGGGCGCTGTAGAGCTGGGGAGGGCTCTGGCACCGTCTGCACCGCTCAGTATCATAATAAATGCCTGCCGAAGCCATACGCTAAATTTTGATATGCTCACTTTATGACTTAAATAGTTTAGTAAATCCTAAAAACAGCAAAGAAGCACCCAGTGATTCCAACAGGTATTGTTGAATTTTAAGAGCATAAACCACATATTTTATGCACAAACCACACTTAAAGGGATATTTCACCCAAAATGAAAATGTTGTCATCATTTACTCACCCTCAAGTTGTTCCAAACCTTTATGAGTTTCTTACTTCTGCCGAACACAAAAGAAGATATTTTGAAGAATGTCTGTAACCAAATCTTTTCCATACTATGGAAGTCAATGGGGTCCATCAACTGTTTGGTTACTCACGTTCTTCAAAATATCTTCTTTTGTGTTCATGAGAAGAAAGGCATTCATACAGGTTTGGAACAACTTGAGGGCGAGTAAATTATGACAGAATTAAAATTTTTGGGTGAACTATCCCTTTAAGTAGCAAAACAAAATGTAGAAAATCTTTTAGTTTCACATCAGTCAACCTCACACAGAGAAGTGAATAGACATGCGTTTACCATGTCTTCCTTGAAAATAAGAGAAAATACACATTTAATTACGCATGAACTGCTCACAAAATCCCAGATATAAACTTTCTAGTAAATTATAATTTTCATTATGCCTGATGGTTTCAAGACCTGGTCAATATAGTCAAACCAAACTTAATGTACTTCAGAAATTCCTGACATTCAGCCCACTGGCCAGGAAATCAACCATATGGTTGGCATTACATGTAAACGTATTCCCGACATTTTGTGCAGCAATAAACAATATGTGGAAATGAACAGGAAGTTTAAAAAGACAGTTAGAACGAGATTCGTATAGAACAACAGTGGAGACTAGAAATCGATTAGTGATGAAGATGGTTTGACTGAATTGCATTGCAGATTGATAGTGGATAAACATACACTACTCGGGAAAATGCTTAAGACAACTGCATGATCTTCACAAAAAAAAAAAAAAAAACTCATGAGATGAGCTCAAATGCACTTTTAAAATATTTAAAAGTAGAATAACGATCAAAAGTGCATTCACACAAAAAGCAGTATATGGATCAGAAAGTCTTATCAGCTCTGTGTGGATTTAAAACACATTAGAACCAATTTGAAATGAGAAAAGGAACCAGCATATCATCAGTAGGTTTATTGCGAGCAGAGGTCTTTCTAACAGAGCCTCTGTCTTAGGCAAAGTGCATAAAACATTTGACATTTATAACTTAACAGTACATTATAAGACATACCAGCGCAGATGATCGAACACAACTCCATTAAGCATCCATGATCTATTAAAGACTTGGCTTGTGCATACTGCATTGCATCAGAAAAGGCCAAAATTTCCAGTTAAGAAAGAACATGACGGGAAAAGTAAAAACAAAATATAAAAGTTAAAGGAATAATTCACCTAAATAAGGAATCTTTGTCATCACTTATCATTAATTAATCAACCATTTCCAATCAGATTTTTCATTTTTGGGTGAACCATTCCTTTAAAGCTATTTGTGTTGAGTGGCCATTCATACAGTCATAGTGATGTCCAAAGGACCCATATATTCAAAATCAGACAAAAACATAGGCTTTTATGGTTTTAAGAGAGATGGATTTATGAAATGTTCCCCAAACATGGGTGGGACCAAAAGATCAGGGGCCGTATTCACAAAACATCTTAAGGCTAAAAGTAGCTCCTAATTTGCCGATTTAGGAGAAACTCTTAAAAATAATGTCAGTCCTAATTTTAGGAGTCCTAACTTTTTGCTCTAAGAGTATTTCACAAAGCATTTTAGTGCTAAAACTAGCTCCTAAATCTGTGAAACGTTAGGAGTAGTCAAGAGGACTCCTAAGTCACTAAGACCAAATCACAAACAGTCCTAATCCACCCAAAGACACTGTACACCATTGAGGCAATACCGATAGAGCCTTGAGTGCTGAACCTTTTCTTCATAAACGCGATACGTTTTGATTTATAGATTTGAATCTATGATGAGACACCAAAAAAAATCTTTAACAAATAAATAAATATTGTCTGATTACCTGTGCCAGTGGTTTTCATGAGTTCACTCTTACAAATGATTGAATAGAGAGAAAAAAAAAATAATATATAAATATATAATATATAAAATATATATATATTTA
>RJVU01015592.1:2220414-2237172 GCA_003731715.1 Anabarilius grahami | reverse complement strand
TTTCATTTCATTAAAAGTACATCCTGCAAAAAATCATGCAAAAAATAATGGTTCTTTCAATGGCATCACAGGGCGAGAGTTCAGAATTTTTTTTTAATTAAATGTACTTAATGTTGTAACATTACTGCTGCATAAATTACATAAACCTTTAAACAAAATATATTTTTTTTTTCTATATGATAAAATATGACCCATAGCCTATGTGTTTTTGTTATATTCACCTTCTACAACCGTATGATACTCACCGATGGCTCAGATTAAACCTCTGCACGAGCCGCTGACCGTCTGCCAGCCAAATCTGGAGGGAGGTCATGGGAAGATCCTCATTCAGCTCCACTGCCGGGAGAGGAGGACCAGAACAGTCCTCGTGTATCGACCGAGACCTTGCCACCACACGCGGAGCCACACTACGGGAGGAGATTGCACAAAGATAGGCTTTTAACAGATGCACTGCAATTATTGTGGTGCCATGTGATTTAATATGAGATTAGAGGGTCAACTAACTAACACTAACATCTGGATAATCCTCAACACATTTACAAAGTCTAACCATCACAGAGTGAAAGTGTTGTGAGGACACCTAGTGGATGTTTGTGGGAATGACTAAAAACATGCTCTAATTTTTAACGCTCAAATAATGGTGTTTGCTAACACCAACTATTATGACTAATAAAACTTTGGGCAATTTAAAATATTGTAACCAAGAGATGATCTACTACCTTCCCAGTCTGTAACCTCGGCCTGTAAACGGGTGGAAGGCCTTTTTCTTTGGGACGTAAACTTCATCTTTCATGTCCTCCATGTTGACTTCTAGTTCTTCATCCTCGGCTCTTCCTTCTAGCTCCAGAGGCAGCTCACTTTAAATAGAGGATTTTTAGATTAATAAAATTAAATGGATTCAAATTTTATTCTGAATGAATGAATGAGGCATTTATATAGCGCTTTCATATGTACTACTGTACACCCAAAGCGCTTTACAATCACACCACACACCAGCTGAAGGTGGAGAGGAGAGAGAGTGAAAGAGCCAATTCAATGGATGGGGATTATTAGGAGGCCGTGATTGGTAAGGGCCTATGGAGGGAATTTGGCCAGGACACCGGGGTTACACCCCTACTCTTTACGAGAAGTGCCATGGGATTTTTAATGACCACAGAGAGTCAGGACCTCGGTTTAACGTCTCATCCGAAGGACGGTGCTTGTTTCAGTACAGTGTCCCCGTCACTATACTGGGGCGTTAGGACCTACACAGACCACAGGGTGAGCACCCCCTGCTGGCCTCACTAACACCTCTTCCAGCAGCTACCTGGTTTTCCCAGGAGGTCTCCCATCCAGGTACTAACCAGGCTCAGCCCTGCTTAGCTTCAGTGGGCAACCAGTCTTGGGCTACAGGGTGATATGGCTGCTGGACACGGGTCAATACATCATCATTTGATGGAAAAAGCACAAAACTATTTAAAACTATGGCTATTTTAAAACAGATTTAAAACCATTTTTTGAGATGCTGTGTAATTAAATTGGTCCACTGGTTAGTCCACTAATCCAATCACTTCCAAAATCAGGTGAGTGTTTTGTTGTGCATTGAGGGATTTATTCGGTTCCATCGTAGTTTATGTGCAGTGTTGAGGGTAAACCATTACAAGTAACATGAGTTATGTAATCAGATTACTTTTTCAAGTAACTAGTAAAGTAACGCATTACTTTTTCAATTTACAAAAAAATATCTGAGTTACTTTTTCAAATAAGTTACTTCGATTTCACATTTATTGACTGACAGCTCTAGTGTCCTCATGTTGAGAGAAATAGAGTAATAATTAAGTATATTAAATTACACCAATATACTTTATGTATTTAATCTCACTTTATTAACCAATGTCTTTGCTTTGATCCAAATCAACCATACTAATAAGCAAGAATTACTTTATATTAGATTTAGAAATAAGAGTGTGTTGAATTTCCTTCTCCTGTATCCTATTCTTCTTTAATCCAGAATGGCAGCACAGCTGAAAGGTTTGTTTGAGCTGCGCCCTCTACTGTACAGGCATAAATATGCATTTCCTTCAGCCTGAGGCTGATTTATTTCACTTTAGGTGTGAAAGGGCCTTAACATTTGCCAAAATTAGAGCTTTTTTGTTGTTATTAAAAAACAAACAAGCAAGCCCAGCCCAGGTGAGAAAAAGTAACACAAAAGTAATATAACACATTACTTTTCATAAAAAGTAACTAAGTAACGCAATTAGTTACTTTTTTAGGGAGTAACGCAATATTGTAACGCATTACTTTTAAAAGTAACTTTCCCCAACACTGTTTATGCGCATGTCTTATTATCAGATAAAAATGTTCCATCTCAGTGTTTTTTATGTGCATTTTTAGACTTTATGCACATCTTGACTTTTTCATCCAGCATTTTTTAATGCAATATCCCAAAATGTGCATAAAAAAAGGTGGATGGAAACATAGCTAGTGACAAAAACAATACTCACCCTCTTTTAATGGCCTCCAAGAACTCTTGGTTTTCCTCTAGGGTGTAACTGCGTAAATCTTCATCATTTACAGTGAAGCCATTTTTCCACAGTCTCACTACAATCTCCACCTGTGAAGTTCGGCCATAAAACACCCTTAAGAATACTTTTGAAAATTCAATAATTTAGCATTTTTGTTTAATGATGCTAATGGCTCAAAAATGACATATTTAAGCTGACATTAACTTGATGTACTAACCCACAACAACTTTTTTATTTTAGGTAACGACCTGGATGTTCTGAATGCGACTGCACACAAGTCGTCTCATATGATCTGTCTGACCTTTTTGCCGCTACTGGCGACACTGCTGATCTTCTCCACCTCATCGAGCAGGTCCTCGACAGAGAAACTGGATCTAATAGGGCTTGGCTCCTCCTCATCTTCCTCTTCATCATTTTCTGCCCCTTTACACCTAAGAGCTCATGAAGACAACAAAGCATGATTCATTTTAGATTACCCTAATTATGAACATTCATTATTAGTGTAATGATAACGTTTCAAGGCAGATAATGGACACAGAGCTGTGCATAGCGGACTTACCATGTGTCATCTTGAACCCTTTCTCTTGAATCAATATCTTTCATCATGGCGTCTTCTGTTGTCCATCTTGCAACACAAACATATGCGGGCATATATAAGTTATAAGGGATGGTGCAAGTCAATGTAACCACTGAATCAGTGCTTCCTGAATAATTCATGGGGCATTTCTATGTGAGATTGACAGGTGCATTGAGATCTAAAATTCTCAAAACGTTGATCTGCTTTCATACCAGTCCAGTAAATATAGGCAAAATTATTTTCAACTGACCAGAAATTACCAATACTAGACATATCAATTGTAATTATGGAATAATTATTTAAATTGAAATATATATTAAAAATATATTTTTTATGTCACAAAAATAAATGTAAATATTATAAAAAGAAATAAATTATTAAAACCATTACAAAAATGAATATGTCCTAATACAGACACTTTGACATACTATTGTACTAAAGATTATTAAATGCATGTACTATGGCATTTTCACTGTGCTTAACCACATTGCATATCCAAAACATGTGGCATTACCATAATTTATGTCCAAAAACATGCACTTATAAAAAATATCAAAGGTATTATTTTTGGACATGTGCCATGAAAATACCATCTGATGCATTTGAAGGGTACAAAGACAATTTATCAATATTACACTGATCAACTGTTGACATGCGATCAGCTGCTTAATACTGAACGATGACGTCATGATGCAACGACAATAAAACTATATGACGATATCACTGTGTCTACTAATACCCTCAGTTTCTTTAATTAAACGTTTTAAGGTTTGTAAAGGCCATTTTTTGGCCTTTACGTGCATGGTTTAAGCTTCGTATTCATATTCACTGTAACAAACAGGTCAAACAGAGCATAATAAATGAAAGCAGTGCGCCAAAATTACGTAAGGACAGTGTAGAGACCACGCAAGCGCACTGCGATCCGTTATGACGGTAAACAAGCGCTATAACCCATAACACATCATTTCTGAATCGCAGATTAATCATTCCGATTATGAACAGTAGATGGTTACCAGTGTAATGCTTCAATGGTGTCGTAAAACTGTCTCTTCGGCTCGTAAGTTTCTCACAGTTGTCATGCCGCTCCTTACGCTACAGCAGTCCACCATTCCTATGACGTCGCCGTCTCTAGACTTCACGTTTGTGCACACGTCACTATGACATAGCAGGGCCAAAATGGTCTTGGAATGGTGTTTACGTACCGATATGAATAAAATGAAGTGGTTCATTGAACGTAGGTGAAGGATAAACGCTGGCATGTGTGTGTTTGTATTGGGTGTAGATGGTGGCAGATGGTGAGGCAGTCAGCAGTACAGAAACAAAATACCCTCAACAAAGCTGCTAGAAGCTATTTTTAATACCCCACATAACCTAACCCCACTATCTTAAATAATACCCTCCTGAGAAATCATACTGAGCTAATTGGCTTTGTAAACAGAGAAGATTGTGAGCGGCCAGCTTATAAATTTGAGGCTCTCTACCAATGGTGTGAATTTGGGGCAGGGCTATGAGTTTGCTCGACCAATGGATGACAGATGAGTGTCCAGAAAACCTTTTTGGCAATAATCATTATTGTTGAAATAACGATTCTGGAAATGAAATGATTGTGGCCTTATCGAATTTAAGGGTCAGTGCTATGCTACCAATCCAAGTTGTTGAGACACTGTTGTATCTGAGTAACACGAAAGGTGCAATATGTAAGAATTTTGCAGTAAAATATCTAAAAACCACTAGGCCAGTGTTATGTTATGTTCACTTGAGTACTTACAACATCCCAAATGTTTGCAACTATTTGTAAATCGTGAGAAAATTGCAATTTTAATCAAGGCTCCGGGACGTGAAAGTGAAGTGACATGTGGCCAAGTATGGTGACCCATACTCGGAATTTGTGCTCTGCATTTAACCCATCCAAGTGCACACACACAGCAGTGAACACACACCCGGAGCAGTGGGCAGCCAATGCTGCGGCGCCCGGGGAGCAGTTGGGGGTACGGTGCCTTGCTCAAGGGTCTCACCTCAGTCGTGGTATTGAGAGCGCTGGACATTCACTCCCCTCACCGACAATCCCTGCCGGACCTGAGACTTGAACCCATGACCTTTGGGTTACAAGTCCGACTCGCTATCCATTAGGCCACGACTGCACGCGTGAGGAGTCGCCTGTCAATTGCGTCATACCCGCGTTACCCTAGGTAGAAACCATGGAAACGCCAAAGATGCTTTAATATTTACATGTTTTAATAGACAAGGGAACAACTGTTTTGATATATTTATAGACAGAAAACGAATTATTGTTATATAGCTCAACACGTTTAGTCTAATTGTTTAAATCTAATTTTCTTGATTTTTTGCGAGTACCATGCTTTACCATGCCTCAGAGAAAAACACTATTTTTTGAAGTAGCTAAAATAGCATAATCAGATGCAGCTTTATTTTTAGTAACAGTAATACAGCATTTTCTCCATCATACAATATGTTTTAAAATTAATTGCATGCCATTTATCAACACAAGCCATCCAGCTTTTAATATGATATTCTAAAATCGATCTATCTTACTGCAGTGTGCAACAGTGTCTCACAGCAGCCGCCGAGCGAACGCACAGAGTAACGTTATAACATCATTTTCAACACGCTCAAATGTATCTAATATGATAAACAGAACTGCGTTACCTCATACTCATGACCGGAAAAGCGGAAGCAGCACCGGCGACTGTGGCATAATAAAAGTTCTGCTGCTTGCGGCGTGTGTTGCTCAATCGCTCCAGCGCCTCGTTCAGCTCCACAACACTCACTCCTGCTCTGCTTCATACTACAGTAACGTTAATAATCACATCCATGAACATGATTTGTTCCAGAGTCCTATCCCAATTCTTTTCATGAAGACCACATGTCCCAAGATTCTGCACTCAAACTTGGCGTCATCAAGCTACGCCTTTGTTTTGAATAGGCCTCTAGCAACCTCTAGAGGACAGAAAATCTTACATATTGCACCTTTAATCATTTATATATATATGTATGTTTATTTTAATCAAGGTGCGTTCACTCTGTCGTAATTACCGTAATTATGAGAATCCAGGTTGGAAAAAGCGTTCACACTCGTAGAACTCATAATTAGGCATACTTGTAACCTGGGAATTTTCTAAGAGCTCCTACTTGTACCATGTGACCTCTGTACCACTGTAGATTCATTTAGGCATTGAAAATGTTGCCATTTATCGATCCTTATAAAACCCTCTAGGGTAATAGGGCTGGATCTTTTCCCTGTTACTTAGGCCAGAGGCAGGGGAAAGCACCCTTGACAGATGGCCAGTCCATCACAGACCACACAATCACACACACAGACAATTTTGTCTCTCTAATTCACCTATAACCTTAATGTCTTTGGACTATGGAGGAAACCGGAGTACCCGGAGGAAACCACACTGACACAGGGAGAACATGCAAACTCCACACAGAAAAGACTCCTGGCTCAGTTAGGGCTCGAACAGGGACATTCTTGCTGTGAGGTGCAAAACACTGAGCTACTGCAAAACATATTTAAATCAGTTCATGTGAGTTCAGTGATTCAATATTAATATTATAAAGCGACAAGAATATTTTTGGTGCGCCAAAAAAATCAAAATAACGACTTATATAGTGATGGACGATTTCAAAACACTGATTCAGGAAGCTTCGGAGCGTTATGAATCAGCGTGTCGAATCAGGGGTTCGGAGCGCCAAAGTCACGTGATTTCAGCAGTTTGACACGCGATCCGAATCATGATTCGACACGCTGATTCATTATGCTCCGAAGCTTCCTGAAGCAGTGTTTTGAAATCGGCCATCACTAAATAAGTCGTTTTTTTTTTTTTTTGCCGCACCAAAAATATTCTCGTCACTTTATAATATTAATATTGAACCACTGTACTCACATGAACCGATTTAAATATGTTTTTAGTACGTTAATGGATCTTAAGAAAGGAAATGTCATTGCTGGCTATGGAGGCCTCACAGAGCCATCGGATTTCAACAAAAATATCTTAATTTGTGTTCCGAAGATTAACAAAGGTCTGGAACTGCATGAGGGTGAGTAATAAATGACATTATTTTCATTTTTGGGTGAACTAACCCTTTAAGGTCAATATCATTTTTTTTTCAGGTTAGAAAATATGTAATAAATATTACAATTAATTGTAATTTAACAATATCCCATTTATACATCATATTCATTTTTTTTTTTTTTGGCAACAACAGTTAAATATAAACTTAACAAAAAGTACCGTGGCAATATCATGACACAGTGAAACTATTCGATGGTAATATGATGCTTTGATTTACACCACGCACGGTACTGTCCAGGGTACTTAAAAATACCATAGTACTACTATGGTACATGTTCAACATTTTGAACACTGTAGCCTACGTCCAAAAATATATTATCACATTTTTGTTGATAGGAAGACACTAGAAAGACAGTCAACACATTTTGTAACTTTTGCGCATCTCTCCTATACAAATCCATTTTTCAAAATTTCTCTGGCGCCAACTTCATACAAGCGCGCGCTCTCATTTCTCTCTGTAGCGGAAGTGGCTCGCCGGAGAGTTTCGGCTGGCTGACAGCAGAGGGAGAGAGAGAGAAAGAGAAATGGCGCCTCGGCACTCTACTAGCTGAGACACAGTCAGAACGAAAGCCACTGACAAGAGCTACAGGACAGGACCTGTCTATCAGCGGGGACAGACACCAATCATGGTGAACACCAGAAAGAGCTCGGAGCACAAGCCCGTCAGTCCCTTCATCTCGGGCCGGACGAGGTCGTCTCAGAGGAACAACCCAAACTTGGACGAGCACAACAGCCGTGTAAGGAAGAGAGAAACACCGGCAGCCTATTCTCTCCGCCAGCCGGTTAGCGAGCTGCTCACTCTGGCCTTTTGGAGATGGATGGATGGATGGATGTATAGATAAATGGCTGAATGAATGGATGTCCACATCTTTTGTTCCCAAACAGCGCCTTGAGTGACACTTGGCGATGCAGAAATTGCAGTTTAATGACACGACAGCGCTTAATCGTGGCTTGTCGCTTAGTTTTATGTGTTTTGTCACACATTCTAGCTGGACTTTACTAAAGCCGGCTGGCTGGTTTAATGCACTCAGTGCCCCCAAGTTGTCTTTGTTAGATTGGTGTCCGAATCGCAAATGAATCGTTCTGTTGAACCGGCTCTTTTGAATGATCCTAGCGAACCGATTCGTTGTGTTTGTATAGTAGTGCTTCACTGTGAGAACTTTGGCAGTAAAACTGACAACCACATATAACTCAATATTTTTTTTTTTTTCGAGGAGGTAGGAAAATGCCTGTATACACCTATATATGTGTCAAAAAACAAGAATTGGAGTAATTAATAACACCACTTTGAAACGCAATATTAGTATATAGTTTTATTACAAACGTATTGAAAACCGAAGTAGTTTAAGAAAATGTCACCAAAAAGAACTAGGAGCGTTTTGAGTGGTTAATTAAGTGAATCGGATCATCGAAAACAACAGTTCACTCGAACCGATTCGCTGACACGAATCGAGCGTTATTTTGTTGCTCTGTGTGTTTGTTGCGCTCGAGAGGCACCGGCGCGCGCCATGCTGTCACGCGCTCCGACGCACCGATTAACAGTCAAAACAAATGCGCGTTTGACACCTTTTGTCGGTTAAAAAACGTCTCGTCCTCCGAGTGTCTTCAACAATAAAACAAGCTAGTGTTGGGGGAAGGGAAAAGCTCAGCTGAGGCAGACCCCTTGTGGCTCAAAATAGACATTGTTCGTGATTTTTTGGAAAGTAAACTTTGAACTTGAGTATTTATGTGAAACTTCTGCTTCTGTGTGCTATCGGATGTTGGCACATGTTGTTTTTGTTGATGTTGTGTAGATTAGGATAACTGTTTTGAACGATAATCTCGCATTCATATCGTAGTTATCGTGTTATTATGGAACTACAATGTGTATGGACATGTATCATGGTACTGTACTGTATATGTCAAAGTAGTAAAGTTCCTTGCTGTTACCATCTGACATAATCAGTACAACCACAGTACTTTTTGTAAGGCTATTCAGTTTAATTATCTCAAGTTCTGTGGTAGTTGTCAAGAATCTTTGGAGTTTTTTGAATAACTATTATTATCAGATACACTGCCACAAGTTTCTGGCGTAAGAGGCTTGTCTTCTGGCATTGAATTTGGTCTGCGCTTTAACTCAACATCCTTTGTTTTAGTTGTTATGATTTTTGAGTGCATTATATCACTATTTAATTTATTGACTTTGCAAACCTTTCAGTTACAGATTGATTTAATGTAGGTTTCCCACAGTCACTGGAAACCTAGAATCAATAATTTTAATAACTTGATATTTTGAAATGTCTACAATGAATGTTTTTCTAGTTATGCGAGTTCTAAAATAAATTATTTTAGTATTTTATAATCTTTATAAAATGTTTACAAACTCTTAATTAGATATTGTTTGATATTTCTTAAAAACCATCCTTCTATGGCCACTAAAAATGGAAATATCAGGTCAGTTTGAAATTGGGATTTTTCCAGGTGTGGGAAAAATATAGAAATTAATACTTATTATTATTATTGTTTATTACTTTAAATATTATATAATGTAAATTCTATAATGGAAAAAAAAAAATCAGGCTAAGTTTTGCTCTTGTGACTAAAACTTGTTCACAAACTATAGTGAGTCTGTTCTTTTGAATGAATCATCAAACCAATTCCCAAATTGTTCTGAATGATTCATTAGTGATTCATTCTGAATTTCATTCTGAAAATGCTGTCAAAAAATCTTATCCAGTTTTGTGCAAATGACTGGAAAGGTCATGGAAATTAGTTGGTTACAAAGTATTGGAACCCCAGCATGATTTCATGATTTGGCAGTTTTAACACCTGATTCTTTATTTTCTCATCTTGTTATTGGGTGGTGTAAACGGTGGCTAAAGCTATGTATGAATCACAGAGTTATTTAGTCAGCAGGGAGGTTAGAATAAGATCTGGGAGGGCAGGAGAAAGAATTTGGGAGATGACATGAGTTCGTAGCTCACCGGATCAGTAGAGGATGATGAAGTCTACGCCACGTGAATCCGAATGTTGTTTCATGCGACTCGTGGCCTCAGCTGTGATATTGCGTCGAGTGTCAGATCATGTTTGAGAGTGGACTTGCCATCATCATATTCCTCTCAGTGTGTGTGCAAGCTTTTTAATATCCTACACACCTCTGCCTGTTACAGAAAGAGCCCAGCAGTGATGTTAACAGCAGTAGCCCACGTTTGTCCCCCCCGCCCAAGCGGACACGCAGACAGACGCCACCAAGTTCTACTGATACTTCTCCAAGTCCCCAGAGTAAAGGCCAGAGAGGCTCATGGACCATGTCCAAACACTGTACTAGGTGAGGTCGGACAGTCGATGTAGAGTTGCACGATTAATACTTATTTTTTTATGGTATTTTGATGATTCCATCCCATTATAATCATAGAAGCTGTCTACACTGTACGAAATTTTTTTAAAATTTAATCCATGTCTACGCTTAGTTGATCATAATGGCAGAATTTTAGTTTTGTGTTGCTCGCTTGCAGTGTATATTGGCTTTTACATAGTCTACATGGCAATTGAGCTGCATAGCATGCAGCAAATTCAAAAATAATTTTCAATATGTTGTGCATAAATGTTTTTAGACAAGAATTGCTTTTCCTCAAAGAAAATATATTAAGTGTTTCTGTTATTTATGTACTAAGTCAATGACTTTGTTTTAAGCTATTTTCTCATGCATTTTCACCTTGTTTGCCAGGTTGTCCACTGGTGCCTTGCAGAATGGACACAGTAAGTGTATAATAGTGTATTAATTTTCATTTACTGAATTATTCTTTATTGAGACCTTACAAGAAAGAGTTCGCCCAAAATGACAATATATTGACAGGCATCCAATTTCTTTCCCAGCGGTTTATGTTCACATAAAGCATTAGTTCACCCAAAAATGAAAATTCTGTCATTAATCTGTCATAAATTTTGTCATTCTGTAATTAATAATTACTCACCCTCATGTCGTTCCAAACCCGTAAGACTTTCGTTCATCTTCGGAACGCAAATCAAATCTTTTTGATGAAATCTGAGAGCTTTCTGTCTTTTCATAAACAGCTACACAATTCAACGCTTCAAAAAGTTCATAAAGAGATTGTAAAACTACTCCATATGAATTGAGTGGTTTAGTCCAAATTTTCTGAAGAGACTCGACGTGCTGCGTAACATGAGAATGAATCTTATTGGATCTCAAGCAAACATGCTTGATGAATGCTTATATCTGAATAAAAGCCTAAATTCAATCCCTTCATCATATAAAGCGATCGAGTCTCTTCAGAAAATTTGAACTAAACAGCTCAATACATATGGATTAGTTTTACGATCTCTTTTTGAACTTTTTGATGCGTCAAAGTGTCAGTTGTGTAGCTGTCTGCAGAGGGACAGAAAGCTCTCAGATTTCATCAAAAAGATATTGATTTGTGTTCCCAAGATGAACGAAAGTCTTAAGGGTTTGGAACGACATGAGGGTGAGTAATTAATGACAGAATTTTCATTTTTGGGTGAACTAACCCTTTAAGACATAACTGACATTTTGACATAATTTTGTGTGTTTTTGACCATTCAAGCTCAATAAGTCATGAAAGACAACTTAATTTGGTATTCTATCGATGGACTTTTTATTCAGAACAAATGATGAGGTTTGATGTCAGAGACTTTTGATCATGAAACGCATGAGGATACGTTTGATGTTCATCAGGCGATGACTTTAGTAACTCCTTTTTTTAACCCACAGGTCGAATGAGTCTGAGGGGTGATTCTACATCAGATGGGGACCACGGTCGCATGAACGGTCATGTTGAGCTCAAGAGAAGCCGTCGCGTCAGGAAGTCCCAATTCGAACACCTCAATCAGAGTTTACTTTTCGACCAACTTGTCAACAGGTAAAATCTAATGCTTGTATACATAGTTAATTCATGCAAGAAGTATGCTGATAGTTTCCTTGAAATAAAGTAAAATTACAGACTGAAAACTTTATCTCCAGTCCAAAAAGACCATTTATTGACAGTGAACTTATGAAATAGCTTGTTAAGAAACTTTGCTTCCTTTCCTACTGGCGACAGACGGATGTATACATGAACACATGATTAACTACATTTACTCGTCTAGACGCCTCTTCAGTGTTGGCCAAACCAGTCAGCAAATAATTTATCTCCTGGTTGTCTGAGGTAGTCTGTCTGTGAAGTGATTAAGCGTCAAATGACGCTGGATGGACCTTTTCCACTTCACGACTACAAACCAACTAGCATTTCACCCCACTAGGAGCTCACAGTATCAAAATCATGTTCTGTTTGGACTTTGTGTGCGTACGGTATAATTCCCTCATGGTTTTGAGTAGCTAGTGTATAATTAGTAAGACATCTGATGATGCCAACAAAGTTTACTCTTGCAGAAACAGGCACTTTAAACTCAACAAGAACTAAAACAAGACAATATACAGAGTTCACGAGCAGATCTAGAAGTGGGCTCGCTATTTATGGTGACGGCAGTTGTCATTGCAAATAATGGTTTGTGATATAATTGGTGATTTGGTGATTCCCGGCCAAGGCCACATGTATCCCAGGGGTACTTAAGCAGGTTATGGCTGTACTTGTAGACTTTGCTTCAATAAACCTGCAAGTCTTTGTTAAATGTTTTTACGAATTACATTAGTATTTCATACTTGTTTGAGCTTCTGTGTTGTTTAAATTCCACCATACTGATTCAAAGACTGCAAATGACTGTACCTGTGTTAAACATCTCATCTGGAGCACTTTTATTCTGTAAATACATTTGCTATCATGTCTTTCTTGGGGAAAGTTGTGATTGTCAAAACCTGTGATTGAACACACATTTGTGCTTTGTCATTGATGAACACATACAGCATGTTTACACTGGCATGGAGTGCCATTTTCAATTCATTCCTAAGTGAGCCAAGCAACACACTCACGCTGTGGATTGTGGGATTGACAGTAGATCGGATAAAATGTTGAGAGCGTCGAAAGGTTCAGAAATGCAAACGTCAAGTGACAAGTTAACGTTGAAATGCAATTTTACCAATGGATTTACAAGGCTGTGTCCTAGCCAGGATTTTAGTGTGAGCTAACATGTTGCTGCTAGTTAAAGACAGATGGTGCAAGTGTATTGGAGAGAGGAGACCTGCTGGTGTTGCACATGTTATTGCATACTAAAGCTTAGTAAACCTCTTTTAAGAACTCAATGCTGATTACTGATTTTTAGTATTTTTAGTATTTAGTATTTTATATCTGATTGTTTAAGTATCACAGTTTGAGAACTATTGTTTTATTAGACTAAAAATTAAAAACAAAATTTTTTATATTGAATGTATGTGAATCTTGTGTCTGTTTTTAGTACGGCAGAAGCAGTTCTTCAAGAGATGGACAACATCAGCAGCATACGGCAGAATCGGGAAGTGGAGCGCCTCCGCATGTGGACGGACACTGAACTGGTGACTCCTTCTATTCTTTAACACTGATTAAACAGCAGAACAATTTGGCCGCCTTTTTTCATCTCATTAAGCAAACGATTGCTCACATTGAGATTATTAAAATCCTGCATTACTCTGAAGTATTGGCCTCTCTCTTTAGTGTGGGCTGTGAACCCACTGATGAGTCAAAACTCACATACTGCAAACTCCATTGCTCCATTGATTCTTCTCCACATTTCACATTTAGATGTTTATTTATTTATTTTTTTGCTTCAGGAAAACATGGACATGTACTCCCGTGTGAAAAGGAGGAAGTCTTTGAGGAGGAACACATATGGAATGCAGGCGCATCACAAAGTCATGAGCAAATCAAAGGACCCCGAAGAGGAGGAAGGAACTGAAGGTATATGTAGACTTATGTGGAGAATAATAATGGTAGAGAATAAGCTATAATGTTTATACTGTGGTATATTATATAAAAAATCTGGCACCAAGTAAAAAGACTACTGCTTTGAAAACTGTTGCAAACAGCACTTGCAGTGCAGACAGTTTTGTTATTATAATAATTTAGTTATGACGTGTCACTCCATGCGAGTTATGTCTGGTGTAGGTTAGTGGTTGACATATATCGGCCGATATTTGACATTTTTTAAGTAAGTTTTTCTGTTTGATTGACGTGTCGGAACAATCCTCTTTCTCATTATTTAAGAGTCTCACGAGGAGGAAGAGGAGGATGAAGATGTGGAGGCTGATGATGATGAAGACGATGAAGGAGACGAGGCAGAAGAGGTTGGAGAGGAGAACGATAGACCTTATAACCTCAGGCAGCGTAAAACTGTGCAGCGATATGAAGCTCCCCCAATAGGTACTCGCTTCGGACACATTCACACGAGCAACGAAACACTCTATGCTCACTCTTTACATCTCTTTCAAACTTAAAGTCCCCCTGTAGTCAATAATTTTATCCCCTAACTCATCTTTAATCACCAAAATGACATATTTAAATGTTTTTTCCTGTGAAACAGTAGCTTAAATGTAACTCTACACCCTTGCTTCATTTAGTATATGCGGAACCATGAATATGGAAATTAGCCCCGCCTCCACTCACTGACACCAGCTCAGAGATCCACTCGGTCAACTTTACTGTAATAAACGCTGCACAATTTTTCTTTTTATTTGTGTTTTCTCAGAGCCAGTGAACAGGAAGCAAAGCAAGGGCTCTCTGTTCGACACACACCGATCTCCTGCAAGAAGAAGCCATATTAGGTGAATAATGGTTATTTGCAGCAGTTCAGTTCAGATGTTTCTGTCCTTTGGTCTCATTTCTTTAATGATTTTTGGGTTGTTTAGGGTTGTTTATCATTTTTCGTCTTCTATGTTTTGATCACCAGAGTAAAGAAACATGCCATTCACAGCAGTGAATCAACATCATCATCAGATGAAGAGCGTTTTGAGAGGCGGAAAAGCAAAAGCATGAGCCGAGCTCGTAACAGGTGACATTGTTATCAAACTGAATGACTGTTTATTCTCTCAATTCGTGGCTTATTAGAGCTGAAGTGTGTGAACTTTTACTAAGGTTTGACGTTACTTTATTTTTGCCAATATTGTCTGACAGGTGTCTACCCATGAACCTGCGTGCAGAGGATTTGGCCAGCGGTGTTCTTCGAGATCGAGTAAAAGTGGGTGCCAGTTTAGCGGATGTGGATCCCATGAATCTGGACACTTCTGTGAGTCTTGGTGTTTTTATATGTAGTTCCAAACGTAGGTTTGGGAGGAGTCTAAACATTCAGTCCTGTCAATCATCATTACGAGCATATATAAGCAGCAGTCACTGTGTCGTCCCAGCGAAAATTCTTTCAGCATCGCTCCTCCTCCCCATCTCTTCCTCTATTTCTCTTATTCTCCCTCTATGCAGTACTGTTATAGGGGGGTTTAACTCGGAGCTCGAGCCGAGCCTCGGGTTCAAGCCTCCTTCTAGGACAGCAAGCCAAGTTTGTTTTACCATTAACCATTCAGACTGAATGGGCAGGCGAACTTGTGAAACTTTATTATCAGCTCCTTGATGCTTCATTGATTTGCATTGAGGAAAAATATGCTTTGTGGGCTAGCATATGTTCTTGTCTCTTATAATGCAGGTGAAGTTTGACAGTGTTGGCGGTCTCACCCATCACATCCAGTCTTTGAAAGAGATGGTCGTCTTTCCTCTACTATATCCAGAAGTGTTTGAGAAGTTTAAGATCCAGCCTCCAAGGTGTGGTTTTTTGCTTATATGATTTTTTCACAAGTGCTTTCCATTTTTTTTATGTAAGTATGCATCAGACACTTAAACGTCTGTTGATGTTCTGTCTGAGGTTGAAGCTAACATGTTTGCAACAAAATTTTCCCCCTCCTTGCAGAGGATGTCTGTTCTATGGGCCTCCAGGAACTGGGAAGACGCTTGTGGCGAGGGCTTTGGCTAATGAATGCAGTCAGGGTGACAGGAAGGTGTCTTTTTTCATGCGCAAGGGTGCAGACTGCCTCAGCAAATGGGTGGGAGAGTCTGAGCGACAGCTCCGCCTACTTTTTGACCAGGTGATCTACTAGACAACCTCACGACCCTGATCCCAGTATGACCTTGAGCTAGTTTATGCTGTCTGTGGGATGATATTTGTTGATGAACAGATATGGCACATTCCTGGCCGTTTGTCTTGCATAAAAGAAAATCACTATTGCTCAAATCCGCATAAGTTATGTAAGGAAAACCATTTCTGAGTCCAAACATCCACTTGTTTCAAGAGAAAATACAATCTCAACAGCCGTTTATGAGCATTACTTCTTCATATTACACATTAAGGTAAGCTTTTATAAACTTATGGTGTACACTACAGCCTCTGGGCTAACAGAGACACCAATATTATAACGATTCATAAAAAATTAAACGGTGACGTGTGACATCAGACTGAACAAGCGGATTAGGGATAATAATTTGAAAAAAAGTCTAAGTGTTAAATACTACTGGTAAGTGTTTAACTGCTTTGCAGTAATTTATTAGTTTAATAAATATTATAATATTATAAAAAACCTTAGACTGCATTATAGTATTTAACATCTAATTTAAAGCATGAAAAAAACAACTTTCCACTAGTGAAAATTCTTATTAATTATGTATTTTAAATTTGA
>RJVU01015592.1:2178583-2202356 GCA_003731715.1 Anabarilius grahami | reverse complement strand
AATGCATTTTTATACATTCATATGAGGAGGTGGTTTGTTTAAGCATGCCGGGAGAAGAAGCACGTAGGAAATTTTTTTCAGACCTCATTCTGGTGCAGGCGGCCAAGGCACCACCCCGCAGGAGAAAAACAGGTAAGTGTTTACCATGGTTAATTCAGAAGTATAGATTTATCTAAGTGTTAACTACCATTTTTACCTTTTTAAAGACTGCTTTACCAACATTCAGCAAGCAGCAATTATCTCAACCAAGCACCATGAACAATGTTTATGGCATTGTGCGGAAATCTACGTTTCAGAGTAAACATGGTCAGATACCCTCTTGGCATGGTGCTGATATTTAAGTTTTGTTTCAAAATGCCTTCTACTAGAGACTACCATAGGCCTTGTTTACACCTGGAATTGAGATGCGTTTTCGTCAATCCGGTCACAAGTGAATGACACAAAATACAGGTGTAAATAGGGTCTAAAACGTTTTGCGCTTGTCTACTTTCAGCCACTTCCAGAGGTAATCGAAAACACATTCTACCAGATTGCTTTCGTAGTGTGGTTGATGTCGTATGTTTTTCTGTCATCTCCTTTCACGTTCATATATAAATTGCACAAGCTTATTTAGTCCATTAGATTGAAAGCCACTTTTTTCTTATTGCAATTACTTCCACCGCTGCTGCGGCTCCTCCAGAATTGCTATTGCTGTTGCTATCTGAATATATTCTCTTCTGAATATCTTCTCCATGTGGTCGATTGCCATGCTCATCGGCTCCCTCACAGTTGGAGCCATTATAGCAGGGAATGGCTTTCAAGTTGAAATGCAAGCATCATGACCCATTGATGCAGAGCAGGGGTCCTCCCGTGGGTCGACCACAGCCGTCTCTGAATAAAACACAAACCCTAATTCCTTTGGCAGTATAGCATCTGTAGTGGGAGAAAGGCGCTCTACTAAACACTGGGCCATAACCATTAGCTATAATTACACTCACAGTTAGCATGACTGCTTGCTAGCTGCTGCCACAAAGCAAATTGCTGAGGCTGGTGGCTCAATGATCGCCAGGCACTCTGCCCAGATCTTTGGATTAGCACAAGGTCCTCGGCCTGTTTGGCGAGAAGATTGTTCTTCTGTCAGCAATATTTTACAAGGCAGTACCACATTAGCACTCTTTGCTTGGTGTGTTTGGTCATTTCTGGAAGTCTGTTTTTGGTTCGTTGTATAGATGCAGCCCTGAATTACTGCAGCTGTCAGGTTGTTTGTTGGAGCTCTTCAGAAATCAATAATACACTTTGTGGCCCACGCTGTGGTGTGAAGCGTTTTTCAACTTCATCTATATAATGCAGGGAGTTTATAATTCCTCTAGCTGCTCTGGCACAGTTTCAGCATCATCTGACTCTGAGTAGTTTCAGGCCATTTGCTAAGCATTTCATCTGGTGTTAAAACCAGATTCCAATTCTGAACAAAATACTTGGAATAACACGATTTTCATAATGCCATTGCTAAGATAAAGGGTATTTTGATAATGTTTCTTGCACCACTCTTTAGGGTGGAGTGGTATATTGCATCCACAATAATAAAAATATAATACACTACTGTTTAAAAATTTGGGTCAGTGAAATTATTCCTTTTATTCAGCAAGAATGCATGCAATTGATCAAAAAATGACAGAAAAGACATTTGTAATGTTAGAAAATATTTCAAATAAATGCCGTTCAGATAAATCCTGAAAAAGTATCATTATTTCCACACTGTTTTCAATGTTTATAATAAAAAGAAATGTTTCTTGAGCATCAAAATCAGCATATTAAAATTTCTAAAGATGAAAAATCAGCTTTTCCATCACAGGATCAAATTACTTTTTAAAATATATTAAAACAGAAAACATATTTTAAATTATAATAAAATTTCACAGTATTACTGTGTTCTTTATGGAAGTTTGTTTCCACCACTGAATAAAAAAACAAAAAAATGTAATTGTGACACTTTTCTCACAATTCTGACTTTTTTCTCAGAATTGCATGATATAAACTTGCAATTGCGAGTTATAGTCAGAGTTGCCTGATATAGTCGCAATTGCCTGGTATAAAGTCAGAATTGCGAGATTGCGAGAAAAAAGTTAGAATTGTAAGTTTATATATCGCAATTCTGACTTTATTTCTCGCAATTGCGAGTTTATATCCCGCAATTCTGACTTNAAAATGTAATTGTGACACTTTTCTCACAATTCTGACTTTTTTCTCAGAATTGCATGATATAAACTTGCAATTGCGAGTTATAGTCAGAGTTGCCTGATATAGTCGCAATTGCCTGGTATAAAGTCAGAATTGCGAGATTGCGAGAAAAAAGTTAGAATTGTAAGTTTATATCCCGCAATTCTGACTTTATAACTCGCATTTACGAGTTTATATCCCGCAATTCTGACTTTATAACTCGCATTTGCGAGTTTATATCTTGCAATTCTGACTTTATAACACGCATTTGTACACGCAATTCAGTCAGAATTGTGAGATAAAAAGTCGCAATTATCTTTTAAAGGTCACATATTATGCCCATTTTACAAGATGTAATTTAAGACTCAGGTGTCCCCAGAATGTGTCTGTGAAGTTACAGCTTAAAATACCTCACAGATTATTTATAAATCCATGTTGTTAATACCCATTTCTGACTACAGTCAAGAACAGGCTGTTTACGCGCATGTGCCTTTAAATGCAAATGAGCTGCTGTGCCCCGTCCCCTCTCTACGGTCACAGTTCCTACTTCAATCGGGTTCTCTGCCAAATATTAACAAGACATCTGCTTGGTTTTGATTATCATCTATATCGCGAACACTCTCGGATAGCATCGTTTCTTTCATCATTAAAGTTTATTATTTCCACGTGTTTAAAAGCTATATCAGTTTAAACTTCTAATGGATCGTTTTCTGAGCACCCTTATCTGAAGCACACACACACAGACAGCTGGCTGTCAGACGTCAAGTCTCGTGAGTAACTTCTCTTTCACATTTTTTGTTTTGTTTAAACTGACAAATACACACAAGGTTCTGTCAAAAAAACACAGTTCACATAAACAGTCAGTTATGTCTGTGAACGTAAATAGCAGGCAACGTTACAGAAATCGTATGTGTATATTAGATCTGTGGCTCATTCCCTTCAAAAATAAAACTAATCCACTGCGTTCGCTCAGATGTCAGTAAATGAAGACTGTTATGTTCACTCTTACATCCAACAACAAAACATCTCAATTACTTACTAGACATTGTTGTCACTACAGCTGCTCGACCGCGGAGAAAATGGCGGACAGCGTACAGCTCAATGAGGGCGGAAACTATGGTAATGCAGGACGGTCAGTCAGTGGGTGTGGGTGGGGCATGAGTAATGTGACGTTACATTACTCAGAGAATCAAAATGGCTTGTCTAATGAGACTCTTTGGTTTAATGGGGATTTAAAAAAAAGGAGTGGATGGATTTTTATCATTGTAGGGTGGTTGTGTACACACACTGCCAACACACATTTATATCCAAACACCTTGTGAAAGTGGATTTAGCATAATACCTTTAAATTATTTTATTCCGTGGCAGAAACAAGCTTCTATAGTTTTTACTGCTCTTTTGTAAAGCACTTTGGTCAGCCTGGGGGCTGTTGTAAACGCGCTATACAAATAAAATTGAAATTGAATTACTGTCTTTAATCAATTAAATGCTGCTCTGGTAAGCAATATCATTGCGTTATCATTCAGAAATGTTCACAGAAATCTGTTATTGTTATTTATGAATTTAAATATTTAAAAATTCAATATATGTAAATAAATAGTTTATATTTGTTATATTACATTTTTATTGCACACATGAAAATTATTTAAACATGCCTTGATGAAATGAATCAGACATAGAGCTTCTTTACTTGCTCCTTTAGAAGTACTAAAAAATTATTAGTGAATCATTCATTCAAATCAGAACCGTCAGATTTCTCATGATTTCCATCTGTTACGCTGTATTGAGGGATTGTGTCTGTATTTGTGTTCCCAGTGTGCGCTCTAGAGGTGCTGACCCTCGGTGACGACCCCGGCCCTCGACAGCTCTCACCAGAGGAGCAGCAGCGACTGGAGGAGCAGGAGGAGAACACCTTGCGCGAGCTCCGCCTCTTTCTCAGGGACGTCACAAAGCGGCTCGCCACTGACAAACGCTTCCAGATCTTCAGCAAGCCCGTGGACATTGAGGAGGTGGGCTGCTACTGCACGTCAGCAGCTGTATGATTAATGCCTGTAGGCTCTGTACTCTATTCGTTCAATATTACCATCTAATTAGCAGCACCTATGGTTTATTAGCAACCCCCTGACCAAACAAATCAAATGATTGTCATTATACGACAGCTGCGGGCAGGATCGTTACCTGAATCAGTAAATTTGAGAAGGCAATTAAAAAGTTCATCAATATAAGAAGCAAACAAGGAGGAAGGTGTGTCTATGAATACAGAGTGCGACACATTTTCGACCTGATCTCCTTAAGCTTTTTGAGTTTGTTATAGTGTGAAGCTCAAAAAGCCTGTCAAGAACGTTTCAGGGTCCATATGTATCTCCAGTTCAAATGTGTTTGTGTAATTTGTCTCTGTTTTAGGTGTCAGACTACCTCGAGGTTATCACACAGCCTATGGACCTGTCCAACATCATGATGAAGATCGACACTCACAAGTACACAGTTGCCAGGGATTTTCTAGTGGACATTGACCTCATTTGCAGCAACGCGTTAGAGTACAATCCAGACAAAGACCCAGGAGGTAAATATATTATATAGAGCAACTGGATAAATATTAGAACATCTTATAACAAAGTCTTATAGGGCATTCACACTGCCAGCAATATGCAGCAACAGTACAACAGGAAGTCATCCATTTTTAAAGGGGTGGTTCAATGCGATTTCACTTTTTTAACTTTAGTTAGTGTGTAATGTTGCTGCTTGAGCATAAACAGTATCTGCAAAGTTACAGCGCTGAAAGTTCAATGCAAACGGAGATATTGTCTTTTAAAGTTATGGCAGTTTAATGCCTACAAAAACGACCGGTTTGGACTACAATGAGCATCTTCCCGGGTTGGTGACATCATAAACCCTTGCTATTAACATAAACACTGCCCCCGGGAACACGCAAAAAAGTGGGCGAGGCCATGTGGCACAGTATAATGGAAGCGGAAGAGTTGTTTACACCGAACGCGTGCTGCGCAACGCGACACGTCAAAAGATATAGAACCCGGCGGCGCTGAAGAAGCTTCCAGAATCTACACGAGTTCAATGCTGGATTTGCACAAAGGCTTTTACTGAAAGAAGCAGTTCCTACTTTAAAAGCAGAAGCTGCTGTTTATCGCTCCCAAACTGTAAGTACGTTTTATTGTTTGTACATGTCTTTTAAACGTAATGTTATAGTTCTGTTGCTATTTTTAATGCATCAAGGACATATACAAAGAGCAACTCGTTTTTGCTAGCCAGTTAGCTAAGTTCTAGTGCAACAAACACCAACAAACTTCTATGTTCATAGACAAACAGTTGTTCATGCTATAAATTAAACGCTACCTTTACAAAAATGCTACTCAGTCATGTATTCGGCTACAGTAAAGCTTTAATCAGGATAAAACTGTATATTGAAAGCTAACAAACAGCAGTGACAGCATCTAAACACTTTGACACAAATACTAAATGAAATACCATTCATAAACGTCCTTTAAAAGCCGTGATTGCAGAGGTTCTGCTTTTTCCTCTTCATCTGGGTCTGATTCGGCTCAATTTGATACAGCAATATAGGCGCTATTATTTACATTTCCTCTGAAGCACTAACTACGAATGGTAAGGGGCGTGGCGTTTCCGGACGCTTCAGCGAATCACGATACACTGGGCCAGCTACCAACCTGCTGACCACACATTGATCTGAGCACATTGCGTATTTCGGAGGGAGTGGCTTCATAGAAGCAGGAAGTCAAACGAGCCGTTCATATGACAGTGGAAACAGAGGTGTAGAATAAAGGTAAAATATATGAAAAATACAGCGTTTTTAAAAAAACGAAGCATTAAGACATGTTAAACTGTGCCCCCAAAACACAATCAAGCCTAGAAAAAAACCACTGAACCACCCCTTTAAGAAAAGTTGGTGCAGAGTTGATCAGAATATTTTGGATTATGTTATCTTACCTTGTATCTTAAAGTAACTTTTTGTGAGGCATTTTGAGAGTTTTGTAGTCGAGTACTTGAATAAATAAACAAAATGTAGTGAATTATAATGGCAAGTATAAAAATATGATTCATGCATAAAATTGATAATGAATTATATATGCATTGAGGAAAATCAATTTTCAACATTCAAGTAGTGTTTTTTCTAGTTGACTTGTTGGTGCAGAACTAGTCGATTACTCATGCACATCTCTAGTACTTATTTAATACGGGTTATGCACAGCAAACTTCCGTATTCTGTAAAATAGGTTGCATCACTTCCGTTTCAGGTCTTTTGTATGTGCTTTGTTAAATATAGAGCTGTTTTACTCGATATACCTTCAGAGAAGCTACCAAAGATGATCCTAACCGATGTCCATCGCATATGCCGATTGATATTATTATTCGGATATTAAAATTTAATAAAACACCAAAAATAAAAAACTAGCTATATGTTGCCATCATTTCATACTGCTGTTAAAACTCTGACAAGCAGTGAGCCCTGTTTTCCTGTTTGTTCATGTGGCATTAGGCATAAAGCCCATTTAGAGCTCTGAAAACATTGATACCAAAAAAAAAAAAAAAGCAGCAGCGACTGCCGTACTTGAAGCATAGTGGACATTAAATCAATGATTAATCAGACAGACTTGGTTCTTCACTGAAAGATATGAGAATTTGAGGACAATAAATGCAGCTAGATATTAACCCATTGACCTTTCTTCATTCAAAAGGCACGGGAAATCATTGTCGCTGATCTCTCCACAGAGGAATAATGGCACTATAATGAGCAGTCTCCATAAAACCCATTCATCGCTTTAATGGACTTCTTTCTATTCTCTGGCCATACGGTCGGTCAGTTGGGACACTTTGCAGTGTAGAAAATCATGTCAGATATTTATTGGTGTTTATCAACGTGCCATATATGTACATAGTACAGTGAATATAAACTAAACCAGAATGAAATGAGCCATGGTAACAGTGCCTGAAATACTAATTTAAATGTATGTAAGTTGACGCTCTTTTGCACCAAAGCATTGGGTGAATGTGCAATATTTATTTGGCCTATTTTGCCTGTGCAAACTGTCATCTGAGTACCACATCACTGTTTTGTTTTTGAGCAAAGTGAGGTAAGACGGCCATATATTATGCTTTGGTTTCTGTTCATGTTGTTGTAAGTCTGCTAGCTGGCTACTTCTGCACAACACTTGAGATTTTTTTTGTCAGGATTTAACTCCCAAACGTCTGGATTAATTGGTCAGCCATTGAAGGTTGTTGGCTAAATGCAGCCGGTGCCTATGAATAAATCATAGTAGCCCATTTGCTGGGAGAACGTGGGTCATTTGTTTAAATGCAGCGTCCACAGAGGAGCCACTGAAGGAATGAGACAAAACGCAATTAGTTACTTTAATAAGGAAACAGAAAGAGGCTTCTAGTCCATTTAGAGCAGGGGAATATGGGATTTAGGAGCTGTCAAAATTCCATTTGTTAAGCATTACTCTCTCAAGTGAAGCATGAACATTTCACTTAAAATCTAAGGTGTCCTGTCCTTCGCTATATAGGTAATGTTTTATTCGCTGCTGCTGTTGTTGTTGTTTGTTTGTTTTTGTTTTTTTGTGAGCATCAATTCTGTCCTTGAGATGCAGTGGAGATCCAAATAGAGTACAGAAACCTACTTTTATTCAAGAGAGAGTCTCACAGTGGTAGTTTGAAAGTCAGATTCCTAGAAAATGTGTGCTTTGAAATCGTAACCCAGCTGAAGTTTCAAAATCACATCTTGGTATGCACGTTTTAAGGTTCTTCTAATTCAAATGATTAAATTCGGAGCTGCCTAATCCTGCCCCTGGACATCAGCCTCCCTGCTGAGTTTCCTTCCAGCCTTGTTCTAAACCAACTGCTTAAACTTTCAAGACTGCATCCCAGTTCTCATAGATTATACTGAAAGTATGTACTTAGCTGGGAATGGTGAAGTATATATTTTTGAGAATGGAGTAAAACATTGTAAATGCAAGTGTGTGTATATGGATGTATATATGCATGTGTGCGTGTGTCTTTGTGTGTATATATGTATATACATATACAATTTATAAACGATTCATATAAAATGTATAATTCAAATAAAATAATATAAACATAAATAGTATATATGTATTTATAAACAGTATACATACAAATATATATCTATATAAACATATCTATATCTATATATAGTCACATATAAAATTGATTATCTAATGGATATACATAAATACACACATATTTAATTATATAATATTATTATATATGTAATTTACTAAAAATATAGATGTTTTTTTTCCCCTTGAAAAATGTTTCGTAAAATGTATCCCGTTTACACACAACTTATTGCATCTCATTTTGCACTGTTTTTTGAGCTTATAACCATGAGCTGTGTTTTTAAAATTACGTGTCAAGTTAAAAATAGTTGCACATCTTTAATTAAATAATTTTATATGTAAGATTACTAGGTGCCACTCGCTGAATTAAACCTGCAGTGCTTTGAGGTCATGTGGCAACAGTGTAACCTAGTACTGTTTAAAATGTTTTTCTTTAATCAGTTGTATTTAACATACTATTTTCTTTGTTTTATTTTTTTTATATAGATGATAAAATGCAGTACTTAATAAGTAGTAAATTAGTATTCTCAAAGTCAAAGTCCCTATTTTAACGATCTAAGTGCATGGTCTTAAGCACATGGCGCAAGTGCGCATAGGGTATGTCCGAAGCCACTTTTGCTAGTTTAAGAACGGGAAACCTGATCGGCGCGCCCGGCCTAAAAGGGTTGTCCCTATTCTCTTAATGAGTAATTGGTGTGTTTTGGGCTTAACGTGCAATAAACCAATCAGAGTCTCATCTCCCATTCCCTTTAAAATCGAGTGCGCTTGAGCCATGGTGGATTCGCTATTTACATGGTGGAATTTGCAAGCGGAAAAACTGAACGCTTCTCTAGTGAGGAAACGGATCTGCTCATGCGTGAAGTTAAAGTGCGCGAGCAGACCATCTACGGGACAAGCCGGATTCCACCAAAGCATTTTTATCTTTATGCACACAATAATAATCTTTTTCTACATTGTAATCCTTTTATTTTTAATATTTGGCATGTTTGTGTGCTGCTGCGTGTCCCTGTGTGTGTAATTATCAGTGTATGCGCGTTTTGGACCCGCATATAGATGCTTATTACTAACGCGCCCTTTAAATAACAAAACAAATATTGCGCCATTGACTTTAGACCAGGTTTCAGTTGGTCAATGGCTCAGTCTATTTCAGCTGCCTCAAAATAGTAATGTGCCAACAATGCACCTGAACACACCTCGTTTTCAGACCAGCATGCCCATAGGCACACAAATGCATTTGCTATTTAAACATGGCGCATGATGTGAAAATGATAACTGCGTTGGGCTGAAACTATCAAAAATCACTTGCATCATCCTGGTGCCGCATTGCACTGGGTGTATAATTGGGCCCCAAGTCAACTTTATTGTCATTTTTAGCACATTACATGACAATGGTTAAAAACGATACACAGTTCCTACTTTCTATTCTATTCCATACATGGCGTACATTTTGTAGGAAGGAAGATCTCAAGGAGATGGATTGAGTATCGCTGATTTAATTTCTCTCATGTCCATTTGTTCATTTGCAGTCAGATCTTTTGACAGTTCTTTGAAAGTCAAAATAAGTGTGTTTACACTCTCTTCCTCTCAGGCTGCCTTTATATCCTTGACTGGAGTAAAGAGTGCTCTCTCACTCGCTCTAGATGGCTTAATTAGGCCCATCTTCCAATTAAGAGGCAAACTTTGCCAGATCCTGACCTCCAGCCTGTCCTGGAGTAATGAGGACTACCCAGTAGCATGCTCTCTTTTCTCACACACACACTTTTCCTCCCTACATGTTTAAAACCTGCTTGATTTAACGATAGAGAGAGTGAGGAAAGAGGATAGAATGCAAATGGTTGCTTTGAGAACTTTGAGAAAACACCGTAATCCCCGTTCTCACACCAGTGTGTTTTTGTAAACAGAGATGCTTTGATTGACTGCCCGTGGAGTGCTCCTGCCTCAGAAGTATTTTTTTCAAATAAAAAAAGCTGATGCTTTAAGGTTCTCTGCATTATCTCAGTTGATTACAGAGAGCCATTGCCTGATTACAGCACCACATTTTATTTATTTTGTTTTGATGTGCCTCTGAGGTTCTTTTCTTGATCTTGTTGGTTTCAAAATCTTTGTTTATTTTTTATTTTTGTTAAATCTGTCTGGGAAAAAGAAATGAACACTGAAATGGTTGTGATATTTGTAATTAAAACTCTTTTATTTCAGTCAGATGGTCAAAATAAAGTGAGTGGAGTAGCTCACTGTAGTCCTAAATTGTGTAATTTTCACTTTTTAATTCTCACAACATTCAAACCTTTCAAATGTTATTTTTAGAAAGATATTTCGTCGGCTGAACAATCAGTATGTTGCTAAACAATCCATTGAATGCACTGTACTTTCCCTCACAGCCTCGTTTTCATTCCTGTTAAAAATTTAATATGGTGCTACCCTGATTAAAATCTATACATACTATATGTAACCAAATTTCTTGATGGATGTAGGTTAGTTCATTGACACCACCTATAGCTGCACGTTTCGACTTGTATTTTAGGCCTGTAATAAGCCATGTAGAAAATGTATTTATTTATTTAAATGTAACTTTAATGTCACCATCCTATCTTATGTTCGTTAATGTCTACGCTCCTATTGGTGGTTGCTGCAGTTTGCATTTGCAAAAAGTGTCATTGGCAATGTATGCGGCTGTTCATGTTGTCAGAAATCAACTCTTTTTGAAAATTTTTGCTTTGTGTGAAGACCCCTTTAGATGTGTATGACTTTATAAATCTATCAAGATAAACTATGAATGAAATTTACATTAAAAACAACTTTTACTCATATTTGGAATAAATTATACAGCTTATTTACCTGACGTCTACACCTTGTTGATTAAAATGGGTGTGCTTGAGTTCTGTTGTGTTGTAATTGACATTTTTCACAATTAGCTAATTGCGGTTGCTGTATTTGTAGTTTTGATTATTTATTAAATTATTTGTGCAGCTTTAATACCCAGAAATCTTGCTGTCAGTCTTCAACATTGCTCTTTCTTCATCCACCCGAATGAATTTTTCATTGCCTGTGGCCTTACCATCTTCCATTGTGCTTGCTCACAGATAAAATCATCCGCCACAGGGCCTGCAGTCTGAAGGATACTGCACACGCCATGATCGCCTCTGAACTGGACCCTGAGTTCGACCGCATGTGCGAGGAGATCAAGGAGTCCCGCAGGAAGAGAGGTGACGCAACACTTCAGGCTGTCCTTAGCCCAGGGTTTTTTTTTGAGCTAGACTGAATCTTAGTTCACACATTGTGCACTGTATCAGAAAACTGTCACAAACTAATCCTCTTGCCCAAAACACATGCACACATTAACATCTGCAGTTACTTACTGTTTGTAATGCTCCCATTTTAGGTTGATTTAGAATGGAAGAAATCCTTTTGTTCTGAAATCTCTTCTTATTCTCCATTTAGCATTCACTTGATTGGGAACAGTTTTAAACCCCAGTCAACCGTCAGAATCCGAATTCTTATGTAACCAAAGTTTTGGATGAATGCAATAATGTAGACTAGTTTATTGTCATCACCTACAGCTGCATGTTTACACTTGTATTTTAGATCTTTAATAAGCCATGTAGCAAATGTTTGCTTGTTTGTTTTTAATTCATTTATTTATTTGTGTGTACACACACACACACACACACACACACACACACACTCACACACAATATAATATTATTGCCAAAAGTATTGGGACACCCCTCCAAATAATTGAATTCAGGTGTTCCAATCACTTCCATGGCCACAGGTATAAAATCAAGCACCTAGGCATGCAGACTGCTTCTATAAACATTTGTGAAAGAATGGGTCGCTCTCAGGAGCTCAGTGAATTCAAGCGTGGTACCGTGATAGGTTGCCACCTGTGCAATAAGTCCATTCGTGAAATTTCCAAACTACTAAATATTCCACGGTCAACTATTAGTGGTATCATAACAAAGTGGAAGCAATTTGGGAACAACAGCAACTCAGCCACGAAGTGGTAGGCCACGTAAAATCACAGAGTGGGGTCAGCGAATGCGGAGGTGCACAGTGCACAGTAGTCGCCAACTTTCTACAGAGTCAATAGCTACAGACTTCCAAACTTCGTGTGGCCTTCAGATTAGCTCAAGAACAGTGCATGGAGAGCTTCATGGAATGGGTTTCCATGGCCGAGCAGCTGCATGCAAGCCTTACATCGCCAAGTGCAATGCAAAGCGTCGGATGCAGTGGTGTAAAGCACGCCGCCACTGGACTCTAGAGCAGTGGAGATGTGCTCTCTGGAGTGACGAATCACGCATCTCTGTCTGGAAATCCGAAGGACGTCCATTGTGCCAAGTGTAAAGTTTGATGGAGGGAGGATTATGGTGTGAGGTTGTTTTTCAGGGGTTGGGCTTGACCCCTTAGGAACTCTTAATGCTTCAGCATACCAAGACATTTTGCACAATTTCATGCTCCCAACTTTGTGGGAACAGTTTGGGGATGGCCCCTTCCTGTTCCAACATGACTGCGCACCAGTGCACAAAGCAAGGTCCATAAAGACATGGATGAGCGAGTTTGGTGTGGAGGAACTTGACTGGCCTGCACAGAGTCCTGACCTCAACCCGACAGAACACCTTTGGGATGAATTAGACTGTGAGCCAGACCTTCTCACCGACATCACTGCCTGACCTCACAAATGCACTTCTAGAAGAATGGTCAAAAATTCCCATAAACACATTCCTAAACCTTGTGGAAAGACTTACTAGAAGAGTTGAGGCTGTTATAGCTGCAAAGGGTGGACCAACTCCATATTAAACCCTACGGATTAAGAATGGGATGTCATTAAAGTTCATGTCCACGTAAAGGCAGGCATCCCAAAACTTTTGGCTAATATATATATATATATATACTGTGCAAAAGTCTTAGACCACCACCAGCTTTGTTGTTTAGCATTGTTTTAATGACCATATTTATTTTTGGTCTTTATTTTGATACAAACGCAAAATACAGGAAATATGTACACAATGTACAAAAAAATCAAAACAAAATGACTTCTTTAAGCAAAAAATCAGTATTTAGTGTGTTTAGTTCTTCCAGTTTCTCAAAGATGAAAATCTGAGAAACTTCTCATCATATTTTGAAAGTTTTCTTGGTCTTCAAGTACTTTTCCATTCCATTTAGGTTTTGAGAGCCTGTTTTCTGCTATTGCTCAAGTGTAAGGGGAGGACACTAAATAGAGTCATTTTTATCTGTTTTATTTTTTCTTCTGGTTTTTAATACTGCCTACAAATTTCCTGTATTTTCTGGTTATATTCTAATAAAGAGACAATAATTATATATGGTCATTATACCATATACTATACTAAAACATCATCTAATGGTGGCCTAAGACTTTTGCACAGTGCTGTATATATACTATAAATGTGTATGTAAATATAGTATAATAGTAAATACATGTATTGTTTGTTTATAAGTTTGTATATACTGTAAAAAATATTTATTATTTATTTCTACATGGCTTATGTATGCAAATAAATAAACAAATTAATAATGGTATATGAATAATTAATTTACTAGTCCTTAAGAGACTTACAATTATGGGGTATCATTTAGAATAATATGCAAATTTGCTTTCAGCCTTAGATTTTAGCATGCACGCCAGCACCTTGTTTAACACCCATCAGCACTAACATTTTTATTAGTGGTTTAATCCTTAAAGGCACATAATGTTGCGCTGTTCATTTTAAAGAAAAAAAGGCAACATTTTCCAGGAAAAAAAGATTGTTCACATTAAAGGCTGCTGCGAGAGTCTTGGCGACGAGCTCCCCGACCACCCTTTAATCACCAGGGGACTTTCTCTCAGAATGATTTAGCTCAGATTCCTGTAATTCGTTCATTTTGTGTCTGCTGTAACGAAAATCCTGCACGGCCCCCCTCTGGGCCGCACCTCGGTTCCTTTTCATTTTGCGCCGGTTCAGTGTTGAACGAATACGGTGAGGTAAAAAATGACCTGCTCTAGAGAAGTGCTGTTGAATATTTTATATGGTGCAGTGGAGAACTTATGGGTATCGGTATTGTGGTGCTTAAGTTTGAAGTTGGGCCGCATCTGAATTAAAAACCACCATGAAATGGCTTGACAAGGGCAGTTTTCTTTGCTGTGTGTTGATTGGGATCAGGCTTGTCTTTTCTTTTTCTTTTTTTTTATAAAGGTAGTAACCTTTAATTTACTTCAAAGCTAAAATGATTTACTACTTTTGTTAACCAGAGGTAGGTGGTATTAGGAGGGAGGCGGAGCATTATCAATCTAGTGTGCATTTGATTGGATAAAATGAGCAGGATGAGTCATCAATATTTTTTATTCCCTTTTTCCTGAGACTGTACAATTATTTGCTGAAGTGAATTTGTTCATGTTTTTGGAGTACTAGCATATAGATTACCCTTAAAGCTGACAGACAAAGTCTAAAAGTCACAAAACTTGATTTAATGAGGTCTCAACAGTGTGATAAAGCGCACTACTAAGTCTATGATTTTCTAGTTTCTAGAATCCCAACTTGAAGCCCCTTTTCAAATGCACGTCTATGGGATTTTTTTTTCTTTCATTTTAGCAGGCGAAAATTTGATTCTTTAGAACATGATAATGATCCCCTTGCGAGCAATCATCTTTCTAAAATCTCCTCTGAAGGCAGCCATATATTTTTATGCATACAGGACCCATTTATACTGTCAGGGGAAAATAGTGTGATGCTTGAAATATTTTCCAAAATACTCAATTGGCTTTTATATTGTCTTGTGCTGTAAGCCAAAATAAATTAAATATTTTTTAGAAAATAATTAAGAACATATTTTTTACACAAGTAGAGTACTGTTAGGAAAATAAACCCGATATGCTTGGCGTATTTCACAATAAATATAATTGCCTTGCAATGTCACTGGAAAATACAACACAGTACAAACTATTCTTCACAGTATATATGTTGCAAGGAAGAAGAAAACATGCAGATTAGTTTTTACATCTTCCTTAGCAAGCATATTGTCAGATGGGTTCATTTGGGGTCTCTGTAGTAACTTGTGTTTTTTGGCTCTCCCAGCCTCTCAGACCACACCGCAGCCGCCCATCGCTCCAAGCGCCGTGGCAACCAGGAAGCCCGTGGGAGAGGAGGCGGGATTAAGCAGTTCTCAGTGTGATGGAGTGGACAAGCACTGCAGCAGTGAGTACATGCAGAACACAACAGCCAACAATAGAGATTGTCAAGGTCTCTGCTCTCTGTGTGGCAGCTCTTAGGCTAGACTATTTCCAGGTGATCGAACAAGCTGTACTTTGACTCGGTGTGCTGAAACGAGTCTTACGTGGTCCGACACTTCTGCTAACAGCTCTGCCTGTGAAAGGAGTTTTCACAAGGGACAGTGTGATTGTCGACGGGTACTCTGCCGTTAAACTGCTGGCTGTCTTTCACCTCAATCAGAAGACCACTGAGGGGTCACTGTGCTCCTGGTAGAAGTCTGTAGGTGCCTGAAGCCCCCATGTCACTTAAAACATTTGTTAATAGATTGTTAGTTATAGATTGTTAGTAAGTAGAGCTGGATGGTATGACATGATATACTATGTGACTGAAGAAATGTCAGCTGATTGAGGTTGTGCCATACCATTTAAATAATACTTTACATATTAATGTTCTTATTTTATCTATTTTTTCAATTTTTTTATGGAACTTGATGGATACAAACCAAAAAATAAGATTATTTTAATATATGTAAAAATAATTTGTAATATTTATAATTTTAGTTTTTCTTCCCATGAAATCAGAATTGAGGAGGAGATGCACTAAAGTCAAGCCCCACCCTCTATTTTTTTCTTATTAAATATTCTGTTTTACTCTGAAATATGGTACAATACTTTAAAATTCTAATACTAACGTGCTAAAATACTTTAAAATATTAATGTGAAAAAAAAAGAAAAAAAATTGACATTAGATAATCAATACAGTATTGTGAGGGGAAATGTATTTATTTATTATTAACTTTATGGATGCAAACTATTGTTTTTGCATTTTTTGCAAAGATTATTTTAATATATGTAAAATATTTTGAATATTTATTTTTTTATTTTTTCCCCTTAAAATATCAATGTGAAATATTTTACTAATTCTTGACATGAGATTACCAATACAGTATTGTGAGACGAATTTAATTATTACATTTATTAAATTTATTATTTATTTATGGAACTCAATTGACGCAAACCAAAAAATAAGATAATTTTACTATATGTAAATGTTTATTTATTTCCAGCATTATTTCCAATATTTATGAATTTCCAGCAGAAATAATTATATAATAAAATATTTTTACTGCCCCATAAAATTCATTTTACCATGATTTCATACTATCTAATTGAATGGTTTGAGATTCCTCTGTTGTTTTCTCATTGTTTATCAAACTCCTAATGAATTTGCTTACAGATAGGACTCATTTTTGTGAGTGCCATGTGCAATCTCATCAGTTTTGCAAAAAACATTTGCATACCTAAATGAAAGCGAAACTCTCTCCACTTGTTTTTGTGCTTCATTGTCAAATATAGTAGATACTTTATTGCCTTAATGCAGCTTGTTTGTTTCCACTATGGCTTTTAAAAGTTAATTTAAGTTAATTTAACAGTTTGGCATCTGTCTGGAAGGCTGTTCTGGAAACACAGCAAAAAAGCTTTTTTTTCAGTAAGTTTGCTGTCTAATCAATGTTTAGCTATAACTTTCTCAAGTAATCGATTTAGAGTTCAAAAAAACAACAACAATTGACTTTGATGTTGGTCAGTAAACAATCTCTCATAACACCCTACATGTTTCATATGGTTGTTGAAAACCTTCTAAAGTTTGATTTCCAGGGTGAGACAGTCTTAAAAGGTCATTGAAAAGTAAATGGAATTTCTGTAGTGTATATATTTATTTTCTACTTGTTAGTTAGAAACTATTTCTTAGACTAAAAACTACACTTTGTGAGTGCAGTCTATAAAATGTTTGAAAAAGTCCTGAAAAAAATAGAAATTCATAGTGTTTTCAGACAATGTACAAATATCCAATCAGTGTTGTCCTGTAGTCCCTCTGCTATTGATATGCACGAGAGTGAATCAGCCAGGATTTACACAGGTGTTGCAACCATAACGCCACAGGATCTCCCAGAACGGAACATTTCCCAGCATCAGAGCAATGCCCTTTGGTTGCACTCCCTCACCGCCTCGGTAGCACCAGCCAGGTCAGTCCTCTTCTGTTGCTGCTTGGCAGATGGAGAGGGATGCTGGGAATGCTCAGGAGCCATGAGGGTCAGAAAGTACTATCGGCACCCACTCTTGGGCGAGGCGTGCTGGTGGATCTGTGCAGCAGCTGGGAATGTGTTTTATTGCATTTATCTCACATCTCAGCTTCAGAAAGGCTTTTAGTTGTGCCTCAAAAGAGGTTGTTGAGGAGTGGCTTGTTTAAACCTATCATGCGGCCATGTTGCCAGATTGAGCTGTAATGGCGTGAATTTGCTGAGAGCCGGCATTACCACCCCTGGCGCGATAAGCAAGTTCGTTCTTGCAGCTTTGCCAGCCTGGACTCATTAGATTGCAGGGAAGTCATCGGATGGCAGTCATGGGATGCTTCCACATGCACTTTGGGAGATTAATTAGCAGCTATCTCAAATATAGTGGATCTCATTTTGAATAGTGTAAACTTGCTACAAGATCAGTCATGAGTTGTTTATTTTTAGATTGTGTTTTTTGGGTGTTAATCTTTTATTTAGGAATCAACCCAGACTTGATATTGTATTATAGATATCTGGATCATGATGCGAATCATGATATTGTGGTTAGTTCTTTAGTACATAGTATCAGATCTGTGATTATTTGACAACCTTTTACTCACTCGTTTCGTCTGCATGGTTATATTTTTAGCTCGTTTTGAGTTTGGATTTAATTGATTAGAAATGATTGAGAGTGCATTGTCAAATGAGTACCATTCAAAAGTTTGAGGTCAGTAAGATACTTTTTGAAAGAAATTAATACTTTTATTCAGCAAGGATGCATTAAATTATTCAAAAGTGCAAGACATCTTTAATGTTAAAGATTTCCATTTCAAACAAATGCTGTGCTTTTGAACTTTGCATTTATCGAAGAATCCTGAAAAAGAAAATGTAACAGTTTTCAACAAAGAAATGTTTCTTGAGCAGCAAATCAGCATATTAGAATTTCTGAAGGATCATGTGACACTGAAGACTGGAGTAATGATGCTGAAAATTCAGCTTTGCCATCAAAGGAATAAATTACGTTTTAACTTATATTATACATAGAAAACAGTTATTTTAAATTGTAACAATATTTTGCAATATTACATGTTTTACTATATTTTTAAAAACATTTAAAAACAATGCTTTATATATTTCTCTAGTTATACACAGATTTAAAGTAGTTCATTGGTTTAAAAATTATCTTTAAGCATTTAACATTATTTTGAACATTTAAATCTAATACAGTATGTAATGGCACCAAACTCTTTTCTAATTTCTGTCCTGCACTTCCTCATCTTGCCACAAGATGTCGTATGTCTCTCTGATTATCTTACAGTCTCTGTCTAGAACCGTACTGTATAACAGCTCAAAGGAAAAGAAACACATAGAATGATTACATCCTTGAGAGATGAGAAGGTGGCTGTTAGGTGCAATAAACACCTAAGGATGAGATGGGCACGCTCCTGTCTGCCTGTGTTATATTTCTTGCTTGTGAACATGAGGTGAGTGAGCACAAGCTCAAGCTTTCAGCTCCTAAGAGGTTGTTAAGCATTTCATCTACTTTCCATCTGTTTCGCCCAACAACAAACACTAATTTGAGGAAAAGATTCCTTAAATTAGCCTTATCCCCCTAGTGATTAGTTTTATCTTTGATGCTGTCAGAAAAAGCCATTAGTAGTGTTTTTCTCCTCCTTTTATCTGGCTTAATGGTATTTACTGATTCTGGGCTCAGTTGACAATTTAATCTGAAAAGAAAATTGATCCAAGGATCATCTCTCTCTTTTTTTTGTGCTTTAAGTTATTCTTAAATTCAAACTAAATGCTTGCCTATTGATACATTTTGTCCCTTTGTCCTTGAGTCATAGTGAACTGGCAGCAACAACAACAGTGAGAGGATGGCAAGGAAATAGATGCCTGTTTAACATTGTGTCTTCCTTCAAATCTTCTACATGATCATGGCAGGTCTATATGCCGCTAGGAACTTCTGGGTATTTGTGAGAAGATGCTATATTGAAGTCAGCATATTCCAGGTCTCCTGAAGTCATGTCAGAGTCATATTTCACCTCAATCTCAAAAGAAAAGTATCAAATTATATTCTGCATTGAGACAAAAAATTTTTTTGAATGGTGACATAATTTTTTATGACAATTAAGCACATTTTCCCTCAAAATTGTCTTTTCCCCCTAATATTCATTATTCTCATTTAAAGGTGCTCTATGTAAGTTTTTGACTGTACTAAAGCATAAAAACACCATAATATGTCTGCAGATATAAACATGCTGAGTTCACACACTCGTTTCTCTGAAAACCATTGCTAAAGCCAGTTATTTTACTTTGAAAATTGCGTGTCGGAATGTCTGTTTTTGTTTTGGTCTGTGCAATTTACCCAATAGTATTTCGCTACCCCGTGTTGCCAGTTGGCGGAAAACATATGCACCGAATTGTAACCATGGAAGCCAGCGAACAAAATGGGTCAGAGATCGCAGATTCTACCCGACCTAAAAAGCCTCAGCATCTATCAAAAAATCTCTATGAACGGGAACATACTAAAACGCGATATTAACTTATTATAAATCAATAAATCAATTAATTATGTGTGAGTCTCCTCGCCTTCCAAAGTCAGTTGAGCTCACTCCTGTTGCGTGTCTTCAAACTGGAAACCCGCAAGAGCGTCGAGTCTGAGGAGTAGGGGGCGGGGCAAACAATATTTTGAATTTGGACTGCAGTACCCATTTCAACCACTAGCTGTCATTCTTACATAGAGCACCTTTAATTCTCAAAAATACTGTAATACAATTTTATTTGTTTTCTTTTATTAAAATTAAAACAAATAATAATTTACCATGAATGAATAATGTAGTAGTTAAACTAGTTAAATATACATTTTGCATTATAACAATAGGGAATTTTTGGGGAAAATATACTAGAAAAATCCAAAAAATTATATCAATTTTTTATTTTTCACTTTATCTTGTCATGCAATAACTTATTGGAGGAATCAACCAAAATAAGTTTGTTTGTTTGTTTTTTCCGTTTTTTTTTTCCCCTCCACTAATAATCATCTCCATAAAGTGTTGTGGCCATATCATAAAGTCAGTAAGTTTGTCTCAGTGTTTCCCCCTGGGATGAGAAATGATTGTTTTTATTGGTATATTTTGATGCTGCAAACACATATGAAAAGAAAAATTATGAAGGACATGATAAGCCATGACATGATAAGTGCTCTATTAAGACTAATATTATATTATATTAGCTTCAGACTAAATCATAAACCTACATGGTTCGCCCTACAGTCAGATTTGGGTGTTGTTTAATGTGTTTAAGATGCATTTTCCTCAACTTGCATCTTACGGTTGTATACTTGCCTATAAATGTTTACTTACTATGCAAATATTTCCATTTTCACATAAAAGATTATCCTGACAGGAAGGGAGTCTACATTTGACTTCACAGACTTCAGTGAACGAGTGCTAGTGCGTGCATGTGCGTCAAACAGACGGAGTGGATTAGAATGGGAGAACAATAATTCTAACCTTGTTATTTCCATCCGACAGTATAAGGACTTCAAATCTCTTCCCTCAATTACAACAGCACCATTTACTGCATTGTATGTTGGTGCCATTCAAAGACAGACAGTTTGTTCAGTAAACCACTGTTTAATAAAAGAAAAATACTTAAAAACCGAGGTATGTAATGAACAAATGTAACATTATAAAATATATATAGATAGATATTTTTCGCTCTAGAATTTAGTGTGAAATATGTCCTGGACATGTTCTTGACAGACTTTGCGAGATAACACCTTGTGGTAATACTGTGTGCTCCTGTGAAACTAGATGTCCTGTATTTAAAATAATTCAATTTGTAGGTGTGAATGTTAGTACCCAAAGCAATATGACTGGAGAGATGACAAATGAACCATCAGATTCAGAAGCCTCAGCAGTCTTGTACCAACAATGAAGATCACAGACAAGAACAAAGAGAGACATGTTTCCGCTGTGGTCCGCTATTGTCCCAGTGATGAGTCAGCCGCCCAGCACAAACTCATGGAGACGGCAAAACTAAGCAGTTCTATTATCAAGGTCTTTTATGGGATAGCAGAAGGGATATTTAATCCCTGAGGCTGTCTAGAGCTGCTCGCTTTTCTTGCTTATCCTCACTGTTATCTGATGCCGAAGGTTGTGAACCGTTGCCCATGCTCTAAATCAGTGGCTTTCAACTGGTTTTGCTTCAGGACCCAGATTTTACTTTGAACATCAAGTGGTGACCCAACACAGTACCAAGTTTTTTTAAACATCAAACATCAAACTAAACATCAAAATGTGTTAATATTACCATTAACTACAGAAACCCAACAATATGCAAAAATGTTAATATAATTATTTATGTATTGTACATAATTGTGAATAAATAGGAAATAATATATTCAACAATTTTGATTTCCTATACATAACACATCACATTTAATGTATTCTGGGTCTTTTATTTCTTGAATAGTTATTAAGAATGAGAAAGATGTCACACAACCTGTCCATGTTGACATTTGTCTAATTTGTCTTTGACGCATAGCCTGTGACATCAACATCATAAAAAATTGGAGGTGTTTTCTCAGTTTATATGAAGATGTATTTGGGTAAAGCTCACACAAATGGAAAACGCGTTTTATACACACTAACAGTGTTCAGACATCCATAGCACATTCAGGAAGGCGCAACCGCAGTCCAACAGATGCTCTCCTGAGCTGGAGAAGTTAAAATATGTTTTATCGTTGGGATGTCCTGCTATCTGATGTGACTTTGTGTCCTTGTCAGAATTTAGCCCTCACTTGGAACTTTGTCATAGCATAAGTGTTGTACTTATCACGACAATATGTGGTGTTCAAAAGCGAGACAGTGTTTTTTTTTGCTTTTTTCCTTTTTCAACCATACCCTGCCTGAACTGCACAGTCTGGAGTTTGGTGTGTATTCAAACAGATGGTTTTGAAAAAAGTAGTCTTTTTAGCTTGGCAACGGCTCAGTGAAAATTGTAGAAGCTGCACTGTTGAACATACTGAACACTTGATACTGGTAGGGAGTAATTTTTAAAGTTCAGACTCAGAGCAGATGTAAAAGTAATATCGCAATGTTTTTTAGCTCTTGGTCTTTAATTTTTGCAGACGTCTCGATCTCCCGTTTACTTTCAGATATTTATTTATATTTGGGAAACATTTTTTAAAGCATGAAAATACATAATGAGCACTGATGTTCTGTACATGATGTATTCCATTAAATAGTGCATTAAAAATACTTATTATAGTTATATTCATACTTATAATATTTAGAATAATAAGCTATGAGTGGCCGAGTATTTTTTATTTATTTATTTTATTATAATGTAAGACCCATAGATTCACTTATGGAGAAGTGTCATTTAATCTTACTGAGTAAGACCAGCAAATATGATGATATTAAAACCTGGCATTATGCTCCACTGGTAAATACATAGAGGTGCTTGAATTGTAATGTTCAAGTATGTAGTAAACCAACACAAAGGTTGCAGATTGAGACTTCAGTAGTAACTGGACTCTTGTAGTCACTGTGGAATAACTGTGCCCGTGAGTAAAGCACTTAACCCCAGATTGCTCCAGCGGGACTGGCCCTGCAATTAGTGTGCTGGAAGTCGCTTTGCAGTGTTTGCTAAATGGCAAGCAACTAATTTGTGCCCAAGGCTGCGTTTAACTTCCCTCGTAGAAAATCATTGCTGGGGATAAATGTGAAACATTGTTTTATATTAAACTGTCATTGTCTTGTGCACAAATTGTGTTTGCTGTATTGAATGAAAGAAAATTTGTGTTTCATTGGTTGCCCAAGGATTTACAAGTTTTTTTTAGAGTGATTTTCAAATATTATCAAGTTAAACTTTGGAAGAAGTCTGTATGGAAGATTTAAGTACTCTTGAAATCCTACAAATGTGGGTCATTTTTCAACCGGGAAAGTGTGTGTGTGTATGTATATATATATACATATACAGTGGGTACAGAAAGTATTCAGACCCCCTTAAATTTTTCACTCTTTGTTATATTGCAGCCATTTGCTAAAATCATTTAAGTTCATTTTTTTTCCTCATTAATTGACACACAGCACCCCATATTGACAGAAAAACACAGAATTGTTGACATTTTTGCAGATTTATTAAAAAAGAAAAACTGAAATATCACATGGTCCTAAGTATTCAGACCCTTTGCT